>CM069441.1:111285534-111604685 GCA_035610835.1 Ophiura sarsii | reverse complement strand
ATAAGAATAAGATCGGCCCAAACATATTATAAATAACAACATCAAAACATAAAGAGAACCTAAACAACGACATCGGGAACTAAGTCTACCAGAATATAGTAATATTGTTTCTTTAGAAAACAGGTAAAATAACTATCGCAGTGATATCCATAGCAAATAAGATGGCTACTGTAAACTGTTGTATTAGGCATTATACTAATTGAAATATTGTGGACAAATCAACCCATGCATATGCCAAAGTTAAAGTTGAATTGGTCGGTCCGGTCCGTGCATACACACTCCAAGTCATTAATTACCCATACCTTAGAATTAAACTCGTTATCATCTCGTAAATCCATTGGAAAGCTCAGTACAAAATGCTTTAGCAAAAAATAAAAGCCAGCACGCCATTGAATTCTGCCACACTGATTAACACGCATGCTGCGGCGCAGGGCTGGCAAATACACGAGCGTACACATTTACCTTTACGCGATGCAGGGAGATGCTGTTGTTTTTGAGCTGGCTTCAAAAATTGTTCCATACGCGCGGGTTGTACCGGCCCTTGGTTGTGACGCTGTTCTACAACGCACTTCCGTGGTTACGCTGTACGCAGTCACAGAACAAAGTGCCGGACTTCTCTGACGCCGACTTAAAGTTACTAGTACTAGGGCAATGAACATGTGAAAGTCAATTTTTAATCTTAGTTTCCCGTCACATTTTTTGATGATAAGGTAGGGACGAGTTGACTATTTTATTCATTATTTGACACAGTTTCATTATTGCACCAGAATAGATGCTTGATTGATTGAGTGTATAAAAAATGAAGGCCAAATAAAAATGATTTGTAACTGATTAAACTGTAGGGGAAAATTCCTCTGATCATTATGCTACAGGTGCATGCTGCTAATATATTTCCTGCCCTGCCCCCCCCCCCCCCCCAGTTTGCCCAGTCCCCCCCCCCCCCCTACCCAATTCATAAAGGTTAAAATTTGATCAAATTTGACCATTTTCAGCATAAAATATCAATTTTTGGCGCAATGCACGCACATTTTATCACCATATTAGGTATAATTAGACCAAATTTTGCAATTTGCTGACCAAATTTGACAGTTTTAGCGTAAAATGGCAAAACAAATTACGCGCTTTTCGCGCACTTTTTAATTCTGCACCCCCGAAATCGTTTCTTTCCCCCCAAATTTATGATGCTGGTGCCACCACTGCTTTTGACATATATATGACTCACTATCTCCAATATCATACCAAAGATAGCCTCTGTAGATCTTACCATGTACTCTTCCAATGAAGTACTCTACTTGTTCATGCATATAATTTACTGGTATTCTTCTTACCTAGAGTTGACTGAGATAAATCACCAACAGTATGAGTTCAGCCAAGGAGCTTGCAATTGAAGGTCAGGTAGACAAATTGCATTTGACCATCATAGGAGGATCTGGAAAGTTCATTTGCTTTACGCTCTGCATTCAAGATGGATGGACTATACAGTAAGTACGCTATCCTCAGAGGTAGGGACACTCCCCGGGGACACTCATGGTATGCCTATAGGGCTATCACTGCATAAACAAAGTATCTCAAAATGTAAGTGTTCCTCTGTTGTACTTTGTTAATTGCTACATATTTTGAAAAATATGCAATATTTAAAAAGAACACCACAGTATTGTGACCTGACCTTTCCGTATAGTTTGCCGTGGCTGAGCGGTTAAGGCGTTGGCTTATTATAGCAGAAGTCCCCAGTTCGAATTCAGGCTATGGTATTTTGCTTTATTTTGTAAATTTATGCAGTTGGATTTACTTCACTTCTGACGGATTCAATATGAAATCTAAAACAATATTTACATTATAGTGGGGAAGAACTTGAATACATAGCAATTTGAAATATCCGTAAGTAGTCCTCTGCAACACATTATTTCCTCATTTCACGACAATTTGCCCTCTGTTAAACTAGTTCAGATTTAATATTGGAAAAAACCCATCCAGTCACAAGAAAAATGGGGAAAAACGATATGCGGTAAAAAGTGAAGTTTAAAATTATGCGCGGTCTTCTGAGACAAACTTGTTTTTTTATTCGGCCTAATTTCATATATTGTCACTTCTCTAATTTTAGTGTTACAGATGGTATAGATGTTTGGAAGACGGATCTAGACCTTGAAAACCTAAACTCACATGTAAGTATGGTACAAGTAATATGTGATAAGGAAGGAATGGCAATTTTTCCAGAAGACAACACATCACATATGCTGCATAAAGTTGAGGGAATAAAAACTAGCACACTTGCTTATTGTGTTTGTTACATCCACACAATCTCATAGATTGAAAAGGCTGCATCCAGTTCAGGTGTGAAGTAGACTAGGATATTATATGCAGGCAACAATGTCAAACTTGAAACAAACTTACTCAAGGATAGTCAAAGATTAGAATAGTTATATTCTTGATGTGGTGAATTTTGAACCAATATATATTTTAGACAGATGAATCTTCATCTTTAATTCATCTTCTCCCATATATATTTCTATAGAAACACAACATTTCACTAGGTGAATCTGCAACTGATACAGGAAAGAATGGATATTGACCTTTTTTTTCTGAGGGAAGGTGAAGGATTGAGGTGGGTGGGTTCAAGATTCAAATTGACACCTACATTAGGGGCTCCCTTTACAACTAATAATAGACCGATGAAATGGAAAGTCATATTATGTAGATTTAAATTTTGATGGGAGACTGCATTAATGTGTATTTTTACTGATTATATTTCAGAGAGATTTGTGTGAGGTTTCCAGCTATGAGGCGTATTTCTCAAGATTCAGGTAAAGTCATGAGGGAAATATGAACAACATTAATTGCATTCTTGCATTCTCTTGCAAAGGGTATGGTTCAATTATGAACAGGCTCGTAACTAGGTGGGGGTGTGTGGATCCCCCCCCCCCAATCTGAAAAAAAATCCTTTTTTTAGTACCAATGTACCTTTTTTGTGTACTTGAAACACAACGTTAATTGGATCATCAAGATTTCTTTCAGACATACGTATGATTAACATATCAAATACTTCCACATCAGTAATGGTGTTAATACTTATAAATCAATAACTGTATGCCTGAAAGAAAGTTCAATGTTCCAACTAACCTCATGTTCTAACTATTTCCCCTATTATTAACCCTAACTCCCACAGTCTTGCATTGGCAATGGATCACAGAACTGGGGCAGGGGTCAACAACGAGGACTAACATTTTTGGTCCGGGGCCTCTGAGAATTGAACCCGGGTCGCCGGACTGGCAGACGAGTCAATCCACCACCACACCATCGGAGCTGGCCTTGCCTGGCTAAATGTTCAGTGACTATCTAAACCCGGGGGGGGGGGGGGGGGGGGGGGGTGTATCGTGGCATGGGATAGACCTCATGTGCACGAGCATGCAGGTGCTGCTGGTAGGATGATTTTGTATGACATAGTGTTGTAAGAAAAAGAGCCTGAATAACCCTAACTCCCACGGTCTTGCAATGGCAATGGATCACATAACTGGGGCAGGGGGTCAACAGGTAGGACTTAAATGTTTGGTCCAGCGCCACCGAGAATTTAACCTGGGTCGCCGGACTGGCAGGCGAGTCAATCATCCACCACCACACCATGGGCGCTGGCCTGGCCAGGCTAAATGTTCGGTGAATATCTATACCCTGGGGGTATTGCGGCATGGGATAGACCTCATGTGCTCGCGCATGCTTGTGCTGCTGGTCGGATGATTTTGTATGACGTGGTGCTGTTAGGGCTATATAGCCTTAGTAACACATTTCTGTAACAGATTGCCTTGTGAATGTAGATATGTTAGCATGTTGCTTTATTGGTGTAAAATGTCCCAGCAACTGACCCCATGCCCATGCTATGTCTTGTAGTCCCAGCATTGTCACTGGTCGCTAAATTTGGCATATTCTGTGACTATGTCTGAAGTTCATTTTTGTCACATTTGGGGAATATCATATTATCGTAATATTGTTTTCTCTACTATCTAGACATGCCTTCAGTATAGGAGATGTGCTAGTCACCAAACAAGCGCATAAAGTATGTGTGGATGTAGGAACCGGGAGCACCGCCCTTAAGTATGATCTCTATGAATGCACAGCAAATGAAAGGAAAATAGCTCTACAAACGGTGCTGTTTTGGTTGGCAGAGACGGCTACAGTTACAACCAAGAAATTATCAGGTAGGTTCATCAAATGTGGCTTAATTCTATCTTTGAAGTATTAGATTCCACGCCATTGATTATAGAATTAATCAGAAATGGTACTTATTGCTCCCAAATGATTAAAGTTGTAGTTTAATCCTGATTTTTGAACTATTACCTAATACTAAAGTGCAAAAAGAAATATTTTCAATGCATTTTGTAGGTTTTTTGGGTGTATTTTAATTGTAAATGTTCTGGTAACATTTCTCAACTTTTTCTGATAAATGAGGGCGCTACACCAATTGTCCAACTTTGGGGGCCAATTTCTCAGAACTTTCGGGGATATCATATATAATTGTTTTGATTTAATGATCAAAGATATCATGAAATTTAAGGAAAATGTCAAATTGAAAAATCCAGTCGCTTTATAAGCGAGAAAATGGGCATTTTATAACACTCATTTAGCATGTAAACCAGGCTTTCTCAATTAGATTTACTGATGCGCCACATTGTAGTAACCAACTTGTTGAAGCTCCACTTGGTCATATTTTTTAGAATTTACAATGGCAAAATTCCCATCACAAAATATTTTAAGCTATATGTAGGCAACATAATAACTAATATTACTCTTTTGAGGGCACATGCGCGTGTAGCGTGCAAAAAATTGCTGTCTTTATACATCTGACCGTCATAGGCCTATGAAATCTGGCTATATCATATCATGATATGATTTATTTTTAAAACAAATTTTAACCACTCTCGCGCCACTTAGGATGCCTAGATGCGCCACAAGTGGCGCGCGCGCCACCATTTGAGAATGCCTGATGTAAACGTATAGGCTGACCATTTGGTGGTGTGAATTCATTAAGGAATTCAATTGTTCCATAATTTGTCAACAAAATGCCGGACCACCCAAGAGTTGTATTTCAAGTATTCAAAAGTCAAGGTAGATCAGCAGGCAGAGAATATCCTCCCTGGGGGCAGGTAATTGGACAAATCATTTTCTATGAATAAATGGTTAAAAAAAAACATAACAAGATTTGCCCCCAAATTAATGTTGGTACTTGTCGTTCATCATCATCATCATCATCCTTCGGCTGCAGAGCAGGCGACCACAAGTTTCTTCGATGCACGACGGTCTTGAGCAAGAGTGACAATCTGTCGATCTTCAATCATGCCTTCATTTTCCCCTAGTTGTGTTGTATATATGTAAGATATGATGTGCAGGGACAACCAGGTCTCCTTCAGCCATGTGTTGGTGCGTAGGTGGCATACTTTTTAGCAGGCTCTTCATCAGGGAGACGGAGTATATGGCCAAGGAATCTCAGCTGTCGGCGCTTTACACGGTCTTGGTCATGCCATAAATTGTTCGTTACAGCATTCAAATTTTACTGTTATCTAGAGTTTTGAGGGCTATTGTTTCCTTACAATGTAGATGATTATGGCGATGTTGATTCAACATTTCAATGTGTCAATGGAATGTTCAGGCGCCCACCATTAGGCAACTTTATAAAATTTGTTTGTCCATTTCCGACCTACCCTACTTTTGAAATCTGACAAAGAAGTTTTTACTGTACAAATGAATACCAACCTTAATTTTGGCAGAATTTTGCTTTCCAGTTTAAATGGTTTTTTTACTCTTCTAAACTGTTTTTAAGACATGAATGAAGTGATTTAATAGTGTAATATTCCCATTCACATCTTATTTAGCAACTATTATACATATTTTGAATGTGCTTTATAAAAAAAATATTAATAAAAAAAATCTGACTTAAGTTATACCGAGTACCGACCCTACCCTTTAGAAGGGATCTATGGACAAACAATTTTTCTTCTTCCTAAACAACAAATTACAAAACTGATTTAACTTATCGAAAATTATATATGCCATTATGGGTGAGTTGCCAATACATAAATTGCCTTTCCGAGGCAGATCCTGCGAGTAGAGTATAGTAGCATCATTGATTTCTGTTAGAATTCTTTCTTTATCTGCTCAATTCAGATGGAACACTTGACTTTCTATTTATTAGGTATCTCTTGTTTTCCATTGTCCTAAGATTGTGAAAATGAACTGGCAACCTTCAGAAGACAACAGGGAGGTGGAGGAGGTGCTTCATCAGGTATAAGACTAGGTGAGTATACTGTAGGTGGATCATGATATTAACTTTTGGATATGATTTGAACAAACTCAAACAAGCATTAATTGTGTTTTTTTGTTTTTGTTTGGCCAAGCACATGAAACCATGGTGTTCCCGGGGGGGGCACTGACATTTGAAAAGGGTATAGGTATGTGCCGCGCTGAAGACCCCCTTTTTCACCCTCTGCTGCTAGTTCTTATGACCCCCCTTTTGAGCCTGCATCAGTTCTTAAGACCCCATTTTTATTGAAAATTCAAAAATCGCGAAATTTTGCGTTCCAAAGCACCAATTTTGTGTTCCAAAGCCCCAATTTTTCGAAAATGTTGCGTTTTTAAACCAAAATAAATCGAAAATTGAACTATAGGCCAGTTCTCAAGACCTATTTTTTGGAAAAAAATCAGTTCCTAAGACCCTATTTTTCGTCATAAAATCCACTCAGTTCAGTTCTTTAGCCCCCCTTTTTGAGACCCTGGGCGGCACACCCCTACCCAAAAAAAAGTTGAGTGCCCCCCCCGGGATGGTGTTTACACAAAATATAGTTGCATAGGTTATGCTAAATGGAGTATGATACCAATTATAATACTCTGGTAATATCAAATTATACAAATGTATGGTATACTGATCAAGCATACAAAAAGTATTGAAGCATACCACTGAAATTCCAAAGTTGATATTGGATTTTCAAATGTGACTGTTTTTGACACGACCAAAAGCAATCATTAAATTTATTTTTATTTGAAAAGGCAATTCATTACATAATGTAAACCTCATCAAATCTCGAAACAAATTGGTGCTCTTGCCATAAATATGAATAAACAGTAAGTAGATGCTATACAAAGAAACAATGCATTTTTCCCTTTCTGTCAATATCTTAAAATCAGTAATTTGAATTTTTACAGACCTAGATGTGAAGAAGCACTCAGGAAGTCAGGCCAAAGCTCAAAAACAGCAAGGACACAGTATGGTGAATCCAACTAGCAAAAAGTAAGCTCTTTTTCATTTCATTCTTAAATAATTCATTTTTTATTTTCTATTACTATTTCAGTTCAAGTGTCCTCCCAGAAACAGAAACAAATTGTTAACATGTCCATCACAAGCTATATGAAGCCCTATTCTGAGCTGAAGGCAAGATTGCCAATGTCACCCCTCATATGCACAATTGGGCCTCATAGGTCTGTACTGTGAATTTTTAGAAATTATGGGTACAAGGTAAAACGTAGGCATCTTTGGACACTTGCATTGGTTGCAATAGCAACAGTTACATTGGTAACTTTATAAATGGTTAATTGATGAATTAGGATCATGTCTTACAAATTCAATAAATAAAGACATTTGGTGACATATCATGGGACACCATCATGCATATAACCTGAGCCTTATTAAGTTAACCACTAAATATCATAATTTGTAGGGTCTTCACATGCCAATCCTAATGTCACCCAATACACTATTTAACCAAAGTTTAAGATTAATTGAGATCGATTATGTTAACGGTTTGAGCCAAATAAATGTGACTAGTATTACCTGAATTGAAATGAATATTTGCCTACAATCAGTACATAAACATTTGTTGATATCTTTGTTATTGCAGGAGAAAGGCTGCTAAAGGTGTGGAATTTGAGTAAGATTGAGTGCATCTTTACAAGAAGAAGAGCAACTGTTAAATATTATATCAACTCGATATTCAAGCCATGGCTTCAAATCCTGTTCCCATTCAAATAAGGGACAACCACATATTCCAGTCATAGGCACAGCATGTTGCACCAGTGCTAGTGTTCATCTTTGATTGTGCAAATACCTTTGTAATAGTGGAACATGCACATGATATCATTACTGATGCACTGATGTCTCTTCCTGCATGATAATTGGAGTATGGTAGCTGGTAGCTGCATTCGTTTGTAGTCTGCAATATTAGGCAACTGGAGCATGGGATGTAACACACCTCAGAACTGTAAACAAATCCAGTACAACTACTTTTATATATTTATATAATGACCAGTGCCTTCATGCTTCAAAGGTGTACTTGAGGAAGGAAGGGATATGTATAGTGTGGCCTGGATCTTTTGATGAAAATTTTGTTGTTTTGAAAGCCACTGGTAGAGTGTACTATTTGTAACATATCCAGTCATTAAAGGTTTATTCAGTGATGTGTTGGAGGCTGCGCCCTCAATTTTAATACAAACTGGGATTTGTACATTTTTACAATTGTATTACATGTATATATGAACTTACACTTGTAAGGATTCAGAAAAATTAGCCATCTACAACAAAATGTTTATCCAAATATTCTGATCTAGGGCTAAGACAAGAATTTCACACTAATGGTTGGGGAGCATAAGTGTTTTTCGGCTCCGGTCTAGGCTGACATAGTGATTATATACCAAAATGTTCATTCAAGTTGGTAGAATTAAAACCTAAGTGGACATCCTTGCCAACGTTGGTGGTTAATATTGACCTTTGACCAAAACCATGTGTGCTCCCCATCTATAAAAATCTATAAACAGTCACAGTACAACTATGCTGAGCATAAAGGCTGTTTTTGTGATTTCGTGAGAGGGAACAGCAAAAATCACCATTATCAATGTTCATCTTGAATTTGTGTTTATTTTAATGTTTGTATTGTGATGATTCATGCCAGCTAAATAGGAGCTTGATATCTTCAAGTCTGTCAAATAGAGGAAATTTTGTACTAAAAACCAATCATTGATTTGTTGGTAAATTTAGCGGCTTCAGTGGAATATAAATAATATGCAAATTATTACTAAGACGATGAAAACCCCGTTCTACAGGCCCAACTGACCCATTTTTTGTTGTTACAATGTTTTATTTTATTTCGAAAACTGTTAAAAATTCACCAACATTTCCTTAATTTTTTTCTCTAAAAAACGACCGACTCTACATAGGAGGTCGTTTGCTCGTAGAACAGGGTTTTTTGTTGACACTTAACTACTGAAATATTTGAATGACCACTTAGTCACAAATAAAATCCACTGTATCAATTTCGGTGGTTTTGGAAAGTGATATCAATGTCTATAATTTGTTATAACGATGTACGCTTTCATGGAATTTAAAATGCAGGTGATTTTATACAATTTTTCACCATTTAATGTTAGTTCATTAGTTGTTTCAAACAACAAAACAAAAAGAAAAAAAAAATACTGTTACCACATGATACCTTTCAACATCTTTTGAGTCTGATTCTTTTTGTGAGGTGTCTGTTAATAGTGTATGACCTGATCAAATTCAATTTTCCCATCAAAATTGAGATTGTAAAAGAAGAAAGCCCATCTTTTCCTCATTACCCCTGCAAAATTAAAGGCCTGAGGGATGTTTTGTTTAGACGCTATAAGCGAAATAGTAGGAAATTTACCCTAATTGGTATACCACACCAGAATTTTGTTTATTTTTAAAGAACATTTGAAGAGAATTTACGGATGTATCTGATATTAAAGGTAGATGTTCTGATTTTGGCCTGATTTTGAACTTGATGTTTTCTATTTTTACATGAAAGGTCATCCCTAAAATTGTCATACTCCAAAGTTTGAGTTGCATTACTCCAATGGTTCTAATTTTAGAAGCACAAGGTCATGAGAATGTTGCCCATTGAGTTGTACACAGGCTGGCAGGTGGTTAACCACCTTTGGCAGTAATTCACCACATTTTAGCCTAACATTTCTAAATGAAACATTTCTGGGCCCTCAGATTTTACAGACATAATGAGAGAAATATGGGGATTCTTCTGATATCAAAATATCATGTGAAAAAAAATCATAGCCCCCAAAAAGTGATCGGAACATTACCTTTAAAGGGTTCAAAAAAGTAAGTCTCTCCCCCTAAAATTAGATCACATTTGTTTGCATTACTCTACACACAATTGGACGTTTTGAGAGATTGCAACACTTATGAAAAGCAAAAACACTTGGCTACCCATAGAAAGTTTCCCCATGCCCGGTCATCCGAGTACTTTGTACCTTTTGCTGTTGACAACAAACTATACTCTATTTGGCCATCTCGAGACAGTGACATAACTGAACAGACGCAGCTTTTACGCACGCGTGTGTATCTTCCGCCTTTCAACTCTCGTGTTTGTACGCCAGCGACGCGAGTATTCGCGCGCGTTATGTGATGCGATTAGTAGAATACGCGGTTACGTCACTGTCTCGAGATGGCCAAACAGAGTATAGACGTTTTAACTACCTATCAGTTTTATGCTCTACTCGCCTATACCCAAGGGATCGCATCACACTGTCTATGCTATGTAAGAGGCTTTTATTTACCTCTTTGGTTTGTGGTCAACGGCATGTGACATCACTCCGTGGCAAACTATTTCAATATGATTATTACTTTTCCCAAAATAGTCACATTTCACAAAAATGATTTTTAAGAAAGTCGCTCTTTTCAAGATCCTATACAAGTTTGTTTGCATAACTCCACACACAATTCGGCTTTTTTAGAGATTGAAACACTTGCAACAAGGGAAACGCTTCCCCTTTTCAATTACCATGTTTACTTTTCCCAAAACGGTCACATTTCCCCATAATGATGTTTTACTAACGATACAGGGAACTTATTGACGTGAATGGTGGACACTATTGGCTAGTCATGCATGAACAAAATCAGTTAATTTGTTTATTTCAAATAAAGACCAGCTAAAGAAAGAAGCGTTTCTTTTAATTGAAAATAATACAATATTGAAATTAATTTCAAAAAGCACTGGAGAAATTTGTATAACTCTCTTGCTTACATTTTTAAAAAGTGCTACTTTTTCTGAAAACATCATTTTGGGGAAACGTGAATGTTTTGGAAAAAGTGAACATGATATTGAAAAGGGAAAACTTGCTATGGGACCAAGCGTTTTCCCTAATTTTCATAAACGTTTCAATTTCTTAAAACATACAATTGTGTGTGGAGTTTTGCAAACAAACGTGATCTAATTTTAGGGGGACTTACTTTTTTTTTATAACCCTTTATCTCTAAAACCCCTAGAATACGGGATCTGACTCATATTTTGGAATGAAACTATTTATGATGCCCCTCTATGTAGAATAGAAAACACCATATTTGGCCCAAATCAGGTCACCCACCAACCTTTTATTAAGATAAGAGATCCATCATTGTTTTAAGGTGCCACCCTACCAACACGTTCCTATCCAATCAACATTAAGTTCAGTCCCCAGTCATATAATAATGCTATAAGGCTAATGAAATACAATGCCTAGGTTTTCGTTTCATACTTTTGGATTTGAATTGAGGCAACTCTTTCATTAATCATTATTTCGGCTGATTTCATTATTTGACATTTATGATAAAGACGTCAAAGGGGGTGTTAGACCACATCTCTGTATCTAATGTGTTGGTTGACATTGGTTAATCATTGTATTACTTCAAAACTTGATTTATATTACAAAAATTAAAATAATGAATTTTCAATGCGAAGAGAAAAACCCAACATAGACGGGAAACAGGAACCTAATTGACTTTCATTAATTAGCCTAAGCAGCTGTGACTAAAGTTTTTTCAGACGCCACCCCCCCCCCCCTTAAACATATTTCTCTTGAAGCCTAAAAGTCACCCAAAATTAGGATTTTGCATGTTAAAGGAGTAGGCTTATTACACCTAGAATTGGGCCTAAGTGTGTTGAAAATGAGTATCACATAATTTCCCTTTAAATTTATTTATAGAAGTGAAATAAAACCAAGTAAATTAAGAACTAGATTTCATTGGTTTATGTGCAATGTCTTATTTTTTTTAACCACCCATCCACACGATCCTCAACGTTCTGTGAACATATTTTCAAATAATACGACTGATAAACACAAATAATAATTTGTATAAAAAACCGTTTATTTACAAACAATTATACACATTAGCAAAAAATATTTTTATGTCATGTTTGAAGAACATTACACAAATATAAAATTTGAGGGTTTAGTGCAACAAAGGGCTATCTGCATTTCGGCTATTTTGAGAAAAAGTGAATTAAGATTTGTACCCATCATTGTCACCTTATGGTTTTGACAAGTTAAAAGAAATGCTATCCTTAGAATGTTGTGCATTACAAATCATTCGGACAATTAGGTTCCTGATCTTGTGCGGATCATTTTGATACCAAAATCTGATTTTGGCCAAAAATGCAGATAGCCCTTTGTTGCACTAATCCCACGAAATGTGATGCCGGTTATTGTGCGAGGTTTAAAAAGTTATTAACTTCATGTAGATAATAAATAGATCAATATGTTCAGTAAACATTGGAAAATAAATTGATCTTACAATATGACACACGTATAGAGCACCTTGTTCACATTTGAAAATCCCTGCAAGTACACAGCATAGGATGAACAAAAAACAACCATATTATTCTTTATATAAATGTTAAATATCTGACCAAGAAGGTGTCAAGGTTAATGATACATCACTATTTTAATATATTACAAACACGATTCAGTAAGAATTATTATGCTCATAAGGCGACAAAAAAACACATGCCTCTGTTTTAAGGGCAAAGGAACCTCAGGTAGTGTCGGTCGGTCTTGCTTTTTTGTGGGGTTTTCGAAATTGTTGTCAAAAGTTTGATGAATTTTGACAATTTTTCAAAAAAATGTCACAGGGTCTGTCGGGCCTATAAAACATGTTGATTTTTCGTCGTCTAATAGAAACACCCAATATCAAACATTTATAGTTATGTGTATTAAACCTTTCAAGCAATCTGATAAAAATACCTCTGATATCCTATTAAAAAGACATACATTGAAATCTGATAAAAATACATTTGTGGAAATACTGAACTAGAAAAATACATTTAGTTTTCACCAGCAGCAGATACAACCTTTTAACAGTTTTTTTACCAGCTTGATTGTGTGTAGGCATGTAAACCTTATAGCAACATGGGGATTTTAGTTATGTGAAAGGCTGCTACAAATCACTTGTATGGGCAAGCCCAGTCATAAGCACTTGCTTACCCAAACTTGCCCCAGATTAACCAAATACACCAGATAAGCCTTTTGATATATACCAGTGTTCCTGCTTTAGTAAATATGCTGTATGGCATGCATTTGGCACAGCGTTTCTAAGAATTGGTGCAAGGCCATCCATGATTTTTGTTGTTGAAAAAGGTGTGTTTTTGTGACTATGAACATATTATTGATTGTGAACCATTGTTTATTCTCTTGCACAGTCGTAAATATTGCAATATTGGACCCCACCAGGGGCCCTAAGGTGGGTCATTGGACCCTACCCATGGACGCTCATACTTTGTACCATGAGCGCTCTTAATTGAGGGGATCTGTGCCTTTTATTACTTTTATTACTATAGTATACTAATGCTTGCACCAGAGTTTCTTTTTATTAAACAACTAAATACTTAGAATTAGAAGGAACACTGATATGTGTTATGTCACGGCAAAAAGGGTTCAGTTGTCGGTAAAATGCATTTTGAGATATTCATGGATATAGGCATGAAAAAACAAAGAAAATAAAGACAATTTTACAATGATTTTTCTTCATAAAATCAAAAAGCAGTATCCAATCTTAACCACAAAGGATTCATTTTGGTTGGAGCATTCAAAAAGCTCCATTTGTTAAGATCTAAACCTTTTTTTTGTTGAGAGACAATTATAGCCTTTTGCTGTGACAGTACACAATGAGACCCAGTACATCAAAATGGTACCCGATGTCTATTTTTTGACAAATCTTTTATAGATATTCACAAAAGCTGATAGAGATTCAGCTAAGCTTTCTTATGATCCCACTCTTTTGAAAATTGAAGTTCTAAAGATATGATGAAAAAGGGCATTGCATTGCATTTCTTATTATTATTTTCTTTATAATTTCAGTTTGAATTGAGATTTTATTTTCATGCAAAAGTGTAGTTTGTAAGCTGGATACATTTGGTCAATGCATTTACATTTTATGTGAAACATTGGGTGGAAATCCCTTTGTATTTCTTTTGTTTTTTCAAGGTTTAACTTCCTCCATATCTTAAAGCTCATACTGCCGAGAAAAGCCCCCTTTTGATGTGGCTGTTTACATATAATGGATGCGCAGTTATATCAAAACTCTCATCTGTGAGCGACAGCAGGTATTCCACAAGGAACATCGCTCGGTGAAATGGAAGCGTCTTCGAAATAAAATCAAGCGTGCCATAAACAAGGCTAAAAGAGAGTACTATAAAACTCGTGTTCAGCGGCACAAACATGCTAATCCTGCTAAATGGTATCAACAAATCAAAATAATGACGAACCTCAATAAAACCGAGTCTACTATTCAGCCGCCACCTCATGTTGATCCCAATGACTATAAAGCTGTTGCTGACAGTATCAATGATCACTTCGCCTCCGTAGATCTGAAGCCACTTGATACGACAGTGCTCCCGACCTATAGACCCGATCCCAATCCTTGTCCAATTGTCCAAGACTTTGAAGTTTACAATATGCTTCAAAAAATCAAAGCAGGTAAAGCTGGTGGCCCCGACGGCATTTCATCCAGGTTAATTAGAGAGTTTGCATGTGAACTTAGTGGACCCTTAGCAAACATCCTCAATAGATCTTATGATGAAGGAGTTTGCCCACCGCAATGGAAGAAAGCTGTCGTTGTACCAATTCCTAAGAGTAAGCCTGCCTCATGGGACAAATTAAGACCGGTATCGCTCACTGATCACTTCGCAAAAGTAGCAGAAGGCTTCATGGCAAAATGGCTCCAGGAAGACATGGAGAGCGTCGTTGACCCAAATCAGTATGGAAACCAAAAGGGTGTTTCAACCACGCACTATCTCATCAAACTCATGGACACGCTACATATGAATGCCAACAAACCTGGTCATCTCAGTACCCTTGTAATTACTGATTTCAGTAAGGCATTTGACCTAGTAGATCATAACATTCTCATGACTAAGTTTATTTCCCTAGGAGTGCGCCCGTCTGTTGTAACTTGGATCTCCTGCTTTCTAGACGGCAGAGAGCAGTGCGTGCGATATCGTGGACACACCAGTGACTGGAAGAAATTAAATGGTGGTGTACCGCAGGGTACTCGCGTCGGTCCTCTCGGTTTTGTCGCTATTGTTAATGACGCAGCCATTAACACTCCCTTTGTCACTCTGAAATATGTCGATGACCTCACTCTAATTGAGCCTAGATCCAGGTTACAAACGTCGGTGCTGCAAGAACATTTGGACAATTTTCAGGAATGGGCTGATCTTAATCATATGCGTTTGAATCCAAAAAAATGTGCCACTATGAATGTATCTTTCTTGAAAAACTCACAAGAGGAACGTTCCCTTACCATAGCTGATGTACCCCTCCAGGTTGTTGATTCTGCCAAGATTCTTGGTGTTCAAATTAGTTCCAATCTCAAATGGGACATTCAAGTGTCAGAAATGTTGAAGAAGGCTAATGGGAGACTGTATATGCTAAAATTACTCAAACACTTTAACTTACCCCGTGATGATCTTGTCACCATCTTCTCTGGCTTTGTCAGACCTTTGGCAGAATATGCCGCCCCTGTATGGCACCCTGGTCTTAAATCCGACGAATGTGCCGCTTTGGAACGAATCCAGAGAAGGGCTTGCAAGATCATCATGGGTAAGCAGTACACAACTTATGATGAGGCTCTTGATGTATGTGGATTAAATTATTTTTATACTAGAAGGAAGCAACTTTGCTTGAATTTTTTTAACTCACTAATGAAATCCGAAAAATTCAGTGGTTGGATTCCACCTACCCGTGCTAGTGTACATAAGAGAAATCTGCGTGGTGCTAACAAACTGTCAACCCAAAAGTGCAATACAACTCGTTTCAAAAACAGCCCGATGGTATACATGACTGATCTATGGAATAGCAAGGGTCTTGAGTAGTAGCAGTGCATTTTATCTCCAATATGTCATTTACCCTAAAATTAAATGCTTTTTAATATCTCACGTGCAATATTTTTAATTTAGATTGCATTTCTGTGGTTCTTAATTTGACGTGGTTACTTTGTGCATATAGTATGGTGTATTTAATGTATATTTTTGTCTATTTGCTTATATTTTGTGTATATTTTTGAAATTGTTGATAATGATATTGTTGTATTATTGTATACTGGCCGCAATTCAGTTCATGACTGCTATGGCCTTTTTTAATAAACCTTTTATGAATGAAAAAAATGAATGAATGAATGAATAAGGCTCACGATAAGCGGGCGCTGGGCGATTTTTACCCCTCGGTCCTCCTGCCATAGCGCCCGGTAATGCTGAAAAATAAACAACCGAGCGCTGATATTTTGTCCAAACCAGCGCCTGTTGATGATCGGTGAGCTTGCCTAAGACATCGAATTTCAATTTGACAATACGATTTAATGAAAAGGTAGCTCCCGGTAGACTGAAAGTAGCTCCTGGTTCTCAATAAATCCCATGATCCGGGCGCTACTTTTGAAAAAAGTTAGGTAAAAAACTGTTATCTTGAGCCTGGTTCACATATCCTCACAATACAAATTCCTGTTAACACAAACTAAAATTCAGGTCACAGGCAAGCATCTAACAAGGTTGCACTGTACTTACACACAATGCAACTAACAAGGTTGCACAATAATAATTTACAAAAATATTTTCCCTTTTAAGCGATTGATCACGCGATCATCAGTGATACAAGGTTTGATTTTAGCTTGATGCAAAAGGCATAATGAAATAACAACCTTGTTGTCATTGACATTGAAATAGTCATCACAGGTCCTATTTCCACCTAATGTTTAATGCCTCAGCTCAGACACCATGCCACTCTATTGCACTACCCATACAGCACCATTTAATAGCAGTTTTCTTTATCCGTATAGTATTGCATTGACCTCTGATTGTATATCGCCTCCCTACGAAGCTCCTTGTAGAATTTGATGACGTCCGGATGCGCTCGTACACACTTGGGATCAAAGTCAATCACGCGCAGACCTTCCAGGCTGGTGGCGCGTGATAAGGCTACGTAAGCTTGACCGCATTCGAACACACGAGATAGCGATATTTCCACACAATCTAGAGACATACCCTGTGATAAGAGACGAACAATTTGAATTGGGGTTAAAGGGACTGCAAGATCATGACAATATTAGATACCATAATAATATCAATAGTATTCAACAAAACCCTCTTCCCTAGAACATTACATGTAGCAGAATATATTTGATTTGTTATGAAGTCACAATTGTGCTTGTATTGTGTATTATATGACGAGTAGTTGTTCTTGGCACAATGTTCATCATACCTAAAATAATACTTATTACTTAAAAACAAGCAGTGAGTACATATTAAAACTAAAAGCTGTTGCTTTTATTTATCTACTTTTGTAAAAGGTCCAACGGTTTGATTTACTAGAGATGGCCATTGACTTATTTAAAAGAAATTATGAGCAAACTAAATGTCGAAATCAATTTTAGTTGTAGCTGAGAGACAGAGAGACCTTCAATCAGACAGTTCAATATCAGGGCAATTGGGAGCAATGCCTTTGTCAAGTTAACCATGCTGGCAATGCAACTGTACCCATGTTAATCTGTATTGAGTCTGGCTGATTCAAGAAATGATTGTGTAAAAATATGGATTCATACTTGTAATTGTAATGTAAGCAACCAATCAGCGATACTGTAAAAAAGGCAGTACCAGTGTCTATCTTTCGTGTCACCTTTAGTTGGGAGGTAATGTCAGCTCATATTCAAGTGAACACATCATGATATCCATCGCCTAACAGTAATGCGATGGTGTTTGCATCCATGCGACCAAAGAATGTCCGCTGTGGTGCCAAAAAATGCTACACCTCTCACGAGATTTATGCACTGCCATCACCTCCCATGCTCCCAACTTAAGCTGATACAGAGTTAAAGGTAGATGTTCCGATTTTCAACTTGAAGTTTTCTATTCTACATGAAAGGTCATCCTTAAAAAAGTCGTGTTCCAAAGTTTGAGTTGCATAGCTCTAATGGTTCTTATTTTAGATGCACAAGATGCTGTGAACTGTACCCATTGAGTAGTACACAAACTATATTGGTGGTTACCACCATTTGCGGTAATTCAACGTTATTTCATCGATTTCTCCGTAATTATACCGATTTAGGCCGTCAAATTTCAGTATGATGATGAGAAAAATACGAGCTTTCATATGATATGAAAATCTCCGTATGTTTGAAATAATTCTGTGTTACGAAAATGTGATCGGGTCATCTACCTTTAAGTGGTTTATAGTCAGCGTCATAATGCTACGGACAATAACAACAATGCGTGTGTGCCTACTGGTACATGTTGACAAGCGCACATGCGTAAAACCGAAAAGCGAGTACTCGACGCTTTCAAAAAATGAATGCGCATCCTCATTGGTCAATTCGTCAGGCGCATGCATGCTCAGTTGTTTGCACATTTCATGCATCTGGACGCAGCTCTGCGAACAACAACAACACACACTCGCATGGAATAGCTTAAAATTTGTCCATAGCATTATGACAGTGAATATAGTAAACCATACCCCTATTTGTGTCTCTTACCTGACTTTTGTGTATTGATATAGCCCATGCTAGCTTAAGAGGTATTTGTCTCCTTGTAAGTGTCACACCCTGGCCTGCTTTGATAGACCATCTCTCTGTTCGGATAACAACTTCCTCACCACACATGAACTTCACTATAGGGAAACCTGCAGAGAAAAGTGTCATTATAATGTAAAATATTTTATTTCTACAAAAATAATGGTTTATTCAATCCTAAAGACTTTAAAATAACTCTTATCTCTACTGACGGCTTAGCATTTTTTTTTAAAATTAGGCCACAAAAAAAACTGTTGAATGGTAGGATCGGTTGGTCACGCTGGATTTTGTTTTGTTTTGTTTTTTATCAACATTTCAGAAATTTTGGGTGAATTTGCAACAAATTGATTTTTTTTCTGAAGTCATCAAAATTGATTTTGTTGTTGAAAAAAAGCCACAAACATTTTGAATAATGTCCAAAATGATTCATAATATGTACTTCTTGTACGGCTAAATTCATTGATCACATCATTTTAAATACAAAAAGTCACTTTTACAAGGATTTCAATATTTTATATTGAAAAAACCAACAACAAAAACCCCCAAAACACCGCATTCCGCATTAGGTTTTGAAAAACTGAAGAGCTTTGAGACAAAAGATTTTTTTAATTTAGCCTAATGCAAAAATTGTAGCTAATTTTACCAAGTAAACAAGAATTTAAACAAATGTTATAACTCAATATACAATAAGCCGGTTATAATTGTACATTTGGAGAGGAAAAGGTATAATTTATAAAAGAAAGAAATATTATTTGAAGATGCAAAAATCCTTTCAGAAATTTAACCCATAATATTAATAGAACCAGTCCAATTGACTTTTTGTCCAATGAAGAACCCATGATTCACAGGACCTAGTGCCACAATATCAGCAAGACCCTGTAGTTCAGTCAGTTTCAAATTGGTGAACCTGCTTACAGCAGCGAATTAATTCAAAAAAGCGTGGGCACGCAAAAAGCTGGCATGGTGCATTGTGAATCGTATGCGTGATGCTTGTGATGTCAAAATCACTCGTACGCCTGAATTATGCTTGAATTACTTTGGCACAAAGAAGATTTCTTGAGCAACACCAGCATGCTTTACTTTCGTCACATGACCACTGATTTCTGTCACCTGTGTTTACTGATTCCCATTGATATTACAGTGCAATGAAAGGCTGTTGTTGAACAAGGGTCTTTAAGAAAATCCTTTTGCAAGTAGCACAATTGATGCGAGTTCAATTCAGTACTCTCTTTTTTTCTTCTTAAAGACCCTTTTTTTAATAACACATTTGAGTTGAGATTCAACTTCTTTCTTTTATGTGGCCAAGATGCCTACCTGTACCATGTAATAGGAAGGTGGAAGTCAGACGATCTCCAGCTGTTAATTACTTTATAACCATTGTTTTCCACTGTTTGTTTGGGGGAAATTCCTGTTGGCACCCTAGTGGTGCTAAGTATGCTGGCCTGGACTACACAATTTTCTTTGACTTTTGTGTGGAGAAATAAAAAAATGCACATTTCTCGCCAATTTGGAACTGATTAAACTATAGATAATAAAATTGATTTGTACCTTTATTGCCATGCTCAAATCCTTTGACAACTCCTCTAGCACCATTAACCAATCCTCTGTGGACATCCAAGTTCTTTGCCAGCATCACCTGCAACATGTTACCATGGTAAACAATTAAAGATTTACATCAAAATACACCGATAATATGGAACGCTACAACACCCTAATGTTATAGCACATAAAATAACCCAATAAAGAATACTACAGTGAATCTGATCAATGTTCACTCTTAAAGGAGGTGTCCCGCAAGCATAAAAGTGTGCATTATATGTTAGAAATATAACTATCGAGCCCAACTTTTGTAATGATATAGAAGAAAACACCACACTTATGACAAAAACAAATAAAAACCGCAATCTCTCAACATGCCTTTTTTAAAATTTGCGGCGATCAAAAGTCCCAGTGTCGATGATGTCATAGTTGTACAATACACATGCGCAAATTTGAGCACCGATACCCATGACGTCATCGACACCGGGACTTTCAATCGCCGCGAATTTTAAAAAGTGCATGTTGAGTGATGGCAGTTTTTATTCATTTTTGTGACTAGTACGGTGTTTTGTTCTATATAATTACGTAACTTCGGCTCGATAATTATGTTTCTAACAAATAATGCTCAATGTTGTGCTTGCGGGACCATTCCTTTAAGCTAACTGGCTTAGATTGGCCCAGCATGTTGATAAATTGACCCATGTGGTTGGTAAACAAGGAAAATAATAACATAAATATATATTTTTTTCATATGCCATGACTTAATTGGCTTGTGCTTCAAATCCATAGAGAACAAATGGTAGCTGATGAACCTAGATGGCTGATATAAATTGGGTACTTCATTGAAACACATTTCAACAACTCCCCCAATTTACCATCCACATCCTTTGTTAAGTATCAATTAAGAGGAACCAGAATTTTTGATGGAAACTTGGTATATCAGCAAGAATCCAGGTTTCATGATCAAGAAACCAGGCTTTTCATTGAAGAAAGAAAATAGCTAGTCATTTGATGATAACTTGGTATTTTGTAAGAAAGCTGGTATAGGATCCGCCTATACAGGGTGTCCCAGAATTATTTATACCGGGAAAGGTGCATTTATTTTATAGCTATGAATACAATTGTTATTGGTCAGAGTGCTTATGATTCTAGTATCTCCATATATTTAGCTTTCTTAGGATTTTTTTTTAAGTTTTAAAAATTAGACGTTTCTGACAGAAATTACGGACTATTTTTAAAAAAATTATAGAATCCAAGTTTGACTAAAATTACCTCTTTTGAAATTCATAAAATCATTGAACAAGTTCAGCGCAAAAGTCAAATTGAAATGATATGCAGGTTATTTTATGTGCCCTCTTTTAATTTCCGCAACAAAGATAATATCAACTTTTAGTGATGTTTTATGAATCAAAATTTGAATTGTGTGAGGAAATTGTTCAGCTTGAGTGATTTATACCATACTTTATTGAAGTTTGGTGTGAGTTTGTTTAATTGAAATACACTGAAGGTGAAAATCGGATTTTCACAGATTTTCAATAATGTCATCTCATATCGGAACAGATAAAGATATCTGGATGATATTGACAGAGTAAACATGTTTTCCATTATATATATAGCAGTTATTATATTTGGACTGCAATGCTGTTTTTATATTTTTAATATTTTTTCAAACACGGTATCATTCTGAAACACTCTGTACCGGTATATCAAGATTTCATTTAGAAATCTTATAAAGAGAAATAACATACCTGTGCACCAAGTTTGAGTTCAATTCTTGGTCCAACTGGACACTGATTGTTCATATGTTTAGCTAGTTCAGGATCACTATCAAAAGCTTCAAACACCACCGATTCACTTTCTAGTTTTTGTAGATGTATATTGTTGAGTTGATTTACATCTTCCTTATGAGTACACAATCTGGTTGCTAGGATACCATCCTTGTCGATGCTGTGACGTGATGTGGCGGTCATTCGCTCACACACTTCTCTTGGACATCTGTAAAAATATTAACCATTGTCAAAATCAGAATAGTTAACATGCATAATTCATGATAGCTTTGCAAAAAGGTGAATTTGATAAAAATGATCAATTCATGATTATGATCATATTTAATGGTCATACATTGATGGATTCAGTTTGGCTAAAACTGCATATGTGACCCATCACATCAAAACAAACCAGTTGTCGGCAAACCTTATTTACAGAAAAGTACAAAAGAAGATGAGAAAATCAAGAAAATCAAAGGAATTTATTCAAAATCTCAACATATATATTTTATAATCAAGAGATATTGTTAGAATAAAGCAAGCTTGTATCAAATTAGTTTATGTATAATAATTAATTTAATCTTGATTTGAAATACTTTTCCCTTTGTTTCTCACCTGATAACTTTGTTTGGCTTAATTTCATCGACCAATAATTCATCATCAAAATATCAAAATAATGTTTTGTTTGAGCATAGTACTAACCTTCCTATTCTGATGTTTTGTAGAATTCCAATAAACATGTTGTCATTCTGCCGACGTACCTGACGCAACTCCATATTCTGTTGAATACACTTGTTCCAGGCTGGTGACTAAAAGAGAAAAGATGAAGTCAGATTGGTAAAGATGGTTAAAGCACAAACTATAACACAAAGTTTTGTTCTAAATCCATCTCACGTAGGAAATTGTTCCCATAATGTGGCATAATGTCTTGAAAATTTATTTCATCCAATCCATTATGAAGTGTTTTTCTTCCTATAATACCTGTGTTTGGATATTACACAACAGTCCTGTCATAGACTTACAAAAGGTACCTATCATAAATACTAGCCTATGCTGGTTTTCTGCCTATGATGGTCTCTCTGCACACACTGTTCTGACTTACCATTTAAATATATACTTATTACACTGGCACTACAAAGGGTTCAAGTGCTTTATGTCTATTGAATAATATTCAAACTAAATAGAGCATTTTATCTTTATTCTGTAAGTTAAATGCACCCCTTCACAGTTTGAATAAAGTTCTATATTTGTATGTATTTAATAGGCTGTATATTGCAATCAAATACAAAGATCAATCCTTATGAGAAAGGACAAACATGCAAGTATCTCAACTTACTTGGAAGCAGAAATGACGTTTTTCTCCCCTCTTTGTGACAGGTGGTAGCTGTAGAAAGTCCCCACAAAGAATGAGTTGTATACCACCAAATGGCTCTGTGCTGCCACGTACTGCCCGGGCTACAGCCTATAAATAAAAAACATAAACCATAAATATAACCGATGTCATAAAAACATACTGTCAATTGGGTAAACTGTGTTGTGTTGTAGTTGTCAAATTGCATAAGTATGAACTTAATAATCGGAAGTTTACATGTAATTGCTTGGGAAAATTCCTGAAATATTGTGCAGTTTCAAAAATAATGATAAGACTTCCATGCTTGACGGTTCTACAAGCCTGAAATAATTTCATGTTTCATTATTTGTTTCATAAAATTGAAATTCATTTTGACACTTTCCATTGAGTACACCGCAGCTTTATTGTTTGTTTCTGATTTGAAATGAACGTTATCTGAATTGATATTAAATGACCGTTACTTGAATTAATATTCATCATACAGGTGGATTGGTGACTATATATGAACATACCTCTAACTTTGTGAAGAAATCCCCATCTATCATAGATATTTCATCAACAATAAGATGTTTACAGGCCTTCCATTGTGATCTTCTTACTGGTCTGGATGCTAGCTCTATACAGTGAGATATAGTCCCAGTACCTGCTCCTATACCTGTACATAATAGGGATGGAGAAAGATGAACAGATTTTCAATATTACTGTGTACATATGTAAAGGGAATCGTTTGATCGGGTTTGAACATAGTAAAAGTACATGTATCAATATATTTGATCACAGATTGCTGAAAAATCATTTTAAATTTTGCATTTAATGATTGCTTAGTATTGTTCAGAAGTAAAGGAGGGTACCTTCGTATTGAAAAATCTTTTTTGATGAACGCTAAGGGGATTTTGTTAACATCTACTATATCCCTATTGAAAAAGCTACTACTCCTAAGCTGCACAGACAATGATAAACTTTTCTATGTGATGACATCACCCAGGGTGATCTCACTCATATTATAGTCTACGCTGAGTGACAGCACTCATATTATGTTCTACCCTGAGTGACATCACCCATTCATTTGCTGCATTATAAACATTGATGCTGTGAAAATAGAGTGCTTTATAAATAGCCTATCACTTCCACGGGACAATGATTTCACTGTGTCATACAAAGACCGCAGTTAATTTAGCGCGCGCGCCTCCCCGAGGGCTGGCGTATATACACACAGGTGTAGAAAGACAGATACATGTGGGTAAATGCTGCACTTTAAAGTTACGCCACTGTCCAGATGAAGCAAGTTACAAAGACTAAATTCAAAATTGGTGAGAAATATTTGTTTTTTAAATCCAAGCATACGCACATGATTATGGCCACACGCACATGGTTTTAGCAGGATGCGCGCATCACATGTATGATGCACAATGGGCATGTTGCCTTCATGCATACCCACATCCTTCTGTATTCATTCGTTGCTATAAGGAGGCTTCGCCAATTTGGAACTAATCAAACTATATAGAGAGACCATTTGCTAAGTTTCCTTACCTGCAAATTGATGTAATGTAGTGCCACCTATATGACAGGCTGCCACACCAGTACTTGCTGTAGCAAAGGTACTATTAGGAGGTAAGGCACCGACAATCTTCTTGAGTAAGAAAGATTTGCCTGTACCGGCACTACCAGTAAAGAATATACTTTGCCCTGATTGTACGGCACTTAATACTGCCTTTTGTTCTGTGGAGAGATTGCATTGGGGTAGGCTCACATGTAACTTCTTCCTTGGTACTGCCTGGATATCACTCTGTGAAAAATAGACACAAAAAATAAAATGATGATATTTTAGGAATATACCGGTAATTTACTTTTTGTACCATACTTTTTTAGAACAAGGCTTGGACAAACTGCCATGATTTTGATGTTGTAAAATTGCTTGTTATAAAAAAAGATTTAAGAGAGTCCCATTCAGATTCACTAAACTACCAGGTAGCAGGATATTCAAAATTAAATCACACACCAGTCTCACAAAGGGCACATTAAATTGGGCCTTGTTTTATAATCCTTTTATCACAGTATATCAAGTCAAAATGTTTAAAAATGAGCTGTTGTATGCTTTCCATAATAATATCCTGTTATGGTAAAAAGTTGTTTCAATTCAAGCATGTGTTTTCAAGCCTAATGGCAGGATTTTTATCAAAGGCAATATCAAGATTCCTTTTTTCCTTCTTCATCTTGCTCTCTTGCAGCGTGCAAAAGTAATCAAAGTGTACTTGCACGATTATGGTCAAATTCACACGGTTTTTGCCACACGCACACACCCCGCACATGATACACAATGCGTATGCTCGCCTGCATCCCTCTGTATTCATTCACTGCTGTGAGGAGGCTTCATCAATTTGGAACTGATCAAACAATACATTGAAACAACAGGCCCTAATAAAAACTTTGATAAGGAAAAAATCATGTTCATCTACCTGTGTGTTTTCTGTGTTTGCATCTCGTGCTCGTTTCAATCCTTTCTTTCTGCTCGGTGCTGCAGGAGTGGTCCCTGTGCCTTTCTTCTCTACCTGCTTAGCTCTCACATCATTCACAGTGTGTACATCCTTCTCTGTCATTGGACTAATCTCCTCAAACTTCTTTGGCATCTCAGACAACAACCTTGCTCTGCCTCCCAGTGTCTTTTCCTGCTTATTGCACACTTGTTTCACCATCAGACACTTTAGAAATGCTGCCAGTTTGTTCGGCGGACAGTTGGAGATCATGATGTTCAACCTTCGCTTTGGGAATTGTATGCACGCCTTGCCATCTCTTACAAATTTGCGTCGTATGCTCATGTCTTTCAACGCAAACTTGGTCATGGTTTTGCCAAGTTCAATCTTGAGAATGAGGTCCTGGAATTCATTGCGGCCCAAGATAGCCGTGGCAGTTCTGGATGAGTTTTTCTTGATTACTTCTCCACTTAGGTTCAGGGTTTCCACGGTGACACTACAGGTCAGTATACCTGCTGAATCCATGTTGGGTACCGAGTTGCTCTGTTTAGTTCAGGTTTCTATGTGAAAAAGGTTAAGAAAAAGTAACAGTCTTTAAATACATATTTGTAACCTCGTAAGGACAGGGAAAATGCTCAAAAGCGCAAAAGCACCAAAAAAAGCACCTTTTGCCCAAAACAGCACTTTTTGCTCAAAAAAGCACTTTTTCATCACACAGCATTTTTTTCTTCAAAAGTGTCTAAATATTCAACAAATTTATTGCCCATCTACCTTAAAAATCAACAAGTTACATAACTGTGGAAGTGTTTATTCTACACTTAGTTTAGTTTGAATGTAGTTTTGAATGAAAAATGATGGTTTTGACAACGAAAAAATAAATACGTCAACATGGAATATATTCGCTTTTGGATTTATTTTTAACGCATATGGCATAATTTTGGTGAATAAAAGCACCTTTTACTAAAAAAAACCACCTTTTACCTAAAAAAGCACCTTTTGCTCCAAAAAGCACTTTTTCCAAAATCAAGCAGCACTTTTAGTGCTTTTAAAAAGCGCAAAATCCCTGTCCCTATTTGTAGGGGTAGGGAAATAACGTGATCACAGATTTTCCCTACCCCTGTATGTATGCATTATAGGGTTAGGGAAATAACAAGATCACAGATTTCCCCCACCCTTTAATAGGCTATGAGTATGACACTGACACTCTGACAGTAATCTTGAAACTGGATTTTTGTCTGGATTTTTTTCAAAAATGTCTTTCAAAACCATAGAATACACCAGGAAATGGTCAATATCTGATATTTTTTACTGTAAAACATTATAGGCCTACATGTAAAAGAGAACACCGAAATTGAAATTGACTCAATTCCAAAAATTGTAAAAGGTAGCCCCAATTTTGTTGCAGACGTCACCTCGTGAAATTCACGTAAGTGGGGGGGGGGGGGGGGGGGGGGGGGTCAAAAAATGTTGCATGGTCAACAAATTTTGCACGGTCACAAATAATCGCACAGTCAAAAAACCGCACAGTCATAAAGCTCATGACATACTACCCAATCGCTCGGAGCGATTTGTCGCTGACGCTCCTTATTTGGTAAATAGCACTCTTTATAAAAAGGAGCGTAAGCGGCAAATCGCGTCGCGCGATTAGTATGTCATGAACTTAACAACTGCACAGTCAACAACAAATTGGCAATCCTGGATAATCACCCAACCTTTGGCCGGGGCCTTATTAGGCTTTGGTAGGCATGTTCATAAAATTTTGAAAATAAAATTATCTCTTTGAAAATGGAATACATGGAAACAAAGTACTTTACAATAAAAAATGATGGTTCAACCTTGTCTGCAGGCTGAATAATAAAAAAGTTATAACCAAAAGTAGTTTTTAAGTCATGCACATTTTAAAACCATTTTAGGTAAATTAAGGGTTTACTTTCATGATGTCTAGTTGCTTGTGTGGGGTTATTTATACATCAGTGAATACATCCCAGCAGTTTCGTACTTTTCCGCTGAATTTAAAAGAGGGGCAGTTCCGTAATTAGGTAACCCAAATTGAAGAAATTGAAAAAATTGAAAATCGTCGATATAACCTAATTTATGTATCATATCAAAGGTTATGGGTTGTAGTTTCATGATATAATTTGGAATTTGATCTAACATTCTCGGTTTGGCTGATTTTGAGGTTGTCGCGGACGTACAGGGCATTTTTTAGTAGAAATCGCACCATGGAAGTGCAATTATTTCCATGAATGAACTAAGGCAAGTATTACAAATTGATACAATCAATACAACAATGAACATGTGTTATGTATCATATAAAAAAGTTACTTAAAATGACCAAAATATTTAAGAATTATGCTTTTTGGATTAAATTTGGTACCTTCTGTTGCGGACGTACACTTCCCAAAAGCTGCTACTTTTAACCACTCTGTTCAATACTTTGGTAATGTTGGAAACCAATGAAGTAAGTATTTTTCTAAAGCTGATGATTCATACTTAATGTTTAAAACTTATTTTGTTCTGTATCTGTTTACATGTTTAATACATGGTCTTTTGTTAGTGTCGCGGACGTACATCTGTGAATTATTTCACAGATGTACGTCCGCAACACTAATATGTACGTCCGCGACGGATAAACATCAGTCAATTTTAACTTAAAGATAAAGGTTCTGATAATTTTCTCTGTTTGTTTTCTTTAGGTTTGTCCCTCTTACAAACAAAACAATATTAGTTTTCATTACAGACCTGAACACTTCAGAGAACTTTTGATAGGAATACAGGTGTACTGAAAAAATCACTTTCTCTGCGTACGTCCGCGACGGAGGGTTTTCACGCCATATCTCATTAACCGAAAATGGTACAGCAAAGGAATTTTCAGGTTTTATACTCCTACTAGAGATACTTGAAACCCAGGTGTTAATAATCAAGCAACTGGTATAGTTTAGATTTTGCAAGCCCTCAAAGTGTCTGAATTCTCTGAAATGTACGTCCGTAACTACGGAACTGCCCAGAGGTAAACATAAGTTTTCTACATATTTTGGTCAAATATGTCGCCCTCTATAGTCAATGATATGAACATCCCTAGATTTGGCGCACGCTACAGCAAGCACACCCATGACACCTCACCAACATTTTATTTACAAAATTGTTATACATGTATAGATAGGCCTAGGCCTATTATTTAAATTAAAATTATAAAATTATTAAAACAGTTTTTCAAAAATTGGAATTTTAAATGAAAATAAGCTTACCAGTACCAGTTGCCTGCATCCCATTAATCCAATCTGTCGGCAAAATCCGCCCCATTCTTTAAATCTGTCGGCACAAACGAGGTTCCGTTGGTACATTTGCGATTTTGACCATGGTCAAAATCGCAAATGTACCGACGATTTAAAGAATGGAGCAGATTTTGCCGACAGATTGGATTAATTAATGGGATGCAGGCAACTGGTAGGCCTACTGGTAAGCCCGGGGTGCTCAGTGGTTATTACAAGGGGGTATCATGCGCGTCCAAGGACTTTCAAAAAGTACCCTAAATAAGTAATTGCATAAATGTGAAAAAGTACCCCCTAAACAAGTAAGGACAGTGTTTTACATACCCTAAGCAAGTAATTTTAGTATTTTCATACCCTAAACAAGTAATCCAAATACTTTTATACCCTAACGTACCCTAGCACGAAATTTGTATATTTTGAATCCTAATAAGAAACAATGCACGCACTCTAAACCGGGCTCTAGGCACTGATTTTCCTTCCCTATTGTAGTAGTATGAAACAAATGGTGTTTAAGATCAGATCTCTTGAACCCGCTCTTGAACTACATGTAGGCCTAACCCGAAAGAATATAATCACAGACGAATGAAACAAAATAATGAATATATCGCGGCTACTTTTAAAGATTCTCATAGATACAAGAAAATAAGGACCCTAAATACGTAAGACCATTGTATGAAAAGTATACCCTTTTTCCTGATTTTCCTTGTTTTGATACCCTAAACACGTTACGTACGTATCGTGCCCCTGCTTCAAAAACCACCCTAATTACGTGATTTCTTGGACGCGCATGATACCCCACTTTCAATAACCACTGAGCACCCCGGGCTGGTAAGCTTATTTTCATGATTTAAAATTTCAATTTTGAAAAACTCAGACTGTTCATTAGGCCTAATAATAATTTTATAATTTTAATTTTATTATTTAATTTAAATAATTATAATTAAGGTCCGGCGCTTAATACACTTACGACCACGGTACCATCCACTCACTGTGCAATTATGCTTTTAATTCTTCACGACTTGGGTTTGGACTAAAAACTGTTGAAAACGAGCAATCCTTGACAGGATTTTTTCGAGCAGCTCAGAGAGAGCGCGATCAGCACAATGATTCATTGTTTTCAAGTTTTTCAGTCTTTTAAATTGACCTCGCAAATCTAACCAATCAAAATCTCCCTGTTAAATTGATTATTTCAACTGACCAATCAACAATGCTGTGTGAAATTATCCCTACTGTCAAGTTATGATCATTTCCGGGTCAATTCAGTGAAAAGGTAAACAATACTTTCATCACAGCGCCGTGTACCATCGTTATTTACTTTCATTAAACTGTTATAGCAGCTATAGTGTAAGATTTTTATTATGAAAATAAGAAAACCGTGAAGTTGAAGCTTTAGAGAGGGATCGTTGATTTTATTTTAAAATTTGATTTCAAGGAATAAATTAAATTTCATTTTACAACACCCGCTTTTTTTCAGTAGCAAAATTCTGCACCTTTACATACTTTTAAGTATTAAAATATTCCAGGGATAACATCTCTCCATCAACATCAACATCAACTCGAATATTGGCTGGACTCTTGCGAGTATAAAAGCCAAGCTTGTGCGGGGGGAAGCTGCTTATTATTGCTTTTGTAGTTGAGACTTGAATACTTGGGTGCTTGTTGCGTTGACTATTGATTCTGGTAGACTGTTCCACTCAGTTATGGTGCGTGGAAAAAATGAAAATTTGTGTGATTGAAGTCTACTGTGGTAGTGGATGAAACTTTTGGAGTTATTCAAACGAGAGAGACGGGTAACTGGTGTAGATTTTTTTCTGCTTATTACTGCTTATTACCTTATAGACTTTGACTTTGAATTGGTAATCCGCAACACTTTATAAATAAGTTGAAGCCACACGCAGATGGTTGTGAGTAGAACAAATCATACTTAGTGATATTTGTCATCAGTTGGTATTATTCATCATAGGGTATTTTGCATGTTTCACTATCTGTCCCCATCCTAAAGTATGACTCCTTCTAAATATGATTTTCGTGTTAATTTCTGTATCGCTTACCAGAGCTCAAAAACACACTTCTTTGTGCTTGTTCTTATCTACTCTTTCTCATCTATCTTGCCATTCGCTTAACATTTTGTACAAATGCACTATTCCCTTGAAATTTAAGGTGAAATTCTAAGCCCATTCACTTAACTGCACTAGCGGTATCGAAATCGGCGCCATGTTTTATTAATAAATGAATAGTCTCGTTTTAATATTTTCGTAATAGTTCGTAAGTGGTGTGCGTAGCGTATAGACGTTTGTTATTTTGCGATGGGGAATGAGACTAATCTGGCCCGCGATACTCACGAAATGTCTAAAAAAAATTCTGCCATTGCGTTTACACGGCGGAGAATTACGATTAAATATGGAATAATTTAGCATTTTCATGTTTTAAAAAGTGGCTGGAAAGAAAGATGAGGACTTTATGAAGGTGCGTAGCTAATATGAAAATCAACGGAAATGCAGTTTTTCTGTAATTCACCATGTTCACCCCGGCTTTCATTCGAAAGCCACACCATTCACTTTATACAGCAAATAAAATTGACAGTTTCTCGCAATACAATTTCCCCATACGTTGGTAGGGAAAAGAAAAAAAAGAAGAAAAAACCCACCAACGTATGGGTTTCCTGTACTAGGTTGTGAGTGCGCAGTATGCGACTTATTAGATGCGGAGGTGAGGTGGTCTTAAAGGTATATTATGTGTATGATCTTTCCAGGGAACGCCCTCAACATAAAAAAAAAAAATTGAGAGTGAAAATAAACTGTCGGGATAACAGTTAACACAACAGTTTATATTTTCACTCTAAATTAACTCTAAAACCATGATTTTGAGGTAATTAGGAATCGGATCGCTCTGAAACTTGGAATGTATGTACGATTTATGATCAGAAATGTAAATCTGGAAAAGATCACATAATATGCCTTTAATTTAAGTGGTTGATACCCTGCTCCTTAAAAGAGTTCAGATGATGTAGCATTGACAATGGACTCTGGGAGAGTATTCCCCCAGTATTCCATTCGCTGATGGTTTGCTTGTAGCAGTCCTTGGTTGAATGTAGTCTTATGAATGCCTTACTGTTGTTGCGGCGAGTGGTGCGTACGACTGGGGTGAGAAAACTTGTTGCTGGTATGGCGACTTGACCGTTGATAGACTTGTATAGCAGTGAGAGACGATTTGCTTGTCTTCTTGACTGAAGAGTGTCCCATTTAATGTTTCTAGCATTTAGGTGACACTGCTGTGGCGTTCATAGTCACGACTAACAAATCTGGCTGCCCGTCTTTGCACAGATTCAATCTTTTGTGTGAGTCCTTGTTTGTGGGGGTCCCACACTGTGCTACTATACTCCAGGAGTATAGTTAGTAGTGTAGCGTTTTATACGGTCACGAAATCAAGAGATCAAAACAACAAATACAGGCGAAGACATACAGGCAGATACAAACCAAGAGATAAAGTTCTTGTACACGACGCGGCAACAAGCAAATAAGTTTAATTCAATCAAACATATATAATCATTCCCTAAAATATAATTTTACAGAGACAGCTGCCATGGCCGCTATAAAACTGAAAGGTCAAAAGTCTCTTAAAGGTAGATGACCCGATCACATTTTCGTAACACAGAATTATTTCAAACATACGGAGCATATCATATGAAAGCTCGTATTTTTCTCATCATCATACTGAAATTTGACGGCCTAAATCGGTATAATTACGGAGAAATCGATGAAATAACGTCGAATTACCGCGAATGGTGGTAACCACCGATATAGTTTGTGTACTACTCAATGGGTACAGTTCACAGCATCTTATGCGTCTAAAATAAGAACCATTGGAGCTATGCAACTCAAACTTTGGAACACGACTTTTTTAAGGATGACCTTTCATGTAGAATAGAAAACTTCAAGTTGAAAATCGGAACATCTACCTTTAATTAGGCAGTCGTCTATGCTGCCTGTAAAATAAAACATGTTTGACCATAACAAAAACTAAACTAAAAACTAAGAATGACCGCATCCGTCGCCATTTGCGTCACCCTAGAACATGTAGAAGAAGGATGCCACACACGACATTGACGCAGGCACACAAAGATCCGTCGCTGGATACGCAAAATGTATTGCCAGTGACGCGTAGCACGCGAAATGTGTCGCTCATTAGTGCTTCCGATCTTCTTCTTCGCTATTGTGACCAGAAGTGGCTAGATCGTACAACAACGGAGAGGACACAAACAAATCGCAATTTATTAGATCGCAAATCAAATAGCGCTAATTTCAAGACAATAAAGAATAAAAGATCAAAAGAAATGTTAGATTAAAGGTAGATGACCCGATCACATTTTCGTAACACAGAATTATTTCAAACATACGGAGATTTTCATATCATATGAAAGCTCGTATTTTTCTCATCATCATACTGAAATTTGACGGCCTAAATCGGTATAATTACGGAGAAATCGATGAAATAACGTCGAATTACCGCGAATGGTGGTATACCACCGATATAGTTTGTGTACTACTCAATGGGTACAGTTCACAGCATCTTGTGCGTGTAAAATAAGAACCATTAGAGCTATGCAACTCAAACTTTGGAACACGACTTTTTTAAGGATGACCTTTCATGTAGAATAGAAAACTTCAAGTTGAAAATCGAAATGTGATCGGGTCATCTACCTTTAAGTCCCAATGCGTAGTATGTTAGCCCAGGGTAATATAGCTTAGTCGGTCGTGATAAATTGATACAAGGTCAAATCATCCTTCAACATTTACAAGGTCAAATCGTCCGTTAGCATATAAATTAACTAAAAGTGTACAGATAGAATTGCTAATAATTGGGTGAGGGCAGGAAAGGCTCAGGCTCAGGCGTTAATGGGAAAATTCTGCAACTTGTCAACCACATTAATTATTAGCTCTGAATCATTAGCAGATATAAAGTTATATCTGCTCCGAATCATAGAGCTGAGAGCTATGAAAGGAAAGCATCTCAGTCGTCATCGGATATTTTCATTAATATTTTTCTGAATAAAATTAGTCCAACTTCTACTTCAGATATCAAAATAATATGTTAGCCAGTTGGTAATAAATACCTCAACCTATCTATTTCCAAGAAATACTGGCTTGAATTTGGATCGCCCTATTCCCGCTACAGTAACAAAATAACACTGTCTTTGTAGCTAAGCAAGTAGCTAGGTCTGCATACAGCAATGTGGTATAAGGGGATTTTCCTCAAATAGGTCTTCCTCTAAAGCTCAAATTAAAGATGGTACAGAAAGGCAACCTTAAAGTTTTCCAATAATAAATGTAATAGCCTGTAGGCTGTAGTACATGTACTAGGCCTATATATCAAAATATGACAGAACATCTGCCATGGGTTTGACAGAGACAAGCTGCCACACTTTGTCCTTCTTCTTCTTCTTCTGAATACTACTCGAGGTCCCTATAAGGGACCAAGCGAGTGAGAGGTTATGCGATGCTTAAACCCTAAGTCTACTTACACCACACGGCAACTGTGCAGAAAAAATGTTTTTATAACCCGGCGTGCAGGTTTTTGGGCTTCAAAACAGACCCTATAACGAGGCGAATATACTTGTCGACTGTCAGCTGTGGTGTAGTGGCTAGGATCTTGGCCCTGGTGCTGGAGGTCCGTGGTTCAAATCCCGGGGGTCGGGTGACCTTTCTGGTGAATTTTGGGGGTCGGAAAAGAAATATGTTGCCGTGTGGTGATCTAGAATTAGGGATAATTATTGTAGTTGCTTAGTCCATTCTCATCCATTTTTTCCGTAATGATGAATCTATTAGAGGGTGCTTTTGAACTGTGTTGGGTTTTCTATGTTGGTTGCATTGTGAGGAAGTTTGCTCTACAGTCTCTGGTGGTTTGGGGACAAAAGAGTACTTGAAGATGGTTATGTGGCACTGTAATGCCAAATGGTGTAGGAGTTTGTATTGGCATGCTTCTCGTTGAGCATTGGGCAGGGCGTAGGTAGTTATGAACTGGTATGGCTAGGTAACCCCTATCGCTAGATGATAGGTTTTCCCATTTTAAGTCCTGAATTAATGCGGTTGCGCCGGATTCCCAATCATATGCCCATTGAAGCAGCCCTTCGTTGGGCCATACCCACTTGTTTTATGTGTCCCTTTTGATGCAGATCCTAGACTGCTGAGCAGTATTCTAGAGTTGGCCTTACTAGTGTTTTATATGCTGTAGATTAAAACTGACTAACTTGCCGACTACCGCAAATCGACTCAAGTCACACCATTTGTCCAAGAGTTGTTATGTACATATCTTTTATCAGACTCCTTTTTTAGGTCGTCCGTAGGAAGAGACCTTATGGCAGCATCCTTCGTGTGTAGTCTGTGTGTGTGTGGTGTCTGTGTGTGTGTGTAGTGTGTGTCAACAATTTGGTATACACTTTTTTCAACAATTTGGTATACACTTTTTGTTTTGTCCATTTCTTTTCCATACAATGTCCAATTGCAATCAAACTTCGGTCATAGATGCAACATGGGAACCTTCATATGTTAATGAGGTCAAAGGTCACATACCAAGGTCAAAGGTCATCCGAGGTCAAGATGTATATGTAAAAGTGGCTGCATATGTAAAATTGATTACATTTGTCCATTTCTTTTCCATACAATGACCAATTGTAACCAAACTTTGGTCATAGATACAACATGGAAACCTTCATATGTTAATGAGGTCAAAGGTCACATACCAAGGTCAAAGGTCATCTGAGGTCAAGATGTAAATGTAGAAATGGCTGCATATGTAAAATTGATTACATTTTTCCATTTCTTTTCCATACAATGTCCAATTGCAATCAAACTTCGGTCATAGATGCAACATGGGAACCTTCATATGTTAATGAGGTCAAAGGTCACATACCAAGGTCAAAGGTCATCCGAGGTCAAGCTGCATATGTAAAATTGATTACATTTGTCCATTTCTTTTCCATACAATGACCAATTGTAACCTAACTTTGGTCATAGATACAACATGGAAACCTTCATATGTTAATGAGGTCAAAGGTCACATACCAAGGTCAAAGGTCATCTGAGGTCAAGATGTAAATGTAGAAATGGCTGCATATGTAAAATTGATTACATTTTTCCATTTCTTTTCCATACAATGACCAATTGCAACCAAACTTCAGTCATAGATACAACATGGAAACCCGCATATGTTAATGAGGTCAAAGGTCGCATAGAAAGGTCAAAGGTCATCTGAGGTCAAGATGTAAAATTTAGTACACTTTTTTTTGTCTCTTGTTCATTTTTTTTTGTCTCTTGTTCATTTTTCCATACAATGACCAATTGCAACCAAACTTGGGTCAGGGATGCAACATGGAAACATTCATATGTTAATTAGGTCAAAGGTCACATACCAAGGTCAAAGGTCATATGAGGTCAAGATGTAAAATTAGCTGCATATGTAAAATTAATTACATTTAAACAGGTGAAGTACAATTGCAACCAAACTCCAGGATGTTTATTTTATTTTTTATATCCTGGATCGGCTAGTGGTCTAACCTCTTTCTTTCTAGATGCCTGTGGTTTGAGATCCACCTTGTTTTTAATCTACCCATATAAACGGACGACCTATTTGGGACCGCTGTCCCTATTTTTGTTAAGCTAAATACAAAATTCATCATGAATCAGTCAACATAAAAATACCATCCTAAATATAATGTACATCAAACTTACCGCTCAGTACAACCACAATCAAATGTTGATGCCTACGTGTACGACTAGAGTAATCTGGATTCCGGAATTTGTTGAATCCAAATTCCAATTGCTGCTTTTGATTTCCTAACATTGCAGCAAGTTAGATTATATTTTATTTTTCTCAAATCTGAGTTGCCTGTTTTTAGTGTTTTTGGGCCTAAATGAGAGCTACGTGCATATCATGTGTTGTCAGTAAAATTGTTACTTATATTTTTTCTTGTTTTCAGGGACATGATTTTGAATGATGAATTCTTTTGGTTGGAAGAGGAAAATTGGCGCAAATGTGTCTAAGAGTGCTGCATGTAAATTCAAGGTATGTCTGATTGAAAAAAAACAGATTATAAAACAAAAAAATAGGTGATGAGAGTTGGAACCAAGATAATGAACCATTTTCAAACTGCCCCGCCCATCTATTCTTATGAAGAGGAAATATCCACAATAAAATGTTACCTTAAAATGCAAAAATGTCATTTAAGCGTAATGTTGTGCCCTTAAGGGGGGACTCAAGGAAGTCACTTTTTGAATTTTGTGAGTGCTGTAATTATTGAACTTTGACTCAAATGTATATAAAAGTATACATTTTTTGAAAGGAAATAGGTCAGAGAATCCATATTTTGCGTCAATTTTGACCAAAAATGTTGATTTTTTGAGAAAATCACAAAAAATCACTTTTTTGACCCCAAAAAGTTCAACAAAGCTAACAAAAATAATTTTGAGTAAGAAATTCCCAAATTGCTAGATTATGATGTTAAGACACTAACTTAGACTTTTTTAAAAATCTAATCTAATATTTTTTTTAATTTTGACAAAAAAGTGGAAATTTTTTTTTTTTTTTTGGTCAAAATTTCAAAAAATGTTAGGTTATGTTTTAAAAAAAAAGAAAAATGGTCCCTAAGTTAATGTCTTTACATCATATTCTAGCAATTTCGGATTTTTGTACTCAAAATTTTTGGTCAAAAAAGTGATTTTTGTGTGATTTTCTCTACTGATCCATTACCTTTCCAAAAATGTATACTTTTATATGCATTTGATTAATAGTTCAATAATTACAGCACTTACAAAATTAAAAAAATCAAGTCAAAAACTTCCTTGAGTCCCCCTTTAGGGGGCTGTACTGTGCACCTTCAGCATAGCCTCCGTAAAACTGCCGTAACTTCTTCATTATTCATTTAATCTATATAAAAGTATACAGATTTGCAGAAAAGGGTTCAATGAATCCAACCATGATAATAAAATTGTCCATTTTGTAAAAAATTATAAAAAACACGTTTTTTGACCCATTTTAGGTTCTGCAAAGATAACTCAAAATATATTTTGTCAAATGTTGTCATACTAGTTTTATCATATTCCTAGGATTTTTTTTATTTTTTAATCTTTATTATTTTTTGACCGCAAAGTGCCAAAAAATGTGGAAATTTTTTACCTCCAAAATCATGAAAATCACATTTTTTGCCTTTTTGGCACTTTTTTGGCACTTTTTGGTCAATAATTCAAAAAATAATAAAGTTTTAAAAAAAGCAAAAAAACAATTCATAGGGAATTGGATTAGGAATATAATAGTATGACAAAATTTGACACAATGTATTTTGAGTTATCTTTGCAGAACCTAAAATGGGTAAAAAAAATGGGTTTTTTAAATAATTTTCTCCAAAATGGGCAATTTCATTATCATGGTTGGATTCATTGAACCCTTTTCTGTAAAAAACTGTACACTTTTATATAGATTAAATGAATAATGAAGAAGTTCCGGCAGTTATACGGAGGCTATGCTTAAGAGAGGGGTTTTATGAAAAATATATAAACAGGTGTTTGATCTAAATGTCAGCCTTCCTATCCCCACTCATGCGCTTGATGATCTTACAGGAAGTATTGGACACTGTTATATTATTCAAAAAACCTATTTTAAGAATGTATCTGTCCTTTTGAATCCCTAGTCTACATCATTGTACAAAATAATTACCCTTCCTACCATTTGTGTATTTATTCAGGAAGTAACAAAAGAGACTGATGATGATATGGGTGATTCAGAGGATGGAGGGGATTCCCTCAAATGGCTTGGCATCGCACAGAAGAGAAAGATGATTTGTCTTGAAGATTCTGTCATTAAGAGTCATAGACTGCGAGACGAGGGGACAATACTGGCTGATGCTGAAAGGTATGATTAAGAGGTGTTTGTTTTGATTGTTTAATTGTTTGTTTGGCAAGTTATTTTATTGAAGTGTAGTAGCAAGTCACTGCAGAATCTGGTTAAGTTAACCCTAACTCCGGGGGTATGTTTTTGGAAAAAAAACTATCACTATCAGGGGAGAAACTGGTCAAATTTTGGAGGGATAATCATGCCGTGCAGCACCGGGGATGATCGAACCCTGGCCGCCCGCGTGGAAGTCGGGCAGCTAACCTCTTGCACCACAGAGTCAGATTTTCCAGACCATTTGATATCCCACCTGATCGCGTCACTAGAAGCATGCGCTACCAGCAACTAGCAGTGTAATGATTTGTAGTGCATAGGAGGGTTAAGGTTAAGTCAAGTCATGTCACTGGACCCACATTCGATGGATTGAGTCACCAAATAAGAAACAATTGCTTCATTTTTTCTCAAGTCAAACGTCATGACTTTTGTAACTGTACAAAGAAAGGATAACGGTGAGGATCGATATGCCTTTGATGCTAGCCTAATACATTGAATAAATGACATGTGAAATACTACCGCAGTTGAAGACTGGTGATGGTGGTAATAATTTGTTTGATTTGAAGACTGGTGATGGTGGTAATAATTTGTTTGATTTGAAGACTGGTGATGGTGGTAATAATTTGTTTGATTTGAAGACTGGTGATGGTGGTAATAATTTGTTTGATTTGAAGACTGGTGATGGTGGTAATAATTTGTTTGATTTGAAGACTGGTGATGGTGGTAATAATTTGTTTGATTTGAAGACTGGTGATGGTGGTAATAATTTGTTTGATTTGTTTTTATGTACCCTGTTGCTTTCTTGCAGGTATTGGGAGGCAATCAAGAAATGGGATGAAGCCCTGGCACTAACACCACAAAATGTAAAACTACTAGAAATGAAAGCTCAGGTAATTGACTGGGAGGGTTATAGTCAGTGTCGTAATGCTATGGACAAAATCCCACCAATGCGTATGTATGTGCGTAAACCTGGAAGTGCGTACCAGAAGATTAAAAGAATTACCATGCCTCCCGATTGTTCAAATGTGAAATCACCACGCGCTGATGCATGCATAGTTGTTTGCGCATTCGTGCATATCATGCATTTGCATTCAGCCCCGGGAACAAAAACAAATCTTGCTTGGTTGAAATAGCTTGAATTTTGTCCATAGCATTATGACAGAGACTATAGTTGAAAGTGTAACACTTTCTGTGTAGCATGTTATTCTTAGAGAAGGTCATCTATTATCCTAAAAGTAGATGTTAGAGTCATGTCTTGGGTATCTATCTATTAGTCAAATTTGACCAGCGTTGCCCACAAATTGACGGAGATATAAATAAATGATTTTGTGACGGAATTGCAAAATCCAATTTACATCCTTTTGTAATAGGTGCTGAGTTAATAGTCTTGAACATTTCACAGAGTGGCCAATTCACTCCCTGATCTTAGACCACAAAGTTTTCAAGTCTCAAAACCCCAAATAGCTGATGTACATTTTATTTAGGGAAAAAAACATACCGGTATGTGTTAAATTACAGAATGTTGTAAAATTGATTTTGAAGTTGCATCATAAAATCATCGATTTCCTTGTCTGTTTGTGGCCTTCCTTACTGTAATTTAACTATGAGATACCCAAGACATAGCTCTTACATAATGTATACAATTTAGAAGTATAGGTAAATTTCTCTGAGGGTTATACTAGGTGAATTTCTCTGAATGTAGTCTTAAGCAAAATGTGTTGCATTTTTTATAAGCCATTTCAAATCAAGATGGGAAAAGTTTAAAAAACAGTGTCATCACATAGGACCCAGTGACATTTTTATTCCAATTCCAGCTGTTAACAATGGACATAGGAATGGTTGTAAACAATAGATTGGATGGCCTCATTTTTTCACTTTCAGAACATTTCAATTTGAAATTGTCCATAGCATACAGACATAGGCTCAGACTGCTTAGGTGGAGTAGAGTAAATGTGTCAATATATTTTACTTTGGGTTTTTCTTAAATGACATGTTTTTGATCGACTAATGAAGAGGAACATCCAAAAGTAATGTGTTGATACTGATGCATTATAAAATGGTCTTCCTTGTATGTGTATGTGATTGGTTAATCAAACATTGAATCTATTCGGGGTAGAACATTTATGTCATGCAGCATATCAAAAAGAGGGGGCTCTGCGGCTGTGTGTTTTTCACGGACAGAAAAAATAGAGAAAATATTAAGAATTTAGGAGTCATTTTCACTCGCCAAATCTGAACGCCTTGATCAATTTTGATAAATTTGGTGTCATTTTGAAGCTTAGAAAATGCTGTGAGAGCACACATAATAAACTAAAAATTGACTTCACCTGCAAAGTCCCCCTTTTAATGTGCTGCATCACATATTTTATCATCTTATATTGTGGTTGTCTCGAAAACAGTATACTCTATGTCTTGTACATGTAACAAGTGTTTGATAGAATAATGATTTTCTTTAGTCCATCAATCATGTAACTAATTAACACTTTCCAGTCGTCCACAATTTCCAGTCGTCTGCATTCCAAACTTTCACTAAATGTTTCAAAAAATATCATCATTATTGAATTTCATAACCATATTTGGAATCACCATGAGAAATGCATTGAAATAAGCACAAACATGCCTAGTATTGGTTCAGTAACTCTTGAGATAAGACTTTGAAAGGTGGTAAATGTATCTGACAAATCTGTTTTGTAATGGTAAAACTATAGCCACATGAAAAGTGTTTATATGTAACACCTAAATTACACTTCATCCTGGATGCCTAGTAAGTAAGTCTCGTCATTTTTGTCCATTCTAGGCTCTCATTATATTGAATGAGTTATTTCCTGCGGTACAAACAGCAGAACAGGCGGTGAAAGCTGATTCACTATGGTGGGTGACACACCAGACACTTGGGAGAGCACAGATGGGAATGGGAGAGATACAAATGGTAAGTACCGAGGTAATTTAACCACCTTGCTAACATCTTACACTAAAAAACCTTAACCCTAACCAGCCAGGCTATGTTTTTGTGTTTTCACAGAAAAATTCCCAGTCAGTGACTTACTAATGTTAGGAAAAATCCAAGAAATTAACCAGTTTGGGAGATTCCATAGGATGATTAACTAATTATCTGAAATTATTAACATAAAACCTACAGAAAATATGCGCAGACGGCAGATCATTTTGAACTGGGCCCAAAATGGCTAAAATCATGAAATTTACCAGATAAAAGCTTACTGTGCTTTCAAAATCTAATCAGAAACATTGAAAAATGGTTTAATCAATATGAAGATATACTTGAATGTATCAATCAAAAATGGCTGCCACAACCTCTCTTATTACTGCTATCTTTAGAGCTACTAGATGCAGTGGCGTAGATAGGCAGAGTGCCCCTCCCTGCCGACAAAAAATTGAGTGGAAAAATTGTGAAAGGCAAAGAAAAGGAAAGAGGAAGGGGAAAAGGAGAAAAGGAAAATACACACAAGGAAAAAGGTAAATAAGCATCTAGAACTGTGAACTGCTACATCATTTTATGCTGACCACTGGCCTCGCAAATACGCAGTGGCCGAGTCCAAGTCCAAGTCCAATCCCAGTTGCTATATAGACTATAGTGAGGTAGGAATAAACGCATTGAAATGATCAACAACAAAAAAAAAATTCCCGGTGGGAAAATTATTTGGCGCTTCTACCGTTACAGTGTTACGCCTTTTAACCTCCTAAATCAAGGCGATATGTTGCATTTACCGGGCTATTTTAGGCAAAAAAATCATGTTTACCGGGCAGAAGGAAATCAGTTTCACAGTGCAATGCGGTCGATTTATGCCCGGGAAATGGAGCTTGCCAGCCCGGTTAAAAGTCCAGGCCCCAGTTGACCAAGCCCACCCAATCTTCCCCTCAAACAATCGAAATATTGACTTTCCATGTCAAAATTACACCCAAATTAGCTTAAAATAGGTCTAAAATATCTAATTTCAGACTAAATTAAGCTAATTGAAAAGTCTGAATTTTCGCTAGCTCGCACCTTACCAGCACAATTTCTTGCCCCCGAGATTTGTTCTTGGCCTCCCAATGAAAATTATGCTGGTGCCGCCTTTTATACTCTTCCATAGTGAATAAAAACATTACATACTGAGACTACCCAAATTGTGTTCCCACAGTTACCGAAACCGGGACGAACATTTTATTCTGCCCCCCCCCCCCCCCCCCCCCCCCCTTGACCGAGAAAGCTGGCTATGCGCCTGACTAGATGTGTATTGTTAAAGTGATCGTCACATAATTTCAACGGTTTGAGGAAATTTTATGATTATTTCCTTTTGAAATCCCCACTATTATAGCTTTACATCCAACAACAATTTACTCAATTATAATCCCTTTTCTATGGTTTATTGTTGCGGATTTTACTTAATAAAAGCGTATTTGAGATGGTCCCTTCTTGTTTGCATTAAGAAATTCAGATCTAAAAAAGAGTGTCAAAAAGAGATTATTGTATGTTCTAACTATGCACCAAGTGTTATCTGTTTCTATGCTTGCATTGCCAAGATATACGCAAGTGTAATCAATCGACCCATATTTCAACCTATTACATATCCAGCTAAATATTGACAGATTTCAGGCAGTGTCCAAAATGTGTGTAGATCATTGTAATATTTATATTTCTTATTTTTCATAATGTATTCATGTACTTAAGTAGATGGTGGCGTATAATTTGATATAGCCAGGAATACCTACACAGGGATCTTAATTTTACCAGAGAAGAATATTCATGATTAGTTCAGATCATTGTGTAAACATGTCAAGTAATAATTGATGAGTACATTACCATTTGTGGTCATTCCACTCTGCCTGTATTTGTTTCATTAATGACAATTGCCTCATCCTCATTCATTTCTCTTATACACACACTTTTATACTAAGTGGTAAACTAAGTGCGTGAAGAGCAAACAGCTTGTTGCACTTAACGACTGTCTTCAAGGAGCAATTCAAGAACCATCATTGGAATAAATACATACTTATTATAGCAACCTCAGGCAAGAAAGAAAAATGCTATGTTCGACTCCATTTCTCTTGAAAAGAGACAGTCGGGGTAGTTTGGAGATTTTTTTCTCCACACAATAAACAACAATATACAATGGTTTATCACACAATTTTGGGCATGTGTGAGGAATGTGTAATAATAAATTGAAGAACATCAAAAGGCATATTTTGTAACATTGTTTTAAGAGTGCATCATGGATGTTTGGAATGGCAATAAATGTTTTTTACACAAATTAAAGGGTCTGCGATTGCCTCTGCTTTAACCCTACCTCCCGCGGCTATGTTTTTGAATTGACAATTTTCTTTTTAACCCGAAAAATCACTGAGCCCCCCTCCGGATTCGATCCAGAGGCCATCCGCACTAAAGTCTGTGCCCCTATCGACTGAGCTAACTCCCCAGCGCATATGCGGCACCAACTTTGTGCCCACATATGCCTGCGGTAGGTGACGTCATTGAGCCAAATGCAGCAGCATGTGCGTTTATTTTGGATTATTTTGAATGATGCAGTGGGATTAGGGTTATGGAACATTGAAAAAATGTATGATTTAAAGTACTTTTGGGGGAACCTTTAAATCATTTGAAGGAACATTTTAAGAAGAAAAAAGTTTAGGTCAGGCCTTCTAAGTTAGGTCAGTACAGTCCAACCAAACAACTTTTATTCACTGTTAATTAAATGTGCATAGTTAACTCTAATGAAAGACCCTTTTAGATTGCTATTCACTCTTGTAGGTTAATTACCCAATTTGCCATACATGAAGTCACTGGTAAGATGGTGAATGGTTGTCTCTGACCATCTTGATTCACTTTCAACATTTGTTTCCACTTTATAACCCCAACTTCCATGGTCATTGAAAGGCAATGGACAGACAAGGGGAGCAGGCAGTAGGTTAAATTTTGCAAACCAAACAGTGTGACTTAAACGTCCAATTTAAGGGTGTGTTCATAAATACTTTGGTAGGGGGGGGGGGGGGGGATTGAGCCATGGACATCTGTTTTTTGTTTTGATACCCCCAAATAGGGGGGGGGGGGGGGGGTTCTTGATACCCCTTATAAAAACCTACTTTTTTTTTTATTCCTCCAAAATAGGGTGTTTTTTCTGATCCCCCTTTAAAGGACCCCCCTCCTTTTTCCAACCCCCACCTAAGTATTTATAAATACTCCCTAATTTTAATAGAAAATTGTTTTTTCATTTTGACAAATCCAAGTTAGGGACGCACCATTAGATTTTCAGGGGGGGGGGGGAGTTTTAGGAAGAAAAAAAATTCACCCTCTGTGCTGGCAACAAAATAAAAATCACCCCCTGATGAGTAAAAAAAAAAAAAAAAAAATTCTACCCCCACCCAATTCAATATGAATGGATACATTAAAAAAAAAAATTAGGCGGCGCAAAAAAAAGAGTTCACCCCTTACGGCGGCCAAAAAAAAAAATTCACCCCGAACCCAACTTCCTACCCCCCCTGAAAATCAAATGGTGCGTCCCTTAGTTGAAGTATAAATAATATACAAATTATTATATTCACTTGTACTGCCTGTGATGAGAGCTGACGTCAAATAGTCTGATGAAATGCTCAGTGTAGCATGAAACTGTTACAAGTGAGTATGGATAATTTTCAAAATGAAAAATAATAATTTGTATAATAATAAAAAAATGTTTTATTATACTTCAACTAACTTGGATTTGTCAAAATGAAAAATCTATTTTCTATTATAATTACTAAAAATAAAAAATAAAAAAATAAAAAAGGATCGACCTACCGACCCTCCAAAATGTGACCCTCTGAGGACCTAATTTTGTATGAGCTGGGGATTTATTAGAAGAATTTATTTACCATTGTGGTAGTGGTGGAGGTATTGTTGCGAAAGTGTAAGTTTGATTTTGGGTTTCCCCCTTGCAGTAGTAGGGGCCGAAAGAGGGAAGACAAAGATGCGTAATGATCAAGTTTATTTGAGTGCACTTGACTTGACCCCCAACATAGAGGTTGTGGTTTCTAGTCCCACGTGGTCAATATGTCGTGCTCTTGAGTAAGGCACTTTACATACTTACTCCTCTCTAGTCAGGTGTATTTAAATTGGTATAGGCAGTGATGTATTAGGTAACAGACTCGCTGTGGAGGAGGTGTAGCGAACCCCACACAGCAACATTATAAAAAGGGAGTGAGTCTAGGCCTAATCACTTTGAAAGAGAGATGGCACTCCACTCCCGTAAACACATCGACCGCCTTTACCCTTTTATCTTCTTTATCATGTACTAAATATATCAAAGGGTTTGGACACTCCAAGAGTTTGTTCGTATGAATTTCCCTAATAATTAAAAGATATCAGGATTGGTCTAAAATGGATCAAATTATATTCATTTATTTGTGATGCTTGAAATTGAAGAGTGCTTAAAGCGTAACTATAAATACAACCCTCTTTAAACATCCTTTACTATGCAACTCCAATTGATGAGGTGAAATAATTAATACAACGTGCCTGCTTCAGTTGTATTCAAGAAGGCAAAGAAGAGTCGCAATTACAATAATGAGCGTGAATAGACAGCGATGATACTTTGATGGCGGGTTTGGATTTTTCATGTTACAGACAATATGTGTACTCTCTATTTGTCATAGGTAGCCCATTTCGACAGAAATTTACCAGAAAATATTTCCCTTTTTCTCTTTCCTAAATCAAATATGGAGATTCATTTTTGTCTCGCCTGATGTAATCAGAAAGAGACTATGTTATCACTATTTCTGTCCGGCGTCCGCCGTATGCCGTCCGCCGTCAGCCGTGTGCTAAGAAATACCTTTGTGACGCGATATCTGGAGATCCGTAAGGCCTATAGTGATGGGACTTGGTGGAGGGAAGGGGGGTGGTGCGTTCTGTTGCTGATTGATTTTTCAAGGTCATCGGGGGACATACAAGGTCATCGGGGTCAAATATGCTTAAAACTTTTGAGACGCGTTGTGACGCGATATCTAGAGATCCGTAAGGCCTATCTTGATGGGACTTGATGTCAGGGAAGGGGGTGGGGTGTTCTTTTGCTGATTAGATTTTCAAGGTCATTGGAGGTCATTCAAGGTCATCGGGGTCAAATATGGGGTCAAATAAGATCCGTAAGGCCGATCTTGATGGGATTTGGTGGAGGGAAGGGGGTGGTGTGTTCTTTTTGCTGATTAAATTTTCAAGGTCATCGGAGGTCATTCAAGGTCATCGGGGGTCAAATATGGGGTCAAATAGATCAGTAAGGCCTATCTTAATGGGATTTGGTGGAGGGAAGGGGGGTGGTGTGTTCTTTTGGTTGATTAATTTTTCGGGGTCATCGGGGGTCAAATATGGGGTCAAATAGATCAGTAAGGCCTATCTTGATGGGATTTGGTGGAGGGAAGGGGGGTGGTGTGTTCTTTTTGTTGATTAATTTTTCGGGGTCATCGGGGGTCAAATATGGGGTCAAATAGATCAGTAAGGCCTATCTTGATTGGATTTGGTGGAGGGAAGGGTGGTGGTGTATTCTTTTTGCTGATTAAATTTTCAAGGTCATCGGAGGTCATTCAAGGTCATCTGGGGTCAAATAAGATCCGTAAGGCCTATCTTGATGGGATTTGGTGGACGGAAGAGGGATGGTGTGTTCTTTTTGTTGATTAATTTGTCGAGGTCATCAGAGGTCATCTGGGGTCAAATAAGATCCGTAAGGCCTATCTTGATGTGATTTGGTGGAGGGAAGGGGGTTGGTGTGTTCTTTTTGCTGATTAAATTTTTTCAAGGTCATCAGAGGTCATCTGGGGTCAAATAAGATCTGTAAGGCCTATCTTGATGTGATTTGGTGTAGGGAAGTGGGTTGGTGTGTTCTTTTTGTTGATTAAATTTTTCAAGGTATTACATCCCTTGCATTAACTACAATGCATACCTCTGTGACAGTGCTACATTGTATCATATGTTTCATCATCATTTCTTTCAAGTCACTTTTGATGAACAGGCGAGACGCGCCGTTCGAGAACCGCCTTGTTAGTTAATTTTGTTTCAGGTTTGTTTTAATAACAGTTCAAAGAGATTTTCATGATTTTTGACAATTTTGGGAGACTTTTCTTTTGGTCAAAAATCATGAAAATCTCTTTGAACTGTTATTAAAACAAACCTGAAACAATTGCTTACACCACAGCTTATGAAGGTGTAGTTTTGGACATCATGTACTATTGGGAGTACTTTTTAAGCTCACCCACACTGTTGTTATGTCTTTTGCCATAATGCATAATTGTTTGTTACAAAATGTATAATTTTCCAAAATAACTGCCATGTATTCCTCATTCAATCCCCAGTCATGGTGCATTACTATCTCATGTTATGGCGCCCTCTACTCAATGTAAACCTGATATCCACGCCACTCGGCAGCCCTTGATTCAATATATATTAATCACAGTAGGTGTCCCATGGAGCACGCTGTGTGTAATGTACAGATGACAAGTGTTCATGTCTCAATTTACTTAACCTTGTCAAGTGTATACAAATACTGGGGAATTTATTTACCCGGCCACTATCTACCCAAGGTTGCTAGTTAGATAACCGGGAGTTATGGATTTTTAATTTAAACAAATATTAACAGTTTGTGGATGTGAGATGAAGGAGTAAGGACACAGGCCTGGCTTTGTAGATATGCAAGATGGTGGAATTCCTTTATGCACAACCATAGGCATAAATCCGGGGGAGGGGGGGGGGGGAGATATATCCCCCGATATTTTACCATGGGGGGATGGCCTATGCTATCTTTCTCTCCCCCCCCCCCCCCCCCCATGTCATGCATGATAAAATGTTCACTGTAATAGAATTTATGTCTAATTCAGAACAAATAAAAGCTAATTTCAGGCCAATTTTATTATAAAAGCCAATGCTTCAGGCGCATTTTCCCGCCCAACTATTTTTCTTGCCCCTCCCCCCCCCCTTTCCCTCTTAAAATGTTGATGCTGGTGCCGCCACTGGTCAATCATCCCCGAATGCCAACAACAAATTTACGCCACTGTGCACAACTATCTGGTACTTACTAACTCGGGTCTTGAATCTTGATGAGAAAGTTTACGTGTCATTTGCCATTCACCTCATAACCCTCTTGTAAAGGTGGATGATGTGAGGCACATTTATCACACATGTCTACTATTCTACATGAAGGTGCATATGAATTGCAGTCATATTCCAAAATGTGAGTTCAACCGCTCCAGAGATTTATATGATTGAACCAAAATAGGCATTTCCAATATGACAACGGAACAGTTTACAAATGAACCATTTGAGTGCTAAACCACTTTTGGAGTTAATGTACCACTTTTTCACTTATAGCGTCTAATGGACACATCTTTCAGGCCTAAAATGTTGCAGGCGTAATGAAAAAAAGGCTTTCAATTTATATCAAAATTGTAATTTTGATGGAGAAAAGGTAATTTGATCTCACCTTTAGTCGTACAAATCATATCTGATGGCAAAATAATTTCAAATAATTATCCACAAAGACTTTCCCAAAGGGTAACCTATAAATTAAATCGGCAATTGTAACTCACCAAATTATAACTCTTCATTTTCTTGTGCACCTATTGCACCCTCCCGATCTCACACACATGCATAGTGTTTCTTTACATAGATACAAAATAGAAGCCCAACCTTTGCACAGCTGTTCCCAAAATAGGTCACTTAATTAATGTTAATCGAACGGGATGTTTGGGATGCTTGAAGGTTTGACAACTTGATCCTTTATACTACAGACCATGCACTTTGGTTTAGTACAAGTGCATTGTTAGATCATTCATTTCAAAGTGACAATCTTATTGCATAGCTTTTTTAAAGTATTTCGACCATAACATTTTGAATTTTAACATTTGAAGATATTTCTTGCAGAAATGTTAAGTTCAATGTTTATTTATTTCGGTGCTATGTCCATAGATAGCCATGTCACACATGTTCTTTAAATGCTATTATTATGCCTGTCATAGTATTATTAGCGTAATGATGCTACTGTATATAGCAATAGCATGTGTTACTCCAATGCAGTATATATATATTTTTATTATTTCCATATGTTTTCTGATTATGATACCTTAGGTATAGCAATATCCCATAAGCACAATGCTATCTTCAGTAGATAGCAATATCATATGTGTTACTCCAATGCAGTATATATATTTTTATTAATTCCATAGTTTTTTGACTATGATACCTTAGGTATAGTAATACCCCATAAGCACAATGCTATCTTCCGTAGATAGCAATATCACGTGTGTTTCTCCAATGCAGTATATATTTGTTATTAATTCCGTATGTTTTCTGACAATGATACCTTAGGTAATACTCCATAAGCACAAAGCTATCTTCAGTAGATAGCAATATCATATGTTACTCCAATGCGGTATAAATATTAATAAATTCCATATGTTTTCTGATTATGATACCTTAGGTATAGCAATATCCCATAAGCACAATGCTATCTTCAGTAGATAGCAATATCATATGTGTTATTCCAATGCAGTATATATATATTTTATTAATTCCATATGTTTTCTGACTATGATACCTTAGGTATAGCAATATCCCATAAGCACAATGCTATCTTCAGTAGATAGCAATATCATATGTGTTATTCCAATGCAGTATATATATATTTTATTAATTCCATATGTTTTCTGACTATGATACCTTAGGTATAGCAATACCATACAAGCACAATGCCATCTTCAGTAGATAGCAATATCATATGTGTTATTCCAATGCAGTATATATATATTTTATTAATTCCATATGTTTTCTGACTATGATACCTTAGGTATAGCAATACCATATAAGCACAATGCCATCTTCAGTAGATAGCAATATCATATGTGTTATTCCAATGCAGTATATATATATTTTATTAATTCCATATGTTTTCTGACTATGATACCTTAGGTATAGCAATACCATATAAGCACAATGCCATCTTCAGTAGATAGCAATATCATATGTGTTATTCCAATGCAGTATATATATATTTTATTAATTCCATATGTTTTCTGACTATGATACCTTAGGTATAGCAATACCCCATAAGCACAATGCTATCTTCAGTAGATAGCAATATCATATGTGTTATTCCAATGCAGTATAACTATTTATTAATTCTATATGTTTTCTGACTATGATACCTTAGGTATAGCAATACCATATAAGCACAATGCTATCTTCAGTAGATAGCAATATCATATGTGTTATTCCAATGCAGTATATATATATTTTATTAATTCCATATGTTTTCTGACTATGATACCTTAGGTATAGCAATATCCCATAAGCACAATGCTATCTTCAGTAGATAGCAATATCATATGTGTTATTCCAATGCAGTATAAATATTTATTAATTCTATATGTTTTCTGACTATGATACCTTAGGTATAGCAATACCATATAAGCACAATGCTATCTTCAGTAGATAGCAATATCATATGTGTTATTCCAATGCAGTATATATATATTTTATTGATTCCATATGTTTTCTGACTATGATACCTTAGGTATAGCAATACCATATAAGCACAATGCTATCTTCAGTAGATAGCAATATCATATGTGTTACTCCAATGCACTATAAATATTAATAAATTCCATATGTTTCTGACTATGATACCTTAGGTATAGCAATATCCCATAAGCACAATGCTATCTTCAGTAGATAGCAATATCATATGTGTTACTCCAATGCAGTATATATATTTTTATTAATTCCATAGTTTTTTGACTATGATACCTTAGGTATAGTAATACCCCATAAGCACAATGCTATCTTCCGTAGATAGCAATATCACGTGTGTTTCTCCAATGCAGTATATATTTGTTATTAATTCCGTATGTTTTCTGACAATGATACCTTAGGTAATACTCCATAAGCACAAAGCTATCTTCAGTAGATAGCAATATCATATGTTACTCCAATGCGGTATAAATATTAATAAATTCCATATGTTTTCTGATTATGATACCTTAGGTATAGCAATATCCCATAAGCACAATGCTATCTTCAGTAGATAGCAATATCATATGTGTTATTCCAATGCAGTATATATATATTTTATTAATTCCATATGTTTTCTGACTATGATACCTTAGGTATAGCAATATCCCATAAGCACAATGCTATCTTCAGTAGATAGCAATATCATATGTGTTATTCCAATGCAGTATATATATATTTTATTAATTCCATATGTTTTCTGACTATGATACCTTAGGTATAGCAATATCCCATAAGCACAATGCCATCTTCAGTAGATAGCAATATCATATGTGTTATTCCAATGCAGTATATATATATTTTATTAATTCCATATGTTTTCTGACTATGATACCTTAGGTATAGCAATATCCCATAAGCACAATGCTATCTTCAGTAGATAGCAATATCATATGTGTTATTCCAATGCAGTATATATATATTTTATTAATTCCATATGTTTTCTGACTATGATACCTTAGGTATAGCAATACCATATAAGCACAATGCCATCTTCAGTAGATAGCAATATCATATGTGTTATTCCAATGCAGTATATATATATTTTATTAATTCCATATGTTTTCTGACTATGATACCTTAGGTATAGCAATACCATATAAGCACAATGCCATCTTCAGTAGATAGCAATATCATATGTGTTATTCCAATGCAGTATATATATATTTTATTAATTCCATATGTTTTCTGACTATGATACCTTAGGTATAGCAATACCATATAAGCACAATGCCATCTTCAGTAGATAGCAATATCATATGTGTTATTCCAATGCAGTATATATATATTTTATTAATTCCATATGTTTTCTGACTATGATACCTTAGGTATAGCAATATCCCATAAGCACAATGCTATCTTCAGTAGATAGCAATATCATATGTGTTATTCCAATGCAGTATATATATATTTTATTAATTCCATATGTTTTCTGACTATGATACCTTAGGTATAGCAATACCATATAAGCACAATGCCATCTTCAGTAGATAGCAATATCATATGTGTTATTCCAATGCAGTATATATATATTTTATTAATTCCATATGTTTTCTGACTATGATACCTTAGGTATAGCAATACCCCATAAGCACAATGCTATCTTCAGTAGATAGCAATATCATGTATGTTACTCCAATGCAGTATATATTTTATTGATTCCATATATGTTTTTTGACTATGATACCTTAGGTATAGCAATACCCCATAAGCACAATGCTATCTTCAGTAGATAGCAATATCATGTGTGTTACTCCAATGCGGTATACATATTTATTAATTCCATATGTTTTCTGACAATGATACCTTAGGTAGAGCAATACCCCATAAGCACAATGCTATCTTCAGTAGATAGCAATATCATATGTGTTATTCCAATGCAGTATATATTTTATTGATTCCATATGTTTTCTGACTATGATACCTTAGGTATAGCAATACCCCATAAGCACAATGCTATCTTCAGTAGATAGCAATATCATATGTGTTATTCCAATGCAGTATATATTTTATTGATTCCATATGTTTTCTGACTATGATACCTTAGGTATAGCAATACCCCATAAGCACAATGCTATCTTCAGTAGATAGCAATATCATATGTGTTATTCCAATGCAGTATATATTTTATTGATTCCATATGTTTTCTGACTATGATACCTTAGGTATAGCAATACCCCATAAGCACAATGCTATCTTCAGTAGATAGCAATATCATATGTGTTATTCCAATGCAGTATATATTTTATTGATTCCATATGTTTTCTGACTATGATACCTTAGGTATAGCAATACCCCATAAGCACAATGCTATCTTCAGTAGATAGCAATGTCATATGTGTTATTCCAATGCAGTATATTTTTTTTTATTAATTCCATATGTTTTCTGACTATGATACCTTAGGTATAGCAATATCCCATAAGCACAATGCCATCTTCAGTAGATAGCAATATCATATGTGTTATTCCAATGCAGTATATATATATTATATTAATTCCATATGTTTTCTGACTATGATACCTTAGGTATAGCAATATCCCATAAGCACAATGCCATCTTCAGTAGATAGCAATATCATATGTGTTATTCCAATGCAGTATATATATATTTTATTAATTCCATATGTTTTCTGACTATGATACCTTAGGTATAGCAATACCCCATAAGCACAATGCTATCTTCAGTAGATAGCAATGTCATATGTGTTATTCCAATGCAGTATATTTTTTTTATTAATTCCATATGTTTTCTGACTATGATACCTTAGGTATAGCAATATCCCATAAGCACAATGCCATCTTCAGTAGATAGCAATATCATATGTGTTATTCCAATGCAGTATATATATATTTTATTAATTCCATATGTTTTCTGACTATGATACCTTAGGTATAGCAATACCCCATAAGCACAATGCTATCTTCAGTAGATAGCAATATCATGTGTTACTCCAATGCAGGAACGTATCAAAGCCTTAACAAGCTCCCCAAACTTCAGTTGTCAATCGGTGAGAGCGTCATTGAACCAACAAGCAATATCAGAAACTTAGGGATAATTTTCGACTCAAACATGACGATGGGAAAACAAATAAACAGTCTAATATCATCTGGTAACTACCAGCTTCGTAATATCCGCCGTATATGCAAATATCTTGACCAGGACACACGGCACCTTGTAGTTCGTGCACTTTTCCTTTCCCGTCTTGATTATGGCAATGCCCTTTTATACGGTTCAAACTCAAAAGATCTTAATCGACTTCAGTCTCTCCAACATCGTGCCGTAAAACTTGTCTTCTCGGCATCAAGACTTGACAGTCCATTACCTCTAATGCAGACTCTGCATTGGCTACCAGTCACAAAACGCATTAAGTTCAAAATTTGTCTTTACGTTTACAAATGTTTAAATGACTGTGGTCCTAAATATCTTTGTAACTTACTTTCTCACAATTCAATCCCTTCAATAGGCCCGGTGACTAGATCTGCAATGGACAGGACTCTACTCTCAATACCTTCCAGTAGGAAACGTATAGGTGAAAGAGCCTTTTCCGTTGCAGGTCCGTCACTATGGAACTCACTTCCACACCATATTAGAGATGCCGGTTCTACTGCAATCTTTAAGAAACTCTTAAAATCATATTTGTATTGATTGTATTGGTATTTTGTTATATTCATATTCTCATTCATTGCTATAATTTTGTTTTGTTGCGCCTTGATCATGTATTTGGATATTGCGCCTTATAAGAAATGTTATGTATGTATGTATGTATAATGCAGTATATATTTTTATTAATTCCATATGTTTTCTGACAATGATACCTTAGGTATAGCAATACCCCATAAGCACAATGCTATCTTCAGTAGATAGCAATATCATGTGTTACTCCAATGCAGTATAAATATTAATAAATTTTATGTTTTCTGACTATGATACCTTAGGTATAGCAATACCCCATAAGCACAATGCTATCTTCAGTAGATAGCAATATCATGTGTTACTCCAATGCTGTATAGATAATTAGTTATTTCATATGTTTTTTGACTATGATACCTTAGGTATAGAAATACCATAATCACAATGCTATCTTCAGTAGATAGCAATATCACGCATGCTACTCCAATGCAGTATATATTTTATTAATTCCATATATATTTTCTGACTATGATACCTTAGGTATAGCAATACCCCATAAGCACAATGCTATCTTCAGTAGATAGCAATATCATGTGTTACTGCAATGCAGTATAAATATTTATTAATTCTATATGTTTTCTGACTATGATACCTTAGGTATAGCAATACCCCATAAGCACAATGCTATCTTCAGTAGATAGCAATATCATGTGTGTTACTCCAATGCGGTTTAAATATTTATTAATTCCATATGTTTTCTGACTATGATACCTTAGGTGTAGCAATACCCCATAAGCACAATGCTATCTTCAGTAGATAGCAATATCATGTGTGTGACTCCAAGCAGTGTATATTTTATTGATTCCATATTTTTTCTGACTATGATACCTTAGGTATAGCAATACCATATAAGGCAATGCTATCTTCAGTAGATAGCAATATCATATATTTATTAATTTTATATGTTTTCTGACTATGATACCTTAGGTATAGCAATACCATAAGACAATGCTATCTTCAGTAGATAGCAATATCATGTGTTACTCCAATGCAGTATAAATATTTATTAATTCCATATGTTTTCTGACTATGATACCTTAGGTATAGCAATACCCCATAAGCACAATGCTATCTTCAGTAGATAGCAACATCATGTGTGTTACTCCAATGTGGTATAAATGCTTATGAATTCCATATGTTTTCTGACAATGATACCTTAGGTATAGCAATACCCCATAAGCACAATGCTGTCTTCAGTTTATAGCAATATCATGTATTACTCCAATGCAGTATAAATATTTGTTAATTCCATATGTTTTCTGACTATGATACCTTAGGTAGGTATAGCAATACCCCATAAGCACAATGCTATCTTCAGTAGATAGCAATATCATGTGTGTTACTCCAATGCGGAATACATATTTATTAATTCCGTATGTTTTCTGACTATGATACCTTAGGTATAGCAATACCATATAAGCACAATGCTGTCTTCAGTAGATAGCAATATCATGTGTGTTACTCCAATGCAGTATATATTTTATTGATTCCATATGTTTTCTGACTATGATACCTTAGGTATAGCAATACCCCATTAGCACAATGCTATATTCAGTAGATAGAAATGTCATGTGTGTTTCTCCAATGCGGTATAAATATTTATTAATTCCATATGTTTTCTGACTATGATACCTTAGGTATAGCAATACCATATAAGACAATGCTATCTTCAGTAGATAGCAATATCATGTGTGTTACTCCAATGCAATATAAATAATTATTAGTTCCATATGTTTTCTGACTTATGATACCTTAGGTATAGCAATACCATAACTCGCTCACCTCTGCGCCTCCTCATTTTATATCTGGTTACACTACTGTAGATAGCTATCTTCTGTAGATAGCTACCTTCTGTAGATAGCTATCTTCTGTAGATAGCTATCTTCTGTAGATAGCTATCTTCTGTAGATAGCTATCTTCTGTAGATAGCTATCTTCTGTAGATAGCTATCTTCTGTAGATAGCTATCTTCTGTAGATAGCTATCTTCTGTAGATAGCTATCTTCTGTAGATAGCTATCTTCTGTAGATAGCTATCTTCTGTAGATAGCTATCTTCTGTAGATAGCTATCTTCTGTAGATAGCTATCTTCTGTAGATAGCTATCTTCTGTAGATAGCTATCTTCTGTAGATAGCTATTCTGTAGATAGCTATCTTCTGTAGATAGCTATCTTCTGTAGATAGCTATCTTCTGTAGATAGCTATCTTCTGTAGATAGCTATCTTCTGTAGATAGCTATCTTCTGTAGATAGCTATCTTCTGTAGATAGCTATCTTCTGTAGATAGCTATCTTCTGTAGATAGCTATCTTCTGTAGATAGCTATCTTCTGTAGATAGCTATCTTCTGTAGATAGCTATCTTCTGTAGATAGCTATCTTCTGTAGATAGCTATCTTCTGTAGATAGCTATCTTCTGTAGATAGCTATCTTCTGTAGATAGCTATCTTCTGTAGATAGCTATCTTCTGTAGATAGCTATCTTCTGTAGATAGCTATCTTCTGTAGATAGCTATCTTCTGTAGATAGCTATCTTCTGTAGATAGCTATCTTCTGTAGATAGCTATCTTCTGTAGATAGCAATGCTTTTACCTCTGTACAGCATTTCAAAGGGAAGAAACCCAAATAACAAGCTTACCTCTGTGCCTCCTCATTTTATATCTGTTTACACAGTGGCACTCAAGTTAAGCTATCTTCTATAGATAGCAATACTTTTTCTCAGCAATACTATCTTCTGTAGATGGCCACATCAACACTTGTCGTACAATACTATCTTCTGTAAGCAAATCTTATATAATGATGTTTTGAAAGGTAGCAATGTCCATCTTGTGCTGTTTTCAGTAGAATTACAATGTCACAATTTCTTACAATGCTGTTTTCAGTGTTGTTAATAGTGTTACATATTTTCTCTTACAATGTAGATATACATGTATGTATATTTCATATTTTCTTATTATTATGTTTGTTACAACTCTGAAATTGTAAGTAGCAATGTCATATACTTTAAAATGTGTATATTTATTTTTAATTTCGTTATTTCTATAATTAATTCACTTCTTTTTTCTTGTACACTGCCAGAGGCTATGCTTCATTTGAGAAGGAGTGACACGAATGAATGGCATAGCCTTTTACTTATAGTTTTCCTTTGTACCATCTATTACTTAGATGGGTAAAGCACTATGTGACTCTATTGATTACTTTCCTGTAAGGCAATGCAATGTGTTATAATCCATTGTAATAGTGTTGGGCAAAGGTTGTTGACTGTAAAGAAATGATTTTTAGTGACAGCATCATAACATTCCAGGGGCAAGGTCTATTTTGAGGGCAAGGCCTTCTGACATAAGCAGCGTAGGAAGATTGTTGTCATTGCTGCTAGGAAGGGTATCGAACCTGCTGTTCACAGAGTGGGGCATGGTGTCTGCTTTTGGTAGCTAACATTTCTAGATACTCTCTGAGAGGATCAAGTCGAACATACTGGTGGGAATCATTTTGAGTAGCTATTGGATGGGAAGAGAAACTGTCATCATTGTGTCATTATGATAGAGTTATCTGCTAATACAATTAAGACATCTTTGTTTTTCATTCTAGATGTAGCATAGATTGTTTTAGCCAAAAATAACACATGGAAAAGGTATTTCGGCTCTTGCTTTATAACAACTTGGGATACATTTATCCAACAAATTGAATCCAGAAATTAAGCTGCCCGAGCAAAATAAACCCGTCTTACCGTTGTCGATTCAAGATAAACAACGACGAAGACCTTGTTGAACCCCGTTCAACAACGACCAAACATATTTACATCATTCAAATGTGAATATCGTTTTGGATAATTAATGAAAACAAGTACAAAACTTGTTTTATTAGGCTTAATTTGACATAAAAAAATAGCTGCTCTTTAAAAATCGAGAAAAAAAAGGTTTATGTTTATTATAATTAGGCCCTTATTTGGACATCGTCCGTTCCCCGTAAATGGGCGATGGAACTTCAGAATGGGCTGGGTTACAAAAGGTAAACATGAGAGAAGAAAAATTATTTCGCAAGTAATTGTAAAATTAAAATATTTTGTATATAGCATTTTATTCACACACCACCTTTAACATTCAGAGAAAAATTAAATCAAGAATGCGTTTAATTTACACAACACATTTTGATACATGTTTATAGAATATTTGTATAAAATCAAAACACACCCCTCCGTTTCAATAGTGATACGGTCCTGGAGATCAAAGCGAACACATTTCGCCGCGATGATGCAAAAATGACGATTCTCTTGTGCTCAGGTAGCGACGGTTCGGCTAAAATTGTGGCTTTAGAAGTGAACCTTTACATATGGCCCTCGCCAAGAATATTTTCCTCAGGGGTATAGCTACATTTCGGTATATAAAGCTATTTGCTAACTTTAAGGATTGCATGGCGAAATGCATTTATACGCCGAAAAAATGAACACATTTTTGCGAACATTTTTGTTTGTTTACAATTTTGCGGTTTCCAAATAAGGTTCGCTATCCTAGTAATTTGCATATGAACAGTGGGTTTACCTCAAATCAACAACGCTTTGTTACTGTACTTAAGGTATGGAGAGTTGTTGAATAATGAATTTACAATGTTAAACTTTTTTTAAGTGAATTTGATTTTTTTGTAAATGCATTTGATTTGTGAACAAATTAATGTTATATTGTTTAAAATATATAATTGGCAATTCAGTAAAATAATGCTATATAGTTATATAGCTAAATAAATACACCCCTCAAAAAAGTTCAGAAACATTTTTCATTAGCCTATCTTTCGCATATTTCGTTATAATAAAAACCTGATGTGTTCATCTTTTCAATAATAAAATTCGTAGCAATCAGTTGTCTCAATGCTCAACCACATGCTCTAACATGGGGAGGTTTCAATCTGAATGTGCCAAAAGCACCCCTATCTTATGCTCAAAAGTCAATCACCCTGCACTGTAGTAGTCAATGTAACACATCATTGAACAGACGACGGAGTTGGTCTTGCGAGCACAGAATAGCTGTGAATTTGGCACATTTTGAATGAGACCTCCCCACATTCTCAAGCAGGTGGCTAATCACTGAAACAAGTGATTACTAGGAATGAAGTGTCGCTGAAAAGAGGAACACATCAGCTTTTCATTGATATTAAACAAATTATGAATAGGCCTGTATCACAAACTATCTAAAAAATTGGCCTTTTCAAACAGTTTCTGAATTCTTTTTGAGGAGTTAAGATAAGTCACATTAGATTGACTCAGCCTGCATTACTCAAAGAATAAATCCAAACTTTGACAGGATCTCTCCATTTTTCTGTCAAATTAACAAAATGAAACTACATTGACTTTTTAACATCAGGTAACCTTTAAATGTCAATACATCGAATTCCATAGCATTTGTTAAGTATCTTGTTATAACGGCATACAACAATATAGCTATGTACAGGGTGTATCAAAAAAATTAGGACACTTTTTGATGATGGTTTAAATCCTTGTTAATCACTGAAGCATGATCAATTTTTATTTCAATGTAAAGTACAACCGATAAAGATAAAATCCTGAAAAGATGAGAAAAATCCATCATTAATTAAGGAAATTGTGACCTATTAGGCAAGGCAATCTTTTTGTAGTATGTACAATGGTCATTCACACAGTAACAGTAGATTAACATGAATGCGCACACTATTTATGCCCATTCTACTTCTTATCATGCTAATGAACCATCTACAGTGGGTTCGAGAACTTTTTTTAATTTGCGCAGAATATGCATGCATCTGATTTGTGGATTATTTAGCCAGTATTGATTTGTGCCAGAATTACCAAACTAATCTTTGCTATTGACTGATAGATTATTTTCTATGTTTATAATTATTGTAACGTATTGAAACGTAAACCATGTTATTTACTGGTCTATACATGTAAATCCCATTGTACAAACCAGTAAATGACATGGTTTATGCAAATTATGCTAGTTTTCTTATTTTTCATCGGATTGATCTCATATTTTCAGGATATCATAATAATTAATTGGGCTTTACATTGAGACTAAATTGGTCATGGTCCAATGATTATAACAAGTATTACACTGTCATGAAAAAGTGTCCAATTTGTTTTGATACACCCTGTATAATGTGGCCATTAATATCCTACTTTTATAATGATAAGGGTTATTTTAAGGCAGCCAATAAAAACATATGATATACACCATTTGAAACACAATCACTTAACACGCAGCTATTATGTTACCATATATACAAAGCAGATTTGTCAGAAACCTCTCCCAAGTTTCGAAGTCTATCTCAAGATTTACTGAACCAATGCATATTTGTACTGATTTCAATGCATTTCACATGGTGATTCCAAAAATGTTTGACATTTTTGAAACATTTTGTGACATTTTGAAATGTCGTCTGCAGACGCCTGCCGCATGGAAAGTGTTAACACAAATAATCATGAAAGGTTACCATTTTGTTTTCAATGCAGATACCCTTTTTTGCCAACTTAGGCCCCACGACTCTAAAATTTAGAAATGTCTCAATTTGGATTCCCTATCACTTCATTATACAGGGTGGTTCAATAAAACCTTGACAGTTTTTTGAAGCCATTTTTTTTTTAAATTCTGTAGATTTAAAAAAAAATCTTTTTCAATATTCAAAACGAGTACCCTAATTAGAATGATTGATTTTCATAGATTGGAAGTGTAATTGTCTATGCTCTATGCCTTAACAGTGACGAAGCCATTTAATGTTATCTTGTTGGGCATTTCCCGTAGACTTACTCGTGGGCAAAGAGATTTGGAGAGATTCTCTTCAAATAGCTATCATTTGGAGAGATTCTCTTCAAATAGCTATCATTTTGCCGCCATAGCATTATTAACATTGACATTTTAAGCATAGACGGCCAAGATGATTTTTTGAGGAATATGTAAAAAACCCCACTCAAATCCCACAATTTTTAAAAATATGGCTTTGAAAAACTGTCAACGTTTTATTGAACCACACTGGTTATAACGTCGCGAAATCAGTACCCGTGGACAGAGTGAAATGGGACAGACTTTGTTCAAATAGCTGTTATTTTGCAACCGTAAGGTTATTTGTAATGATATTTTCAGCATAGATGGTCAAGATCATATAGTTGATGAATATTGAAAAAGATTTTTTTTTAAATCTACAGAATTTCAAAAAAATGGCTTCAAAAAACTATCAAGGTTTTATTGAACCACCCTGTACATTGAAGTACTTCATTGTACAAAATAATTTCCCTTGTCATTTTTACTTGTCAAATACAGTCAATGTAAGCATCTGTAAGCAGCCACTATGTGTGTATTGTAACCCCATTTGCCCCCTATGTTATGTTAAATAGCCAACAGCACTGATTGCTACTTGCTGTCCCATAAGGAATTGATTGGGGATTAGAAGTTTAGTTATTTATTTGTCTTATTAGCATCCATCTACTGAATCAATGCAGTCAACATGTGTCTATTCATGTAGCCATAGGTAGGTTGACAAGTACAAATATGTTTGCCCTCAAAATACAACGCAATATGCAATTTTGAGAATGTTAAAGGGGCATTGAGAGATTGCTGAGAAAAATGAAATTTTGACAAAAATAATTGTTTCAATAGATAAAAGGTAAGTAGGAACCCTGAAGTGTACTGATTTATGCGAAAACGGTTGAATAATGGTGCTAGATTGAAATTTGGTTGAAGCAAGTTATGTGGTGAGTGATGCTGATAATTTTGATCTACATCGAAATTACCAAATTGTGATATTTTACATGATAGAGGGCAAATTTAAGGTAAACGGTTTCAAATGGTAGTTAGTTCATGAATATGTCTAAGTATTACGTAGGTGCAAAAACTGATTTCCAGAAAAATTGAGGGCACATTCCCATACATATCTCTCAGTGGCCCTTAAGTTTCAAAGACAAATTCAACTGTATAGATAAACTATAATTAGAATTTTGTCTCAGAATTGTTACTAACATTTAGAATGTTTATTTCATGATCCATATTGGAATAGACTTGGAAAATGCAATCAAATGAGTACCAACATTTCTAGTAATAGTGTATTATTCTTAACACTTTCCACGCAACATTCTAAAATGTCACCAAATGTTTCAAAAATGTCAAAAATGTTAAATTTTATAACCATATTTGGAATCACCATGTGAAATGCATTGAAATAAGTACAAACATGCCTGGTATTGGTTCAATAATCCATGAGATAGACCTTGAAAGTTGGGAAAGGTTTCTGAAAAATCTGTCTTGTATTTGGTAAAATTAATAGCTGTGTGGAAAGTGTTAAGATAGTGCTAAGGATTTCAACTCATACAGCTAATATTGTATGCTTTTCTGTACCAATTGGTTGCTATAAAGCCTATGTTTTCCTCACAAAAGCATCTGCATTTTTTAGAACTGATGATGATATTAGAGGGCTATGTATGGTTCATTTATCTAACCATCGGGCAAAGCAATGGAATTACTGAAGCATTATGAGAAAATAAATAACATTGCTATCTACAGAAGATAGCACTGTAAGGAATGAAAAGGTAATGATTATCTACAAGAGATTGAATTATAATACAGGCTAAGTAATTTCTACCCATAGAACATTTCCATTATGAAATGAATTTCACTTACAACACAAAGGAATATTCTGCATGAAATTTGTTGGATAAATGTATCCTAAAAAAAGTTGTTAAAAAGCAAGAGCCCAAATTAACTTTTCCATGTGTTAGTTTCAGCTAAAACATTTAAAAAAAACAAATAAAAATGAGGACATGAAGTTACCCTTGATATTCTTGTTCTGTTGTTTATTATCATATCTACAGGCAATCAAGAATTTCTCAAGAGCTATTCACATCAAGCCAGATGCAGCTGAATTATGGTGTGAAGACTTGCAGTGGGCTTGCTCTCTACAGCTTCAGCAACAGAAGAGTAAAAGAACTAGGAAACCAAAGATCACTGAACAGAGGACTGGAGATGAGATGACCTCATCAGAAGAAGGTGCTCCTAGTAGCAACATCAACAATTCATCATCATCATCATTACCTGCAGCACAGAGTGTAGACGAGATAACCCCACTCATCTGCTCCCCAATTATCACCCAGTCACAGAGTAAGAACCAAACCGAGTTGCCTTCTGATGAGCACAACCCCGGTGCTAGTGCAAGGACTGGCGATAATGCCACGGACCAAGAAACAATAATTACCGATACAATTTCGCATAGAAAAGAGAATGTCCAGAGGCAATAGGGGATTTATTGGCATGGGGAATTGTGTGGTCACTGATTCATTAACACTGGACATGTTGCGGAGCAATTAGGGGCCCTCTGTGAGGGTTAGGCTTGACAAACAAGGGGCCATGTATCAGGTATGCAGAAGGGGAAATGTGTGTTCACAACATAAGCTATTTTTACTGATAATTACAAGATCATTATTCAATGTATGAAATGACTTCGATATTCCATTGATTGACTTATAAATGTGGACGTGGTGTAGACAGATTTTTGTGTTTATGTTTATATTTGTTGAGGTTCCATTGTTGTACATGTATTTTCAAAACCACCTTAAGGTTGTTCCTATGGCTATTTTTTTATTTGGTATTTTAATAGAGCTTGCTGAGCTCCACAATAATCTGAAATTTGAAAAACGGTTTTCTAGATATGACAATGTTATTGTCAAAAAAACACATTTTAAAGTCATTTTGAATTCTTTTGTTTTGTATTGTTTTTCGGCCAACAGAGGACAGTCTATTTTCTTTTGTTTTATATTGGGGGTTTTTTCACTCCCTAGGTAAAATTTCTATACAAATTTAGTTTTTTGTTTTTGCTCTAATTTTTTATTGAAAACTCCATTAGATTCCCGCAGCACAGGAATTAAGGAGAGTTGTATAGCCAACATATACACCAAGTGGCATTACATTTAGTAAAGTGCATGAACTTGAAAAAATTAATTAAGTGCATTAATAAGCCTAATTTTTATGACCTAGAGCTTCCTTAGATAATTAAGTATAATTAATTATGCAGATATCTTACAGCCTCACGCCCGCAGCACAGGAAACTTTCTAAAAACTATAATTAACAAGCTCCCAAAATTTCAGCTTTGTAGCATTTGTACTTTTCTTGTAAACATTAATTAAACATTTTTGCATAGATTAATTATTTTGCTAGGTAGGCTAGGGGTTCAAAAAACAATAAGAAACAAAAGAAATGAACGCTTCAATTTTGCTTCATTTTTGACAATAAAATTGTTATATCTAGAAAACCGTACCTCCGATCAATCTCAAATTTTAGATTACCGTGGAGCTCAGCAAGCTCTATTAAAATATCAAATACAAATTGGCCATAGGAACAACCTTAACCCAAGGAATTAAAGCACTTTGGTTTAGTTGCTTCTTGTGAACCATCGCATTCAGAATCCAGTTACTACATCTAAGCCTGCAGCCTGCAAGAAGGGGCAATGAGCCTAGCAGTATTTAAATTTGAAATACAGTGGTGCAGCCAGAGGGTGCCTGCCTCAAATTACAATTGTGTAAGATTTCCCCAAATAGTACATTTTTGACTACGCAGGCTCTCTCTCTGTAGCAAAAAAAATGTCAAGTAATGTCTCAATTCCAAATCCTGGCAACCACCCCACTGTGTAACAAATCCCCCTTTTAGCTGGTTAGTTCAGTTCTTTTCTCATGTAATAGTAGTTGCCGATCAAAAAGCATACATGGAATTACCTACATACTGTTTGACTTCAGGTTACATTTAAACCTCACACCATTTTTGCATATTAAATGCCAAAAACCTGTTCTACGGGCCCGACCGACCCATATGTTTTCATAATGTTGAGATTGTTTTCATCAAATGTGATTTTTTGTTTTTAAAATTTTTGAAAAAATTTACCACATTTGTCACAAAATTTGAAAGAGAAAACCCACCCAACAGACCAACTGTGCCCCTACCTGAGAGTTTCAAAACTGTGTAGAACAGTCTGTTTGTCTTTGTTGCCTCACACATGTAAATTTACCTCCGAATTGACAAAAACACCTTCAATGTTGTGCATGCATCAACCTGATCGAGGTTAAGGAAAGCTGAGGTTCAACAAGTATATATGCTTTTAAGTCTAGCTCTTAATCAACATTCTATTCTTGTCCCAACAAGAATTAGGACTATACAGAAAATAGATGGAATATTAGCTCTGATGAAAATGTAAAGAATCGCTGATGATATTTTTATGATAAAATGAAATAAAAGTTAATAAATTTACAATCCATTTGGAAGAAAAAAATCCATGTGGGATGTTCTTGTACTAGAATCAATGAATGGAATTGTAAACTTGTATTGGTCTTTATAATTTATATTCACATAACTCAAACAGTTTCTGACTATAATACTCTGTTTGGCCATCTCGAGACAGTGACGTAACTGAACAGGCGCAGCTTTTACGCACGCGTGTGTATCTTCCGCCTTTCAACGCTTGTGTTTGTACGCCAGCGCACCACGAGTATGCGCGCGCGTTATGTGATGCAATTAGTAGAATATGCGGTTACGTCACTGTCTCGAGATGGCCAAACAGAGTATAGGTGCTTTTATGTTAGTTAATTCAAAATAAGTTAATAATCGGTACTCAAACCACTACATGTTGCGACCCCTCGCATTCATAAAGCTGGCTACACCACTGCATAGCAAAATTATTTTATTACATCTTTTTTCCTTCTGATTAGGTCTGGTTGCTTAACACTTTCCATGCGGCTATTAGTTTAACCATACAAAACAGTTTTTTCAGAAACCTTTTCCAACTCTCAAAGTCTATCTCAAGGATTATTGAACCAATACTAGGCATATTTGTACTTATTTCAATGCATTTCTCATGGTGATTCCAAATATGGTAATGAAATTCAATAATTTTGAAATTTTTGAAACAATTTTGAAATTTTGGAAGTGTCGTCTGCAGACGCCTGCCTGCCGCATGGAAAGTGTTAAAACATAGTTAAAAAGTATCCATACAATTTGTATGAATGAGGTGTCAAATTGTGGGATAGAAATGTGCTTGTTTGATGTATACCTTTGATTTATGATACAGATTAGCGATTATAAATTAGCTAACATAGATGCACCTGTTCAGGAACTTTCAGTGTTAGATGTTCATCCATCTATGAGTTATACAGGGTGTATCAGAAAGAACTGAACCCTGTTTCTAAAATACCTCAAAAAATACGAAATTATTATTGTTTTAAATTTAAACACCTGCAATATGAAGGTGAACATGTTTCCTATATTATATGTTAATTTCATTGAGATATATATCTCTATTTGTTCTCGTGTGGCAAGACATAATCAAAAATCAATGAAAAACGTGTTTTCAATTTCAATCAATCCGCTCTACCACTACCCCCAACATTTCAAACAATGTAGCCCACACCACATAAGCAATATTCAAAACTCCCACCAAAGAAAGGAAAGTTAAAACCACTCAAGCAGAACAAATTGCAAATTAAAAATCACAATTGATCTCCAAATTTCACCCACAAAAGTATGCAAATAATAAATAGAAATACAAGTGATGTGAAATGTTAAGATATGGCGACCAAAAATAAACCCTGTCCTATGGACGGATGGATATCTCAGATAGGGTTAGTAATTTCACACATTTTTATCAATTGATCATTTCGACCAAAATTGAAATCTACCATCTTTACCAGGAAGTCTGTATTTTCCATCAGAAATGTCTGATTTTCAAAATTTAAATTTCTTATGAAAGCTGGGAGTTTGCGCAAGATATATGTGAAAACGGTTTGAACAATTTCAATCATACCGAATCAATTCATACCGTAATAAATCATATTGCCTCAGTACAGTTCATTCTGATACACCCTGTATGTACACACAGGGGGTATGTAAAACTAATGGAATAGCTTTTTATTTTGTGATGTTGTTGATCATAATGTTGTGTTTAATGCATGCTCTTGTATTTCATCAACTATGTAACACTGTGTGTGTGTGAACGCACTCAACACGGTTATTATGTAGCAAGGCTTGCTATGAGGCATACAATGCAAGAGATGTACTAGGTCATCTTTTATTCAGCACCAGACATTGTTAATGCTTGACACACATTACAAAAGCAAAATATGTGAGGCAATCGTCCTTATGAAGAAAAAAGGAAAATGGAATAAGTATTTTTCAGAAACAGTGTGAAAAAGACATTCGGATAAGTACAATCATGTGGGTGCAAATGATGGGGTATGTGCAACTGCTAAATACACCAGGCACTACAATAGATAGAAATATTGCTTTTAAGCAGTCTTGCTACACTTTATTCTCTTCTAGACTTGTGTAAAGTCTGGCAGCATTTCCATGAATGTATGTTAGATTCAGTAGTTGTCCCAACATGCCTAATTTTGGTTCTGAACTTGTTGATTTTTTGTGTGTGGATATGCGCAAAATTAGGGTTAACATGTCTTAACAATTGCTGCATTAACACCCTGCATATGACTTCATTATGGTAGAACGAGTGTTTTAAAAAGGTAATTCATATGGCCCAGTGTGAAAACTACTCATACATAGGGGAGGATGGGGCAACAGGTCCAGTTTAGCGTATTTCATGATATAAAAAATTTAAGCGCATGTAAATATTTATGGAATTGCTATGAAAATATCACCCATGTAACTGTTTACATATAACATATAATCAATGTTAAAAAATATTTCAAGAAAAAGTCAATTACCACTAATGGGGCAACTGGTCCAATATGTTCCAACGGTTAGAATACACAGAAATCATAAATGACAACACTGAAACCAGGCAGTATTTTCTTTACAATTACATTTACATATTATTTGACTGTAAAAACGATACATGTCTCATGAAACCTATGTTTTATACAGCTTTCGTGGTTAAAGTGTAATGGTGTATAAAGCAAACGAAGTTTTTGATTGCCATTTTTTGAGATAAAACGGTATGAACTTAGTGAAATGGTAACAGGGTTGTGAAGTTCAGATACCCCATACATTTGTCTATATATACTTCCTATCTTTAATGGTATTAATTATTTCATATAATCATCATTTAGTACTTATGATAGACTATCTTGATAATTAGCAAGCTTTTCATGTCACAGGGGAAGTAAGTCAATATGACAATGATGACCCAATGGTTAATATACACAAAAAGCAGTGAAGAAAATGTATAAATCATGGTATTTTGTCATTGCAAATACCTTTACAGACACAATTCAAAACTATAGTAAAGATATAGTTCATGATACAGAGGTTTTAAACCATTCTTAAGTAATTTCATGTCATATTGTAATCATTCAATAGCAGAAATTGTGGTATTAGGACCAAAATGCCCCCAAATGTCGAAGAACCAGTAAGAATGTGCATTGTTTCATATTCTATTCACATTACAATACCGAGTCATGTTTCATTGACACTAACAACTAATTTTCAAAATATAAAATGTTACAATTTTGATAAAAGTTTTTGCAGGTGGACCAGTTGCCCCATACCCCTTGGACCACTTGCCCCAACCAATGACTCAGCACTTTGTTGAGGTGAAAACAGATTCAAGCACGCCTGTGATATAATAAATCTTATGCCAAAATGTTTCAGAAACATACCTCCATTTGTCATAATAATCAATAACTCCAAAACCTCTCAGAAAAAATCTTTAAATTCACAATTATTATGGCATTCAAGTCCTACAAGTAGACGAGGGTCTTTAGTTCAAGTAAGAAATGGTATACTTTGTTATTTGCAAATTCATAAACTAACAACTCTACCAAATTAATACCCATGATAATTATTTAATTTGTAGCATTCTTTAAATGATAATATTGACCGCAAATCCAAACCACCAATGTCTCAAGTTAGCAACATGCGCCATTTTCTGTTCGTTACAACCACAACCAATGGTTTTAATCATAATTTCGGAAAGTCCCTGAGCACAGTACAAAATAGTACCGATCAAATGCAATATGCACTAAGTATCTTGAAAATGACTGTACTGCATGTATATATTTACTGTTGCATATTTATCATCATATAAAGTCCATTAAACATTCATTCATTCATTCATAAAAGGTTTATTAAAAACTGTTCTTGCAGCAAATACAAAGTAGCTGAATTACAACAATTTTACATATAAAAATACAATGATTAAAGGAAACAATATAATCTACTAAAATTAATTACATGAACCCAATCTTCACACTCACCGAATACCACTAAAAACAACCAACACTCAAAAACATCCACACACACACACATCCAACAAGTAGACGAGGATCTAAACTCATCTTCATAAATCGCACATACTATCTGTGAATTTTCAATCACTCACTCAAGGAGGTGGCTTCAAAAATCTGGAGAATATCAAAGTGAAAATACCCCAAAGTTGCAAATATTTTAGCATGTAGAAGCATGGTAGAAGGTAAGGGTATGTGTCAAGTTGCAACATAAGTTGTACTGTTCAAAAGAAAGCAGTATGCCCATACCATTACAAAAACCTTCATTTTGGACCAGTTGCCCCATATTCCCCTATATTACAAAGATGCCCTGTTATGAAATGAAGTGTTTTGGGGGCATTTCTCATCTTGCCAACTATTTTGATCATCAAAATGTTTTCCATTAATAACCCTAATACATCAACCTTACTCATTCAATGATTTTATGCGTAAAGGCTATATTCAAAGATGTTCGGAGCAAACTGTTCGTTTGAAAATAGTCCGTCAAGAAGGACACCTGTCAGTGAGCTCAAAGGGTGAGCCCGATGAGGCGAGGGTTTGCTCTTCAGGCTCACTGTCTATCTTGACAGACTATTTGAAAATGAAGTGAAAGACACTGACAAGATTTGAGCATGATCGTCTGCATTCAATTTGGTTTGATAAGACACAAACGAGAGGTTAATAAAAAATATTGCAACAAAATGTTCCTACTACTTTTTGAATTCCATACATATGATAACATTGGGAAAATGCAAACATCTCAGACTTGATCAGAGTTGAGGGAATAATCTCAACTGAATATCTGAATATCCTTGCAAATGTCAGGCGTGATGTCTAACTTTAGATGATTAGGCCTACTTGCTCTTAAAAAATGACATCCTGTCACTTTATCTAGTGGCAGAGCAATTTACTCCGATCAGAAAGCAAAGTGTGGATTTCATGGGCCACAGGCTATGCTATCATGATATGTTTTGTTTATTAGATTTTGTTTGAAGTCTTCACCACCCCTCCCCCAGGAAGTTTTGGTTGGCCTATACATTTTTCATGTGATACAGTCATCTCATAAATCATAAATCAAGCTGACTTTATTTTCTATATTGTCTTTCACGTTTAAAGAGTTATGGAATTACAATAGTTCATTGCTACAACTGGCTGCGTTCATGCCTATGGCTAAATGACGTCTTTATTGAAACGGTGTCTGATAGAAATGCATAGCTGCTAGACCACATTGATTTCTGTATTCCAACGGTGTATATCACTGGTAAAAGTAGGGCATTTCAATCTGAGACTGCAGCGGTGTTGTCATCCTAGAACTTCTTAGTTATAGCCATTTCAAAACCAACACTTTCTTGCACCAGTTATGTCAAACAGGTATTTGTGTGTATCAACCGTCTTTGTGTGTAAATACATGTCACTATCGCAAGGGGAGAAGTGCTCTATTAAAAATGTCACGCAATTGCACATGTGGCTCTTTTTGAACAGAGATGTCACATTTGCTAGGTAAAAAAGTGTATTAAAATGTCACGCTTTTGGACTTTTGGCACTTGTTTTGATCGTTTCATCATCACATAGAACGGATTGGCAGCCATCTTGTTGGGATTACTAAAGTGTGTTAAGAATTGCAGAAAAAAGATACACCTTTTTCATTATTTATTTGATAGCACAATTCATGGTTTGAACTGGACGTCATGTACCAACTCTATTGAATATGGAATTGACTGGGTGCGAATCCCTTGTTGTCCGTTCCGCCTGGCTACATTTATTTATAACCTCTGATGTACAACATTTTGACAGGATCGTGGGGTAATTTTGCTTCATACGGAAATAGAATTGATAGATATATTTTCTTTTCAATTAGCAAAGTTGCAATAACAAACAAATGGTTGACATTTGGTAAATTGTGTAACAGATAACCATTCTTGTCATTGCTTGTACCAAAATCAATGTTTATTTCCTGTACGTCATGTAAGAGACAAATTTGGTTGACCCATGATGATGACTTATACAGCTGACAGTTCGCCCACTTGTCACTTGTCAGCTTGCGTAAGTTCTAATTTTAAAGTTGAAAACATTCTTTTTTGCAACAACAAAAAATGGTTGACATTTGGTAAATTGTGTAACAGATAACCATTCGTTTCATTGCTTGTACCAAATTAAGCTTTGTTTGTTTCCTGTACGTAACGAGTAAGAGGAAAATTGTCAACCTCAGTTTGGTTGACCCATTATGATGGCTGATACTGCTGACAGTTCGCCCACTTGTCACTTGTCGGGGTGCGTAAGTTTCGATTTTGAGCACCTTTTTCTAAACTCACGAAAATATTTGCTCTAGAAGTGATGAAGATAGCACTGATGTACTATACCCTCAGCATTTACATTTACTTTTCAATTAACATGATTAACATTTAAATTTCGATTCGATACAATAATTCAAAACATAAATCAGTTACAGTATTCTGAGAACCAGAATCACGCGCTATAGCGCTCCTACACCCTGTTTCTAAACCTCTGCAGTATATTGAGAATTTGAAAAATCAAATTAAAAAGACATCTCATTAAAAATCCCTAAGTATTTTTGTTTTTGAATGGAAGACATGTCTGATGCACTTTGAAGTTCATTTAAATAGTTGATGCTATGAATAGCGATTGTTTCCCCTTAGGATACGGGAGATAGATACCAATGGTGTGAAGACTCATTTGGCTGGATATAGCAGTCCTTCCAAAAACTATTACTGGTGCGGTGACCCATATGAGGGATGAGAGTCTTCCCAGAGTACATAGTGAATAATGGAATAGAGCTGCATATTTGAATGGCTCAGTAGGGAAATGGTAAGAAGGCAAGTAGTGAGTTTAGCTATTCAGCACTTCAGCCCAAGTCTTCGGGTATTTTTCACAAACCTAGCTAATTTAGGTTTCCCAGAACTTTTACTTATACAACTATACAACTATCAAATAGAGTAATCACGTACTAATTGTATACTACACGTTTGGGATGTATGCCACTGCCAGCGTGCATTGTGGGATCATTTGATGAAGACAATTGCCGGTGACATGGCGATCTGTTTAAAACAATCCCTAATCATACGAGTTAAGGATTGTGACACGATTTCACACCCAACCGCTGGTAAATTTAGCATCTCTGAAGTATAAAAATGATTGCTTTATGATGTTATTGTTATTGATTCTCTGAAACGCTATAGTTATCCGACTTATAATGTATAAATTTACAATACAAGAGTCTCGTCTCCTGGTGGAGAGAATATTCGGGGGAGGGGGGCATTGTTAAATTAAGGCGTACTCTACAGGGGGAGTAAAAGAAACCTGCAATAGTGAAAAGAAGCCATCTTGTTTTCAAACCCATTATCAATTTTGAACTTTAAACCTTGTAAGAATGACAAATTTGTTAACAACTTTCTGTGAAAAAATGAAGTCGGCCGCATTTACAGACGGGTTGTCTTTGATGAACCTACGCAGTTTACATTTGTTCACGAGGCATAGTGAATTTCAAATGACTTGGTCAGTTCAGTTCTGTTTTCATGAAATGGTTGTTGCTAATCAAAAAGCATTCATGGAATTTATACCTACATACTGTTTAACTTCAGGTTACATTTAAACCTAAACCATTTTTGCATAATGCCAAGAATAAAAAAAACCCTGTTCTACGGGGCCCGACCGACCCATATGTTTTCATAATATTGAGATTGTTTTCATCAAATTTTATTTCTCTTGAATATTTTGAAAATTTACCAAATTTGTCAGAAATGTTTAAAAGAAAAAACCACCCGACGAACCAACTGTGTCCCAACAAGAATTAGAACTACAGAAAATAAATGGAATATAAGCTCTGTGATGAAAATGTAAAGAATCGCTGATCATATTTTTAACTACATGTTGTGCCCCTCTCGCATTCATAAAGCTGGCTACACCACTGCATAGCAAAATGAATTTGCTACAACTTTTTCTTCTTTCGTATGCCCATACCATTATAAAAACCTTCATTTTGGACCAGTTGCCCCATGGACCAGTTGCCCCATATATTTCAAAGATGCCCTGTTATGAAATGAAGTGTTTTGGGGGCATTTCTCATCTTGCCGACTATTTTGATCATCAAAATGTTTTCCATTAATAACCCTAATACATCAACCTTACTCATGCAATGATTAATGTGTAAAGGCTATATTCAAAGATGTTCGGAGCAAACTGTTTGTTTGAAAATAGTCCGTCAAGAAGGACACCTGTCAGTGAGCTCAAAGGTGAGCCCCATCAGGCGAGGGTTTGCTCTTCAGGCTCACTGTCTATCTTGACAGACTATTTGAAAATTAAGTGAAATATACTGACAAGATTTGAACATGATCGTTTGCATTCAATTTGGTTTGATAAGACACAAACGGGAGGATAATAAAAAATATTGCAACAAAATGTTCCTACTACTTTTTGAATTCCATACATATGATAACATTGGGAAAATGCAAACATCTCAGACTTGATCAGAGTTGAGGGAATAATCTCAACTGAATCTCTAAATACACCGTTGCAAATGTCAGGCGTGATGTCTAACTTTTGATGATTACTTGCTCTTAAAAAATGACATCCTGTCACTTTATCTAGTGGCAGAGGAATTTACTCCGATCAGAAAGCATTTCATGGGCCACAGGCTATGCTATCATGATATGTTTTGTTTATTGAATTTTGTTTGAAATCTTCACCTCCCCCCCTCCCTCAGGAAGTTTTGGTTGGCCTAAATTTTGCATGTGATACAGTCATCTCATAAATCATAAATCAAGCTGACTTTATCTTCCATAGTGTCTTTCACGTTTAAAGATGGAATTACAAACGTTCATTGCTACAGTGGCGCTACAACTGGCTGCGCTCTTCATGCCTATGGCTAAATGGCGTCTTTATTGAAACGGTGTCTGATTAAAATGCATAGCTGCTAGACCACATTGATTTCTGTATTCTAACGGTGTATATCACTGGTAAAAGTAGGGCATTTCAATCTGAGACTGCAGCGGTGTTGTCATCCTAGAGCTTCTTAGTTATAGCCATTTCAAAACCAACATCACTTTCTTGCACCAGTTATGTCAAACAGGTATTTGTGTGTATCAACCGTCTTTGTGTGTAAATACATGTCACTATTTGCAAGGGGAAAAGTGTTCTTTTTAAAATGTCACGCAATTGCAAATGTGGCCTCTTTTTGAACAGGAATGTCACTTTTGCTAGGGAAAAAGTGTATTAAAAAATCACGCTTTTGGACTTTTGGCACTTGTTTTGAACGTTTCATCATGCATTAGAGAATGGATTGGCAGCCATCTTGTAGGGTAAACTAAAGTGTGTTTAAGATTTGCAGAAAAAAGATACACCTTTTTCATGATTTATATGATAGCACAATTCATGGTTTGAACTCCACGTCATGCACCAACTCTATTGAATATGGAATTGACCGGGTGCGAATTCCTTGTTTTCTGTTCCGCCTGGCTACATAGATAACCTCTCACTTTTAAAACCCTGTTTAACATTTTAAACAATATTGCTCAAAATGTTAAACAATTTGATTACATTTTGAGCAACATTGTAAACAACGTTGAGCGATTCACTGGTTAACTTGTGGTGGTTTACAATTTTAAACAATGCTTTTAACAGTGTATGAATGATGTACAACATTTTGACAGGATCGTGGGGTAATTTTGCTTCATACGGAAATAGAATTGATTTTTAAGTTGCAATAACAAATAATGGTTGACAGTTGGGAAAGTGTGTAACAGATAACCATTCTTGTCATTGCTTTTACCAAAAGCAATGTTTATTACGTCATGTAAGAGACAAATTGTCAACATCAGTTTGGTTGACCCATGATGATGGCTTATGCTGCTGACAGTTCGCCCACTTGTCACTTGTCAGCTTGCGTAAGTTCCAATTTTAAAGTAGAATACATTCTTTTTTGCAACAACATAAAATGGTTGACATTTGGTAAATTGTGTAACAGTTACTAACAGATAACCATTCTTTTCATTGTTTGTACCAAATTAAGCTTTGTTTGTTTCCTGTACGTCATGTAAAAAATAAATTGTCAACATCAGTTTGGTTGACCCATTATGATGGCTTATACTGCTGACAGTTCGCCCACTTGTCACTACTCAGCTTGCGTAAGTTTCAATTTTTAGCACCTTTTTCTAAACCACGAACATATTTGCTCTAGAAGTGATGAAGATAGCACTGATGTACTATACCCTCAGCATTTACATTTACTTTTCAATTAACTTGATTAATATTTACATTTCGATTCGATACAATAATTAAAAAAACATAAATCAGTTACAGTATTTTGAGAACCAGAATCACACGCTAAAGCGCTCCTACTATACCCTGTCTCTAAACCTCTGCAGTATATTGAGAATTTTAAAAATCAAATTAAAAAGACATCTCATTAAAAATCCCAAAGTATTTTTGTTTTTGAATGGAAGACATGTCCGATGCACTTTGAAGTTCATTTAAATAGTTGATGCTATGCCCATAGCAAAAACTATTAGTTTCGGGCGAGCTCCAGGAGCTCTCCGGGAGCTCTCCCGAAACCTGTTTGGACTTAATTCAAGTGTTCTCCGATAGTCCCCACTACTGGAGAACGTACGGGGATCTAGTCTCCACAAGCGGGGAGTTCCCCGGTAACAGGGAGCTATTCCCCGCTAGCGGAGCACTCTATAACAAGCAGAAGTAAATCATACATGAGGCTCCGCTAGCGGGGAACTGGTCTCCCGCTAACGGAGAAGTCGTATTAGCAAGCAAATGTTCCTCCGCTAGCGGGGAAGTGGATAGAGGATCTAGTCCCCACTAGCGGGGAACTTGTTATGAAAGTGTTGCATAAGTCCCCGTTAGCGGGGAAGAGTCCCCGTTAGCGGGGAAGAGTCCCCGTTAGCGGGGAAGAGTCCCCGTTAGCGGGGAAGATGTCCTTAACAACCAGGTTCCCTGTGCCCTATGCTCCAATGAGCAACTATGCACTGTCTCTCTGTGTGCATGAATACATAGGGAACCAACCAGTGCATGAACAACAGCTACTAGTATTTGAAGCACATGTACACAGTAACTGTCTGCAAATGACCAGTAAAATGACAAGAAAATACAGTTGAATATGGATGAAGCACACCTCAAAAGTGATTTTCTATATCTAGATAATACTTAGAATGACAGCAACTGATTTAGGAACAGCAGGAAAACCAAGAAGTGTGGAGAATGAAGAGGCTCACTTATACTTATATGGCAATTGATCTACACATAGAGCAGAATTCAGAACCTTTATTGAAACACAAATTGAATTTGTTGTTAAGAAGAGCAAAGCTTTATGCATATATATGGTAAGCATATGTTGACAATTTTAAATAAAAGCATCATATACTTTTGTAATACAATTATATAAGCTTTACTTTGTTGGAACATTAGTTGTATCATCTCAATCGGTCATCAATAATTCCTAAAGGCTAAAACGTACCAATGAAATGTCAATGACCTTTGGGAAGAGTTCCCCGGAACCACCCGTTTCGGGGACTACCTAATTTACATAAATATGCATACTGGGAGAGCTCCTGAAACCCATAATTCCCGGAATGGGCTTTCTGGGGACTACCTAATTTGCATGTGAAAATACTGGGAGAGCTTCAGGAGCTCTCCTGGAGAGCTCCCGAAACCTCTCCCGGAGAGCTCCCGAAACTCAGTTCTCCAACAGTTCCCCGAAACAACCTCTTTCGGGGACTCATCCCCGGAACCATCAGTTTCGGGGACTCATCCCCGGAACCATCAGTTTTGGGGATGAGTCCCCGGAACCACTGGTTCTGGGGACCTAATTTGCATGTGAAAATACCGGGAGGTCTCCGGTAGCTCTCCCAGAGATCTCCGGGTAAATTGCTATATTTTGCTATGGGTGAATAGCGATTGTTTCCCCTTAGGATACGGGAGATAGATACCAATGGTGTGAAGACTCATTTGGCTGGATATAGCAGTGCTTCCAAAAACTATTACTGGTGCGTTGACCCATATGAGGGATGAGAGTCTTCCCAGAGTACATAGTGAATAATGGAATTAGAGCTCTACATTTGAATGGCTCAATATACACTATATATACAACTATCAAATAGAGAAATCATGTGCTAATTGTATACTAGTACTAACACGTTTGGGATGTAAGCCACTGCCAGCGTGCATTGTGGGATCATTTGATAAAGACAATTGCCGGTAACATGGCGATCTGTTTAAAACAATCCCTAATCATACGAGTAAAGGATCGCGACACGATTTCACACCCAACGACTGGTAAATTTAACATCTCTGAAATATAATAAGGATCGCTTTATGATGTTATTGTTATTGATTCTCTGAAACGCTATAGTTATCCGAGTTAAAATTTATATACAAATACAAGAGACTCGTCTCCTGGTGCACACAGAAAACACTATGTAAAAAATTATGTAAATATAGAACTCCATAATTATTATGTAAGAGTTTACATAAAACATGTAATATATACCCAAGCTTGTGTAAATTCCTATGCAAAAGCTTTACACAACTGTTTACATAGTACTTTTACACAGATTGTGTATTTTTTACATAATTTGTGTAATTTCTTTACATAGTGTTTTCTCTGTGTGGAGAGAATATTCGGGGGGAGGGGGAGGGGGCATTGTTAAGTTAAGTCATACTCTACAGGATGAGTAAAAGAAACCTGCAATAGTGGAAAGAAGCCATCTTTGTTTTCAAAACCTCGATCAATTTTGAACTTTAAAACTTGTAAGAATGACAGATTTGTTAGCAACTTTCTGTAAAAAATGAAGTCAGCCGCATTTACGGACGGGTTGTCTTTGATGAACCTACCCAGTTTACATTTGTCCACGAGGCGTAGTGAATTTCAATTGATACTGCACTCATTCAGTTTTCACATTGGAATATCCCCAACAAATGTTGCAATAACTTCATATTGTTGTTCCGTTTTGGAACACAATATGCAATTTATAACATGCAGGTGAATATTTGGAATGTTTCTCCCATCTATATAATACATGCGTAAAGTTTCAATTACGCCATAAACTAATCTATGGTTTTCCAAATTGAATGAAGATTGAAGGACATTATTGTTTCGCTGTAAGTCTTATGCATGTTTTAGATGCCTCGTGGCAAACATGTAGATCGGGTATCTCGATGAGATTGACTTCATTTTGTCACACAAAGTTATTAATAAGTATATTCACACAAAGTTATTAATTATGCACTAATGCACTTGGTTCTGAAAACAAGTGTGCAGTATGCAGTATCAAGATCGCTTCTATGTCACTTGCATTTTTTCTTTACCCACATGACCGCATGAGAGTCTTTTTACAGCCACCCTGCCTGTTTCGTCTGTTGCCAATTTTATATGATCGCATTAATAATAATTGTATTAGAGATTTTTAAAACTGATAAACAATAGTATATAATTATAGACTATGGGATGTCATAGACAGAGAAATTAAACTATGCCTTCCAACTTTTAGCGCGCATGCGCCGACTTAACGAATTTGCGCTTGACCAAAGGGATGATGATAGCATCTTTCTCTTTAGCGCTTCGATGAGATGGTGACAATTATTTTTGCTTGTTTGACGAATTGATGCCTGCCGGAAATTGATGATGAACAGAATTCTTCGACGCGATGTTGCAAAAATCCGGGGTTGCTGCAGTGTCTATTGAAGAATAGTAACTTACCAAAAGTTATTTTTGGCTGCATGGATTGTATAGGCTATAAACATGCTTCCATAGTAAGATCTAGGCCACTATATTAGAATTGACAAGTGAGGAATCGTCCTATTGTTTATCAAGGAAGTGTATAACTTACGAGGGGCATTCAATAAATACCCGCAACCATTGTTGTTCTCCACACCTGAGTAATTCTGTGAAATCTAAGTGGGTACATTATAAAGTATGAACCTTAATCTATCATTTAACACAATCTGGATTTACTGAATATTCATAATTACGTAATAGCATTAGCATAAAGTAACCCATATTTGGACACTGAAAAACATGCCACTTTGGCAGGAATTTTGAATTTGCTTGATAGCACGTATATTGAAATGAGCAGAACTTTGTTCCGGATTAGTGTGCAAGTCTAACATTTTGCATCAGGAAACCAGAGACCATGTTCAACGAGGTCCTAAATGGAGAGGTTCTGTCAACGACAACTTTTAGAAATACACTGCATCTTATCTTGGTCAACATTAGGCTTTGACAGTGAGCCCCAAAATGCCGAAAATCCAAAGAAATGAAAATGATAGTTATAGCAAACAATTGGGATTTCCTGAAATACCACAGCAAATGCAGGATTCGTTATTGTATAGATGACAGGGTATCAATAAATACATCGAGAATTGTTGAACTTGGAATAAAAATCTGCGCATGCGTAGAACGCACGGTGGTCAGAAAGTGCTCATAATGAGTAGAAATGTTAAACAATCACTGCAACCAACGTAAAAGTTACAGATAAGGAATTGAATTTAAGAAAACAAGAACTGTGGTGAACTTCAATACATATACAAAGTTCAAAAATGTAAACATCTATTTGAAAATACAATTCAAGTTAATGTTATGGTCAGTACAGTGAATTTACTCAAATTGGGTAAAAAAAGCTTCATTGTATAAAAATTTTCTCTGCAGAAAACGGTTTCAGATATTGTCTTTGTAATCTCCCATTTAAATCTATGACATGTAACAATGAGGAACAAGAGGTTTAAGACAAATCTTGCGGTTGGATACCTTGACCTTGACTGTTTATTCATTAAAAAATTTCTTTTAAGCTATGACAAAAAGATGACGTTTTAATGTTACATAATAAGTGTTTTTTCTCCATAATTTGCATCTGAAAATAAGTAATGTTGAGCACATAGTACTGGTCTATCACTGTTTCAAACGGCAACTTATTCCATGCATCGGTTCTTGAGATATTTTGAAAAAAGTAACTGTGCATCAAATTGCTTGCAAATATTCTCCGCCCTGATCAGCTATTTTTCATGCAGTGCCAGAAAGTATTGATTTTACGCAAGTGCCATTACGTAATCCCACAAACGATATTGTTCATTCATGCATGCGAGGAAAGATAAAGACCCATATTTCAAATTTCCCTAATTCCAGTTGGCATACGTCGCGCATGAGTGGAGAGAAACAATGGTTGCAGGTATTTATTGAACGCCCCTCGTATGTCTATGGATAAGGAACACGAGTGCGTTTATTGAGGATGTCTGGAATGATGGACCGTTCAGTTGCCACGGTGACAATAATATCAACCTTTTTTGTGCCAAAACATGTGTTCTGATTAATCAAAGGTAAGTCTGTATTTTGTTCTAGTGTTTCTGTGATCAATTAGAAGCATTGTATTAACTACTTTCTATACGATTTTGTCTGCATTTTAGTTTCAAATTACGCGTGGGCCTAGAGAAAATACATTGCAACAACGTGACGGGGTATAGGCCTAAGTGACCATGTGTATGATTTTTCATCAGTATATTAATAATTCATTATAAATTTGTTTTCTTCTCATATTTAATCTTTATTATTTTAACCCCTCCCGAAACTATTTCATTTACAAAGCCTATGGATTCGACGTAAGAACCAAAATAAGGCAAATTGTAAAACAAAATGTTTGACTGTTCTTATGCTTCTCGGTCACCCAAGAGAAGAAAAAACCCAAATAAACAAACAAGCAAACAACAACAGCATAGGCCTAGAATACTCCCGGTAAGTCATTTATCAAAATGTCACTCTTGCATCTCCAACACGATAGAATGATCAACATACGGAAGTGACCCCTTCCCCAGACCATGAGACGTGATACAGCAGCTAACAGCTAGAACCGCCGCATGAATATTACATAAGTTGAAGTTACTCTTAATAATTGAAATAATGTCTCGTCAAATTCCACACAACTAAACAACAAATTGCTAATAATGGTTGCCATTACATTTATCTCATGAATTTCGAGTCACAAACGATTGGACGTTGCCGTGCGACGAATCCTTAAGGCTTTAATGAAATTCCGCACTGAATTATGTGGATTTAGATAACAACTGTAATCATTATTAAAGAAGCCTATATAAGACCGTCCCGTATCAAAGTGCTCGTCGCACGATGGTACGATCCATTCCATAGTAAATCCGTGCATCAGACCTTTTTGTATTTGAACGGTTTTAAATTCCAATATAAATATTTCATTATTCTATTGCTAACAAAATTATGTCTAGGTCTACTTTTAAGAAACACTTTGTGCTCCTCAGTAGTTCACGTAATTGTAGCTTTGAATAATAAATTGTATACATTAATATGTGACGAGATTTTCGAATAGAATTTAAAATAAGAGAAAGCAATCAACTTATTTACGGTTAATGAAAAGGGTCAATTTGAAAGGATTGAAAAAAGATATGTGGATTTGACTCATATTCTTTTTTTTCTTCTTATTTTACTATCTAACAAGTCTTATTACCTAATGTTATACTTCGAATCGTCAACGGAGTGCGATTTCAACTTTATATATTTAATTGTTGTAGTCCTATATATTTTTATCTTGTCAGGATTTATCCCTTCACAAAGCTAACAATTAGTAAAAGATAAGACACAATTAAAATCAATCCTTTCAGCCGAAAGTCAATCGGAAAAGATATGTTCTTTAGCTTGGATTTGGAATCACTCCTTTAGATTAATAAAAGCATTAAAATCAATCCTTTGAAGAGAAAATCTATAGCCGGACTTGTCCTTATTGCATAAGGCACAAAGTATAGAAAAAAGGTCTTTTCGACTAGACTTAAATTAATTTCCGACTTAAATTAATTTTCTCCTACCATATGGATCAAGTGACCTATTGTTGTAATTTAAATAATCAAGTTATACATACTAAGAAAGAATTGAAAAGCTTGTCAACCAAAGATTGGTTTATGATATTTATAGTTTGTATAATATACATCGTATAACGTTTAGATTTTTCCGTGAATTGCTCGAGGCGATGTGTCTGCTATACTTGTCCGTTTATCTTGATAATAAATAAACCAATAGTGATAGGATATACCATATCGAGGGTTGGGCGCCAGAAGGCCGTAACTCAACTTTTGGGCAAATTTATATTTTGGTACAAAAATAATCAATATAACCTAGATTTTTAGAACCATAAAGAGATAACTCATAAACGATCTTAATTTGAGACTAAAATTAGAGTTATAAGTTGGGGGCTACAGTGTATTGTAATGAGTCCCAACTATTTGAAAGTTACTTATCTCAAAATAGCATTTTTTGAGTTACGGCCTTCTGGCGCTCAACCCTTGATATATATACTGTAAGACACAACGTTATTTACGGTCATGGATACTGGATAGGTCAATTTGACCTTACCTCATATTAAAGATATTTTTCAATTAAAGATAGGTGACCAAATCCGATAAAATACACTTTTTACATCAAAAATTATCAACTTTTATGTTGTTATATCATGGAGCCCATATTTTTCATCACCCCTAGAGAATTTTAGGGGTGAAAAATATTTCTTTTAGAATAAGTCAACAAGTAATGAATTGCCTCCAAAAGTGGATACCACCGAAGAAATTTGTGTAATGTGAAAATTTAAAGTGAATCATGTGCTGCACTTTAATAATTATAGATTCACAGCATCAATTTACTCAAATTTTGACATATGACTGTATTTATGATGTTACTTTATAGTAACACCAAGTGACAATAATTAGCCAAAATCGGGTCACCCATACTTATATTAGTCAGGGATAGTGGTTATAGTCAGCACTTATCTTAAAAACTAGACGGCTATCTACCGTAGATAGCATGGTGAGCGTATGTGCTAAAGCCGGCCTCTCTTATAAACGATTCATAGCCTCGTATCACGATTTTCGTACTAAGAAGGTTACATTTCCATTGTTCTTTTTTTCTTCTAACTAAACTCGGTCAGGGTGTTGAACATTTAGCTGAGAACCCATCAAAAGAGTTCGCCATTAAATGAACTGGACGGACCCTTTTTATTTGATCGCACGAAGTTAACATAGAGTTAACAGGGAAACTTGTAACTTGGTCAAATTTCCCAAGAGAGCGTGCCAGGTCGTGAGCTCGTCTTTAACATGTTTAAGGGAGTATAACAATCTAGTCAACAACAAAAAATTAAAATATATGAAAGGGCGATCAGATAGTAACGAGCCCCTAATAGGAAGTTACTGTCTGTGTTTGAAATTTTCCCCTTAAAAAGTGTGTCAAATATGTATGTTGATTGTAAGTTGACATATTATGTTTGATTGAAAAGTTGTGTTCACTTCATTGATATTCAAGTGTGGGTGTTTAATCGCTTTATATAAAAATACTTGGGCCTGTTTTGATCCATATCGTGAGTAGTTTTATAAACGTGATAAAAACCCACATTGAAATGTTGTCCTCCTCATTCAGTAATGGTTCTAAATTATATTGCAGTGCATTGGTTTCTAAAATGCTAAAACTGACATGTTGTCAGGTAGATTTTAAAAATAGTCTCGAAGTCCCTTTCCCCCGGCTAGTATGGACGAGAAATTGTTATCTGTTTTCTTGCTTTGGGGTCAACTATATAAGTTGAACTACACAAGAATGGACATCGTGAGCCAGGCCGATCACAACACATCAAGTCCAATGTTGCAACCAATACTATCACTATAAGGAGATATTTGTTGACCTAACCATGCGATCCTATCTGGGTGTTTACAAAACCAACATTCTTTAACTACATCTAGCTTCATCCTTCAAGTCAAAGGGGGGCTTAAGTCGGCAGCAAGCATTTGAAGATAGTCATGCGATGCGATTAAGTATAAAAAATCATAGAAAATAAGAAGAATTTTCTACCTCACATTTCCCATAAAATTTGAATGCAACAATTCTAACAAGAAATGTGTCATTTTGAAACTTACAAAACCTTTGCATTAAAACATAACCTCAATTTTCATTTGTTTAAAGACGGAGCCCCTAGTGATACATCTAGAGATATTAATCATGTTAAATCGTTGTGACACCGATTTGGGGCATTGGGCAAGACACGAGTGACCGCTGACTGAGGAGGCAGCAAGCCTCGTATGTTTATTTGGAAGTGGTCACTCTCACTGATAAAAGTGTTATCATATCAAATACACACGAGTCAATGATCAATGATCTTTACGCAATTAAAGCCTGGAATGTTGCATTTATTACATGTATCATTTAATATAATATACGGATTGATCTTTCAAATCGTGTGTGTAGCGCGTTTAAAGATTATGTTTATATTCAACCAAACCTCTTGGTCAGTTTTGGATCAAACCATGCAAATGGCGTCATCCCGAGGCACTCAACTTTGTTTGAAAAAAGGATGACCACACAGTGAGTCATAGGGGTCATACAGTTACAGTAAGAGGTTGCACAAACCGGGGCACAAACAGGGGTTTACGTGATGAGAAGGCCGTAAATGTACAAAAATGGCCAAACAGAGTGAATCTTGCATTTTGTCCAAAAAGGGGCCATTCACTGGGAATCCAACATTTTGTCCAACAAGAAATTAATTCATCTATGAGAGTCTTACATTTTGTCCATTCGCTGGGATCCTACATTTTTTCCTAAAAGAGAGTCTTACATTTTGTCCAACAAAGGGGTCATTCGCTGATTTTGTCCTAAAAGAGTCATTCAGTGAGAATCTCACATTTTGTTCAGTTTTTTTGGTTATAATCAGGGCATAGGGCCTATAGTGAGAGAATAATGTTACCAAATTATGAGGGTCATTGGGTGAGGATAGATTGAAAAGGGGGTCATTTGGAAAGGAAAGATATACAGTGAAATCATGTTTGAAAGAGGTTCAATGTGGCCGATCACCCCTCACCTATTTTTAGGAAGTGCCCCAACCCACAGCAGTTGATGCTAATGGATAATGACATGGGTAAGCCTTATATAAGACTTCCGTTAAATATCAGTCCTCTATATCAAATTCACTGATACACGGGCACATTATTTGTGTCACATACTTGCTACACTCACTGACCAGTGTAAACAACTCTTGTTCTATATAATGTCTGAAAAGATATTATTTGGGTCAAATGCGCCGCAAGCAGTAAACATAAGCTTTTATCATGTTTAACGTGGTTAAACCAAGAGGATGAACCACAAATCTGAACATAAAGTAGGCCACTTGAGATATACATTATACAATGTGAAATGGATATCACGTACAGGGTCCAAAATGTCACCAAGTAGCCGTTGTAAGCCCAGATGACGTTACTAACGATGTAAGGACTAAAACGCTATCAAATGTCTGCTAACAGGAACTCTCCACTCGATATGAAGTTGATTAAAGTATCTATATCATAAAATATTATTGACTGTTATCCATATTAAAGCAGGCATGATGCTCAACTAAAATATCATTTTTGATGTGTCAGATATATGGACCAAAGACATTTTCCTATCGACAGAATATTATAGCCTTTTTGTCTGATATTGACTGAAGATGTTTTGCTATCTACTGAAGATAGCATTTTAATACCGATGTAAGAAATGCTATAAAGAAAGCAGTATGCCCAAATGCAAAAGAAAGCAGTATGCCCATACCATTACAAAACCCTTCATTTTGGACCAGTTGCCCATATTCCCCTATATTACAAAGATGCCCCGTTATGAAATGAAGTGTTTTGGGGGCATTTTGATCATCAAAATGTTTTCCATTAATAACCCTAATACATCAACCTTACTCATTCAATGACTAATGCGTAAAGGCAATATTCAAAGATGTTCGGAGCAAACTGTTAGTTTGAAAATAGTCCGTCAAGAAGGATACTTGGCAGTGAGCTCAAAGGGTGAGCCCGATGAGGCGAGGGCTTGATCTTCAGGCTCACTGTCTATCTTGACAGACTATTTGAAAATAAAGTGAAAGACACTGATAAAATTTGAACATGAGCGTTTGCATTCAATTTGGTTTGATAAGACACAAACGGAAGGTTAATAAAAAATATTGCAAAAAAATGTTCCTACTACTCTTTGAATTCCATACATATGATAACATTGGGAAAATGCAAACATCTCAGACTTTGATCAGAGTTGAGGGAATAATCTCAACTGAATCACTAAATATCCTTGCAAATGTCAGGCGTGATGTCTAACTTTTGATGATTACTTGCTCTTAAAAAATGACATCCTGTCACTTTATATAGTGGCAGAGCAATTTACTCCGATCAGAAAGCAAAGTGTGGATTTCATGGGTCCCAGGCTATGCTATCATGATACGTTTTGTTTATTAAATTTTGTTTGAAATCTTCACCACCCCTCCCCCAGGAAGTTTTGGTTGGCCTATACATTTTTCATGTGATACAGTCATCTCATCAATCATAAATCAAGCTGACTTTATTTTCCATAGTGTCTTTCACGTTTAAAGATGGAATTACAATAGTTCATTGCTACAGTGGCGCTACAACTGGCTGCGCTCTTCATGCCTATGGCTTAATGGCGTCTTTATTGAAACGGTGTCTGATGAAATGCATAGCTGCTAGACCACATTGATTTCTGTATTCCAACGGTGTACATCACTGGTAAAAGTAGGGCATTTAAATCTGAGACAGCAGCGGTGTTGTGATCCTAGAGCTTGTTAGTTGTAGCCATTTCCAAAACCAACATCACTTTCTTGCACCAGTTATGTCAAACAGGTATTTGTGTGTATCAACCGTCTTTTGTTTAAATACATGTCACTATCGCAAGGGTTAAAGTGTTCTATTAAAAATGTCACGCAATTGCAAATGTGACCTCTTTTTGAACAGGGATGTCACATTTGCTAGAGAAAAAGTGAATTAAAAATGTCACGCTTTTGGACGTTTGTCACTTGTTTTGATCGTTTTCATGTCACAATAGAGAACGGATTAGCAGCCATCTTGTTGGGTATACTAAAGTGTGTTTAAGATTTGCAGAAAGAAGAATTAGAAGATACACCTGTTTCATGATTTATTTGATAGCACAATTCATGGTATGAACTGGACGTCATGCACCAACTCTATTGAATCCCTTGTTGTCTGTTCCGCCTGGCTACATAGAAAACCTCTATGGTGAAAAACATTTTGACAGGATCGTGGGGTAATTTTGCTTCATACGGAAATATAATTGATAGATATTTACTTTTCAATTAGCAAAGTAGCAATAACAAAAAATGGTTGACATTTGGTAAATTGTGTAACAGATAACTATTCTTGTCATTGCTTGTACCAAAAGCAATGTTTATTTCCTGTACGTCATGTAAGAGACAAATTGTCAACATCAGTTTGGTTGACCAATGATGATGGCAGATACTGCTGACAGTTCGCCCACTTGTCACTTGTCAGCTTGCGTAAGTTCCAATTTTAAAGTTGAATACATTCTATTTTGCAATAACTAAACTCACGAAAATATTTGCTCTAGAAGTGATGAAGATAGCACTGATGTACTATACCCTCAACATTTACATTTACTTTTCAATTTACATGATTAACATTTACATTTCGATTCGATACAATAATTAAAAACATAAATCAGTTACAGTATTTTGAGAACCAGAATCACACGCTATAGCGCTCCTATACCCTGTTTCTAAACCTCTGCAGTATATTGAGAATTTGACAAATCAAATTAAAAAGACATCTCAATAAAAATCCCGAAGTATTTTTGTTTTTGAATTGAAGACATGTCCGATGCACTTTGAAGTTCATTTAAATAGTTGATGCTATGAATAGCGATTGTTTCCCCTTAGGATACGGGAGATAGATACCAATGGTGTGAAGACTCATTTGGCTGGATATAGCAGTGCTTCCAAAAACTATTACTGGTGCGGTGACCCATATGAGGAATGAGAGTCTTCCCAGAGTACATAGTGAATAATGGAATAGAGCTGCATATTTGAATGGCTCAGTATAGGGAAAGGGTAAGAAGGCAAGTAGTGAATTTAGCTATTCAGCACTTCGGCCCAAGTCATCGGGTATTTTTCACAAACATAGCCAATTAAGGTTTCCCAGAACTTTTACTTATACTATAACTATACAACTATCAAATAGAGAAATCCCGTACTAATTGCCCGACTAATTGTATAATACACGTTTGGGATGTATGCCACTGCCAGCGTGCATTGTGGGATCATTTGATAAAGACAATTGCCGGTAACATGGCGATCTGTTTAAAACAATCCCTAATCATACGAGTGAAGGATTGTGACACAATTTCACACCCAACCGCTGGTAAATTTAGCATCTCTAAAGTATAAAAATAATTGCTTGATGATGTTATTGTTATTGATTCTCTGAAACGCTATAGTTAGTTTAACTAATTATATACAAATACGGGTACAAGAGTCTCGTCTCCTGGTGGAGAGAATATTCGGGGGAGGGGGGCATTGTTAAGTTAAGGCATACTCTACAGGGTGAGTAAAAGAAACCTGCAATAGTGGAAAGAAACCATCTTTGTTTTCAAAACCATGATCAATTTTGAACTTTAAACCTTGTACGAATGACAGATTTGTTAGCAACTTTCTGTAAAAAAATGAAGTCAGCCGCATTTACGGACGGGTTGTCTTTGATGAACCTATCCAGTTTACATTTGTTCACGAGGCATAGTGAATTTCAATTGATACTGCACACATTCAGTTTTCACATTTGAGAATATCCCCAACAAATTTTGCAATAACTTCATATTGCTGTTCCGTTTGGAACACAATATGCAATTTATAACATGCAGGTGAATATTTGGAATGTTTCTCCCATCCACTGTCCCATCTAAATAATACATGCATAAAGATTCAATTACACCATACATTATGGTTTTCGAAATTGAATGCAGGACATAATATTGTTTCGCTGTTAGTCTATGCATGTTTAAGATGCCCCGTGGCAAACATGTAGATCGGGTGCTTCGATGCGATTGACTTCATTTTGTCACAAAAAGTAATTTAATAAGTATATTAACACGTTATTAATTATGTACTTGGTTCTGAAAATAAGATCGCTTCTGTCACTTTTTCTTTACCCACATGACCGCTTGAGTGTCTTTTTACAGCCACCCTGCCTGTTTCGTCTGTTGCCGATGTTATATGATCGCATTCATAATATTAGAGATTTTTAAAACTGATTAACGATAGCATATATAGACTATGGGATGTCATAGACAGAGAAATTAAACTATGCCTTCCAACTTTTAGCGCGCATGCGCCGACTTAACGAATTTGCGCTTGACCAAAGGGATGATGATAGCATCTTTCTCTTTAGCGCTTCGATGAGATGGTGACAATTATTTTTGCTTGTTTGACGAATTGATGCCTGCCGGAAATTGATGATGAACAGAATTCTTCGACGCGATGTTGCAAAAATCCGGGGTTGCTGCAGTGTCTATTGAAGAATAGTATCTTACCAAAAGTTATTTTTGGCTGCATGGATTGTATAGGCTATAAACATGCTTCCTTAGCCAGATCTAGGCCACTGTATTAGAATTGACAAGTGAGGAATCGTCCTATTGTTTATCAAGGAAGTGTATAACTTATGTCTATGGATAAGGAACACGAGAGCGTTTTTATTGAGGATGTCTGGAATGATGGACCGTTCAGTTGCCACGGTGACAATAATATAAACCTTTTTTGTGTGCCAAAACCTGTGTTCTGATTAATTTAAGGTTAAGTCTGTATTTTGTTCTATTGTTTCTGTGATAAATTTGAAGAAATGTATTGACTACTTTCTATACGATTTTGTCTGTATTTTAGTTTCAAATTACCGGATTGGGCCTAGAGAAAATACATCGCAACAACGTGACGGGGTAGGTGCCCATGTGTTTGTTTTTTCATAATTCATTACAAAATCTCAATTTTTCATATTTAATCCATATTATGTTATTCTACAAGCCCTCCCGAAACTATTTATTCATTTACAAAGCCTATGGATTCGACATATGAACCAAAATATGGCAAATTGTAAAACAAAATGTTTGACTGTTCTTATGCTTCTCGGTCACCCAAGAGAAAAAAAAACAAACAAATAAACAAACAAGCAAACAATATAACAACAACATAGGCCTAGAATACTCCCAGAAAGTCATTTATCAAAATGTCCCTCTTGCATCTCAATACATAAAACATGTTAGAATGATCAACATACATACGGTGTGACCCCTTCTCTCAGACCATGGGATGTGCAGCTAACAGCTCGAACCGCATGAATATTACATAAGTTGAAGTTACTCTAAATAATTGAAATAATGTCTCGTCAAATTCCACACAATTAAACAAACAAGTGCTAATAATGGTTGCCATTACATTTTATCTCATGCATTTCGAGTCACAAACGAATGGACGTTGCCGTGCGACGAATCCTTAAAGCTATAAGGAAATTCCGCATTGAATTATGTGGATTTAGATAATAACTTACTGTAATCATTATTAAAGAAGCCTATATCAGACCCCGTATCAAACTCATCGTCGACGATGGTACGATCCATTCTCATCTTGCTGACTATTTTGATCATCAACATAACCCTAATACATCAACCTTACTCATTCAATGATTATGGGTAAAGGCTATATTCAAAGATGTTCGGAGCAAACTGTTCGTTTGAAAATAGTCCGTCAAGAAGGATACTTGGCATGCAGTGAGCTCAAAGAGTGAGCCCGATCAGGTAGGCGTTTGCTCTTCAGGCTCACTGTCTATCTTGACAGACTATTTGAAAATTAAGTGAAAGACACTGACAAGATTTGAAGATAGATCATTTGCATTCAATTTGGTTTGAAAAGACACAAACGGCAGGCTGATCAAAATATTGCAACAACATTTTCCCACTATACTTTTTGAATTCCATACATATATGATAACATTGGGAAAATTTTGAAGGCTCATGGAATTGAAGGAATGGTGTACGCAGATGACACACAGTTGTATAAGGTGTTTGATCCTTCATCCCAGGCTGAGGCCATAGCATCAATCGAAACTTGTGTTACTGATATCAGATATTGGGCAACGTCAAACAAACTCAAAATAAACGATGCAAAGACTGAGATTGTGTATATCAGATCACGTTTTCATAATGACAGAGCTATTCCAAGTGTCAAGATCGGGAATTCGGATATCAAACCTGTGGATGGTGTAAGAGATCTTGGTGTATTCATTGATGGCCAGCTCACGATGTCAAATCACATTAAAAATGTGTGTCGCAAGGCCCTTATTTCATTACGGACTCTCGGTCAATTACGCAAATACCTTGATTGTTCTACAACAGAGCCAGAGCGTCTAGTTCATGCCTTTATTTCATCGCGACTGGACAGTTGCAATTGTCTTCTTTATGGACTCCCGGATACAGACATTTTAAAACTCCAACGCGTACAAAATTCGGCTGCACGTCTGGTTACCGGTGCCAGAAGATGGGACCATGTGACGCCAATTTTAAAGGATCTACATTGGTTGCCAATCAGAAAGCGAATTATTTTTAAACTTCTCCTTGTTGTATATAAGTCCCTGCACAATCTTGCACCTACCTACATCAAACAACTCCTCACACCTTACCATCCTTCTCGGTCTTTAAGATCAAGATCCAAAGGGCTCCTTCAAGTACCACGTGCGGCCATATCTGCTAAACGGACTTACGGTAGTAGAGCCTTTTTCATCGCTGCACCGAAGGAATGGAACGCTCTTCCCGAACATGTCCGACGTGCTATATCAGTGCAATCTTTCAAAACGTCATTGAAGACATATCTTTTTAATTTATGAATTGTGCATAGTAGACTGTGTTTGTCCTATTATTATAAGTTGTTGTTGTTGTATTTGTACTTTAAGTTATTTCTGATGTGTAATCTATGATGTAATGTTCTTATATTTTTTCATACATGCATGTTATGCGCCTCGGGGTTGTGTTCACAATGTGAGGCGCATTATAAATGCCCTTTTATTATGCTCTTAAAAAATGACATCCTGTCACTTTATCTAGTGTCAGAGCAATTTACTCCGATCAGAAAGCAAAGTGTGGATTTCATGGGCCACAGGCTATGCTATCATGATATGTTTTGTTTATTAAATTTTGTTTAAAATCTTCACCACCTCCCCCAGGAAGTTTTGGTTGGCCTATACATTTTTCATGTGATACAGTCATCTCATAAATCATAAATCAAGCTGACTTTTTTCCATAGTGTCTTTCATGTTTAAAGAGTTATGGTATTACAATAGTTCATTGCTACAGTGATGCTACAACTGGCTGCGCTCTTCATGCCTATGGCTAAATGGCGTCTTTATTGAAACGGTGTGTCTGATTGATATGCATAGCTGCTAGACCACATTGATTTCTGTATTCCAACGGTGTATATCACAGGTAAAAGTAGGGCATTTCAATCTGAGACTGCAGCGGTGTTGTCATCCTAGAGCTTCTTAGTTATAGCCATTTCCAAACCAACATCACTTGCACCAGTTATGTCAAACAGGTATTTGTGTGTATCAACCGTTGTGTGTAAATACATGTCACTATCGCAAGGGGAAAAGTGTTCTATTAAAAATGTCACGCAATTGCAAACGTGGCCTTTTTTTGAACAGGATCAGGAATGTCACTTTTGCTAGGGAGAAAGTCTTGTAAAAATTTCACGCATTTGGACTTTTGGCACTTGTTTTGATCGTTTCATCACCACTACAATAGAGAACGGATTGGCAGCCATCTTGTTGGGTATAGAAAAGTGTGTTTAAGATTTGCAGAAAAAAAATACACCTTTTTCATGATTTATGGTTTGCACTCCACGTCATGCACCAACTCTATTGAATATGGAATTGACCGGGTGCGAATCCCTTGTTGTCCGTTCCGCGTGGCTGCATTTATTTTATAACCTATATGGTGAAAAACATTTTGACAGGATCGTGGGGTGATTTTGCTTCATACGGAAATAGAATTGATAGATATTTTCTTTTCAATTAGCAAAGTTGCAATAACAAAAAATGGTTGACATTTAGTTGTGTAACAGATAACTATTCTTGTCATTCATTTGTCATTGCTTGTACCAAAAGCAATGTTTATTTCCTGTACGTCATGTAAGAGACAAATTTTCAACATCAGTTTGGTTGACCAATGATGATGGCTGATACTGCTGACAGTTCGCCCACTTGTCACTTGTCAGCTTGCGTAAGTTCCAATTTTAAAGTTGAATACGTTCTTTTTTGCAACAACAAAAAATGGTTGACATTTGGTAAATTGTGTAACAGATAACCATTCTTTTCATTGCTTGTACCAAATTAAGCTTTGTTTGTTTCCAGTACGTAACGAGTAAGAGGAAAATTGTCAACATTAGTTTGGTTGACCCATTATGATGGCTGATACTGCTGACAGTTCGCCCACTTGTCACTTGTCGGGGTGCGTAAGTTTCGATTTTGAGCACCTTTTTCTAAACTCACGAAAATATTTGCTCTAGAAGTGATGAAGATAGCACTGATGTACTATACCCTCAGCATTTACATTTACTTTTCAATTAACATGATTAACATTTAAATTTCGATTCGATACAATAATTAAAAACATAAATCAGTTACAGTAATGTGAGAACCAGAATCACACGCTATAGCGCTCGATCCTACTACACCCTGTTTCTAAACCTCTGCAGTATATTGAGAATTTGAAAAATCAAATTAAAAAGACATCTCATTAAAAATCCCTAAGTATTTTTGTTTTTGAATGGAAGACATGTCTGATGCACTTTGAAGTTCATTTAAATAGTTGATGCTATGAATAGCGATTGTTTCCCCTTAGGATACGGGAGATAGATACCAATGGTGTGAAGACTCATTTGGCTGGATATAGCAGTGCTTCCAAAAACTATTACTGGTGTGTTGACCCATATGAGGGATGAGAGTCTTCCCAGAGTACATAGTAAATAATGGAATAGATCGCTAGATTTGAATAACTCAGTATAGGGTACGGATGAGGCGTTTAGCCCAAGTAGTGAATTTAGCTTTTCAGCATTTCGGGCATTTTTCCCAAACCTAGCCAATTTAGGTTTCCCAGAACTTTTACTGATACAACTATCGTTAGAGCAATCACGTGCTAATTGTATGCACGATTGGGATTTATGACACTGTCAGCGTGCATTGTGGGATCATTTGATAAAGACAATTGCCGGTAACATCGCGATCTGTTTAAAACCATCCCTAATCATACGAGTAAAGGATTATGACACGATTTCACACCCAACCGCTGGTAAATTTAGCATCTCTGAAGTATAAAAATGATTGCTTTATGATGTTATTGTTATTGATTCTCTGAAACGCTATAGTTGGTTGTTAATACCATGGACTTATAAGTCCATGTTAATACAAATACGAGGGTCAGTCATTAAGTAATGAAAGTGATCATGGTATGGAATGCATGTGCAATTCTATTGAGTGTTAGTGTGATCAATACAATTTATGAAACTTTCTTTCAAACAATACACTTTTGGATTTCTAAGTATGAACTATGACGTCATAGCATTAGCTTAAGGGGGGGGGGGGGGACTTTAAAAGGAAGTTTTTGATTTGATTTTTTGAATTTTGTGAGTGCTGTAATTATTGAACTATTAATCAAATGCATATAAAAGTATACATTTTTGGAATGGAAATAGATCAGAGAATCCAAATTTGGCGTCAATTTTGACCAAAAAAGTAGATTTTTTGAGAAAATCACAAAATTCACTTTTTTGACCCACATTTTTTTGAACTATGCTAACAAAAATAATTTTGAGTAAAAAATGGCCAAATCACTTTATAATGATGTTAAGACACTAATGAAGGGACGATTTTATTTTTTTAAACCTAATTTAATATTTTTGAAATTTTTGACCAAAATGTGCCAAAAAACGTAAAAAAGATTTTTTTTTTAACACTTTTTTGTCAAAATTTCAAAAAATATTGGATTAGGTTTAAAAAATAAATCGTCCCTACATTAGTGTCTTAACATCATCATCAAGTGATTTGGGCATTTTTAACTCAAAATTATGTTTGTTAGCTTTGTTCAAAAAAATTGGGTCAAAAAAGTGATCCATTTGCTTTCCAAAAAGGTATACTTTTATATACATTTGAGTCATGGTTCAATAATTACAGCACTAACAAAATTCAACAAAAACTTCCTTAAGTCCCCCCCCCCCCTTAAGGTTAGTACACTTAGGGACTCTGCTAAATCAATTATTTGGCGGGACATTTTAATTGTTTAAATGAAACACGTGGTAAGATGATTGCATAACATGACATCAGAAGAAGGTAAATCCCGATTTTTTGTGTGCATAATTATGATACAAAAGACAATAACTGTAATCCCTGTGTAATTTGAAATGTGTAGTATAAGAGGAAAAAGTAAGGAGCAGCAATTGAATAAAAGGTATACGAATATCATATTTTAAATAGCGCGTTTTCATTGAAAAATGCCCAGTCATTGAATCACTAGTATTACGGAAAATCAAACAATTTAAGAAAAAAACCAAGCAATTAACCCATTTGGGAGATTCCATAGGATAGTTAACTAATTATCTGAACTTATTCACATGAAACTTACAGAAAATATGCGCATGCGCAGACGGCAGATAATTTTAAACTGGGCCAAAAATTGCTAAAATCATGAAATTTACCAGATAAAAGCTTACTGTGCCTTCAAATTCTAATCAGAAATATTGACAAATGCATTCATAAATGTGTATAATTATTGCGCTAGTCAAAATGAAGATATACATGAATATATCAATCGAAGATGGCTTCCACAACCTCTCTTACTGCTATCGTTGGAGCTACTAGATGTGTACTGTTAAAGTAATCGTCACATTTTCAATGGTTTGAGGAAATTTTATGATCAGCTCCTTTTGAAATGCCCACTATTATTGCTTTACATCCCACAACAATTTACTCAATTATAATCCCTCCATTGTTCTTTATCCTTTGTTGTTTTCTAAGGTTTATTGTTGCGGATTTTGCTTAATAGAAGCGTAATTTGAGATGGTCCCTTCTTGTTTGTATTAAGGAATTCGGATCTCAAAAAAAGTGTAAAACAGAAATTATTGTGTGTTCTAACTATGCACCAATTGTTATCTGTTTCTATGCTTGCTTTGCCGAGATACCCGCAAATGTTTCAATTAACCCATATTTCAACCTATTACATATCCAGCCAAATATTGACTAATTTCAAGCAGTGTCCCAAGTGTACTTCGTTTACGCTAATGCTATGACGTCATAGTTGATACTTCGAAATCCAAAAGTGTATTGTTTGAAAGACAAAGGTTCATACTTTGTATTGATTACATTATCCCTCAATAGAATCACCCATGCATCCCATACCATGATCACTTTTATTACTTACTGACTGACCCCCGTACAAGAGTCTCGTCTCCTGGTGGAGAGAATATTCGGGGGAGGGGGGCATTATTAAGTTAAGGCATACTCTACAGGATGAGTAAAAGAAACCTGCAATAGTGGAGAGAAGTCATCTTTGTTTTCAAAACCATGATCAATTTTGAATTTTAAACCTTGTGAGAATGACAGATTTGTTAGCAACTTTCTTTCTGTATCAAAATGAAGTCAGCCGCATTTACGGACGGGCGGGTTGTCTTTCATGAACCTACCCAGTTTACATTTGTCCACGAGGCATAGTGTTACTGCACACATTCAGTTTTCACATTTGAATATCCCCAACAATTTTGCAATAACTTCATATTGCTGTTCCGTTTGGAACACAATATGCAATTTATAACATGCAAGTGAACATTTGGAATGATTCTCCCATCTAAAAAATACATGCGTAAAGTTTCAATTACACCATAAATTAATCTATGGTTTTCGAAATTGAATGAAGGACATTATTGTTTTCGCTGTTAGTCTTGTGCATGTTTTAGATGCCCTATGGCAAACATAGATCGGGTTATTCGATGCGATTGACTTCATTTTGTCACACAAAGTTATTAATAAGTATATTCACACGTTATTAATTATGTACTTGGTTCTGAAAACAAGATCGCTTCTGTCACTTGCATTTTTTCTTTACCCACATGACCGCTTGAGTGTCTTTTTACAGCCACCCTGTTTCATCCGTTGCCGATGTTATTATGATATTATTAATAATAATTGTATTAGAGAATTTTAAAACTGATAAACAATATTATATAGAATATGGGATGTCATAGACAGAGAAATAAAACTATGCCTTCCAACTTTTAGCGCGCATGCGCCGACTTAACGAAGATGCGCTTGACCAAAGGGATGATGATAGCATCTTTCTCTTTAGCGCTTCGATGAGATGGTGACAATTACTTTTGCTTGTTTGACGAATTGATGCCTGCCGGAAATTGATGATGAACAGAATTCTTCGACGCGATGTTGCAAAAATCCGGGGTTGCTGCAGTGTCTATTGAAGAATAGTAACTTACCAAAAGTTATTTTTGGCTGCATGGATTGTATAGGCTATAAACATGCTTCCTTAGCCAGATCTAGGCCACTGTATTAGAATTGACAAGTGAGGAATCGTCCTATTGTTTATCAAGGAAGTGTATAACTTATGTCTATGGATAAGGAACACGAGAGCGTTTTTATTGAGGATGTCTGGAATGATGGACCGTTCAGTTGCCACGGTGACAATAATATAAACCTTTTTTGTGCCAAAACCTGTGTTCTGATACATTAAAGGTAAGTCTGTATTTTGTTCTAGTGTTTCTGTGATAAATTAGAAACATTGTATTCAGACCACATAAACGTGTATCTATTGTTGTTAGCTGTTGTTTCTTTTGACTATTTTCTATACGATTTTGTCCGCATGTTAGTTTCAAATTACGCGTGGGCCTAGAGAAAATACATTGCAACAGCGTGACGGGGTATGATTTTTCATCCGTATATTAATAATTCATTACAAAATTCAATTTTTCATATTTAATCTTTATTATTTTATTCTACAACCTCTCCCGAAACTATTTATTAATTTACAAAGTCTATGGATTCGACATATGAACCAAAATAAGGCAAATAGTAAAAAAAAAATGTTTGACTGTTCTTTGGACTATCTGTGTCTTATGCTTCTCGGTCACCCAAGAGAAGGAAAAAACCACCAAATAAACAAACAAGCAAACAATATAGAACAACAACATAGGTCTAGAATACTCCCGGTAGTCATTTATCAAAATGTCTCTCTTGCATCTCCATACATAAAACACGTATAGAATGATCAACATACGGTAGTGACCCCTTCCCCAGACCATGGGACGTAATACAGCAGCTAGAAAAGCATGAATATTACATACGTTGAAGTTACTCTAAATAATTGAAATAATGTCTCGTCAAATTCCACACAATTAAACAAACAAGTGCTAATAATGGTTGCCATTAAATTTTATCTCATGCATTTCGAGTCACAAACGATTGGACGTTGCCGTGCGACGAATCCTTAAGGCTTTAAGGAAATTCCGCACTGAATTATGTGGATTTAGATAACAACTGTAATCATTATTAAAGAAGCCTATATCATCAGACCCCGTATCAAAGTCCTCGTCGCACGATGGTACGATCCATTCCATAGTAAATCCGTGCATCAGACCTTTTTGTATTTGAACGGTTTTTAATTCCAATATTAAATATTTAATTATTTTATCGCAAACAAAATTATGTCTATGTCTACTTTTAAGAAACACTTTGTGCTCCTCGGTAGTTCACGTAATTGTAGCTTTGAATTATAAATTGTATACAGTAATACGGTATATGACAAGATTTTCGGACTATAATTTAAATAAGAGAAAGCAATCAACTTATTTACGGTTAATGAAAAGGGTTAATTTGAAAGGATTGAGAAAAAAAAAGATATGTGGATTTGACTCATATTCTTTATCTTTTCTTATTTTACTATCTAACAAGTCTTATTACCTAATGTTATACTTCGAATGGTCAACGGACTGCGATTTTAACTTTATATATTTAATTGTTGTAGTCCTATATATTTTTATCTTGTCAGGATTTATCCCTTTACAAAGCTAACAATTAGTAAAAGATAAGACACAATTAAAATCAATCCTTTCAGCCGAAAGTCAATCGGTAAAGGTATGTTGTTTAACTTGGATTTGGAATCACTCCTTTAGATTAATAAAAGCATTAAAATCAATCCTTTCAAGAGAAAATCTATAGCCGAACTTGTCCTTATTGTATATGGCACAAATTATTAGAAAAAAGGTCTTTAGCTTTTCGAATAGATTTAAATTAATTTTCGACTTAAATTATTTTCCCCCGACCATATGGATCAAGAGACCTATTGTTATAATTTATATTCAAAGTATACATATATTAAGCAAGAATTGAAAAGCTTGTCAACCAAAGATTGGTTTATGATATTTATAGTTTGTATAATATACTTCGTATAACGTTTAGATTCATTTTCCCGTGAATTACTCGAGGCGATATGTCTGCTATACTTGTCCGTTTATCTTGATAATAAATAAACCAATAGTGATAGGATATACTATATCGAGGGTTGGGCGCCAGAAGGCCGTAACTTATCTTTTGGGCAAATTTATATTTTGGTACAGAGATAACTCATAAACAATCTTAATTTGACTAAAATTAGAGTTATAAGTCAAATATTTGAAAGTTAATTATCTCAAAATAGCATTTTTTTAGTTACGGCCTTCTGGCGCTCAACCCTTGATATAGGCCTAGACTGTCAGACACAACGTTATTTACGGTCATGGATACTGGATAGGTCAATTTGACCTTACCTCATATCAAAAATATTTTTCAATTAAAGATAGGTGACGAAATCCGATAAAATACACTTTTTACATAAACAATTATCAAATTTTATGTTAAGATTTTTGTTATATCATGGAGCCCATATTTTTCATCACCCCTAGAGAATTTTAGGCATGAAAAATATTTCTTTTAGAATAAGTCAACAAGTAATGCATTGCCTCCAAAAGTGGATACCACCGAAGAAATTTGTGTAATGTGAAAATTTAAAGTGAATCATGTGCTGCACTTCAATCATTATAGATTCATAGCATCAATTTACTCAAATTTTGAAATATTACTGTATTTATGATGTTACTTTATTGTAAAACTAAGTGACAATAATTAGCCAAAATCGGGTCACCCATACTTATATTAGTCAGGGATAGTGGTCATAGTCAGCACTTATCTTAACAACTAAACTGCTATCTACCGTAGATAGCATTGTTAGCGTATGTGCTAAAGCCGGCCTCTCTTATAAACGATTCATAGCCTCGTATCACGATTTTCGTACTAAGAAGGTTACATTTCCAAGGTAAAATATAGCACATTGTTCTTTTTTCTTCTAACTAAGCTCCGTCAGGGTTTTGAACATTTAGCTGAGAACCCATCAAAAGAGTTCGCCATTAAATGAACTGGACGGACCCTTTTTTATTTGATCGCACGAAGTTAACATAGAGATAACAGGGAAAACTTGTAACTTGGTCAAATTTCCCAAGAGAGCATGCCAGGTCGTGAGCTCGTCTTTAACATGTTTAAGGGAGTATCACAATCTAGTCAACAACAAAAAATTAAAATATATGAAAGGGCGATCAGATAGTACCGAGCCCCTATACAAACTAATAGGAAGTTACTGTCTGTGTTTGAAATTTTCCCTTTAAAAAATTGTGTCAAATATGTATGTTGATTGTAGGATGACATAATGTTTGATTGAAAAGTTGTGTTCACTTCATTGATATTCAAGTGTGGGTGTTTAATCGCTTTATATAAAAATACTTGGGCCTGTTTTGATCCATATCGTGAGTAGTTTTATAAACGTGATAAAAACCCACATTGAAATGTTTTCCTCCTCATTCAGTAATGGTTCTAAATTATATTGCAGTGAAGTGGTTTCTAAATGCTAAAACTGACATGTTGTCAGGTAGATTTTAAAAATAGTCTCGAAGTCCCTTTCCCCCGGCTATTTATGGAGGAGAAAGTGCTATATGTTTTCTTGTTTTGGGGTCAACTATATAAGTTAAACTACACAAGAATGGACATCGTCAGCCTGGCCGATTACAACACATCAAGTCCAATGTTGCAACCAATACTATCACTATAAGGAGATATTTGTTGACCTAACCATGCGATCCTATCTGGTTGTTTACAAAACCAACATTCTTTAACTACATCCAGCTTCATCCTTTCAGTCGCATCAAAAGGGGGCTTAAGTCGGCAGCAAGCATTGAAGATAGTCATCCCAGCCAACATCGACCGTGGGCCCACAGTGGGCCCTCATGGAACCCTTAATATGTTTTCCACTTTGGTTCGTATACAGGCCAAAGTGGACAAAATATTAAGGGTCCCATGAGGGCCCACGATCGATGTTGGTTGGGATGCGATGCGATTAAGTATGAAAAATCATAGAAAATAAAAGAATTTTCTTCCAGTCACATTTCCCATAAAATTTGGAATGCATTGAACAATTCTAACAAGAAATGTGTCCTTTTGAAAGTTACAAAACCTTTGCATTAAAACATAACCTCAATTTTCATTTGTTTAAAGACGGAGCCCCTCAGTGATACATAGAGATATTAATCATGTTAAGGGCAGTGTCAACCCGGCACTTGTTTCAAAAATTGAATTTCATATTTCTCTATTATTTAATACTTTCATATGTATTCTATCATTACCATCATAAGTTAGGGGAGACGTCAAAACTCGACCGCCCGTTGACCGCCGGTTACGTACGGTTCCGCCCGGTTCTTTCAGGTCAAATGTTTTACTGGTATATGAATATTCACGCATGCAACACTGAACAACTGCCGGTTGACTTAATGCTGTAACCGGACCAATTTACACTATCAATCTGTTACTTTGCGGTCATAATAGCTCTCTCTATAATCGTTCTATAAAAATAACCATTCATAGACTTTCGGTATTGATTTTAAAAAGTTAATTGAGCTATAAACAGATTGAAAAAACCAACACCAGCGAAAATCAATAGCTGCATTGTACTGGTTGTCAACTGAGACTTTTATTGCTCACGCGTGTGACCAGGCACTTTCAACCGGTCGTGCTCACCAGAGTGTAACTATTTGACCTCATTATGTGTGTATATTATAACAGACGACACGTTTTGTGAGAACCGGGCGGAACCGGCAGTAACCGGCGGTCAACGGGCGGTCGAGTTTTGACGTGATCCCTTACTAATCGGAAGCGATTATTTCCCGTTCTTTTGGGTGATTTTAAATTGTTGTTTTGGTAAGTTTGAGTCAGGAAAAGGCGCATAGTTATTTGGCGGGAATTTAAGCGGAGTTCCGCGCTTTTCAAATGCTGCGACAGCTGTTCGATCATTGCGTCGCGCGCTGAAACTTCCCGCGCGTAATACTAGACGCGCCGCTTAATATCCGCGACGTAGACGCGAAAAACAAAAGAGCGCAAAACAATGTCTAAAATGTAAACAAAGGCCAATCTTACAATCATTTAAATTTCAGTTTTCTTCCAATTTCTTCACATTGTGACAATATAAATTGAATCTGATAGTTTATTATGATTGTTCATAATAGTATACTCGCTTTTTAGGTCACACGCTCGTGTGTTCCGTGAACATTTAGCTTTAAATGGTGGAAAATGTCAATATTTTTACTAAATCGATGTTTTCTAGAAGTTCAAATTAGAAGGAATTTTACGAATTTTCAGACAACATAACTAAAAATATATCAAACTATCAGGTAAGCTTTTACTACCATTGTGTAGAGGACTTTCAGCGCTAGGAGGCTATTTTTTATTTTTTCGATTGTGGATTTTAAACTCGAGATATGCATCCATTTCTAGCAAAATGTACGCAAAAAAACACGACTTTTACACTTTTCCGATGTTTTTAGCAATATTTCCAAAACCAAGCTTTATTTTGGAAAAAGTAAAATTGCCTCCTAGACAAAATTGTTTTGTTTACAAAAACGTATATTAGAACAAATTACCATTTTTTATTTTATAGTTATGCTGTCTGAAAAATTTGGGGTGAAAAAATGGCTTTTTGGTTCATTTCTCAAAATTTAGTTTATTTGTTATCACATTGATATCACCATCGGCTTCCTGATCAAATTTCCTTTCTAAAAATGTATACTTTTATGTACTTTTATTCAATACTAGCGGCGTAAGCAAAAGTTGATCATCAAAATAATAGGGTTGACACTTCCCTTAAATCGTTGTGACACCGATTTGGGGCATTGGGCAAGACACGAGTGACCGCTGACTGAGGAGGCAGCAAGCCTCGTATGTTTATTTGGAAGTGGTCACTCTCACTGATAAAAGTGTTATCATATCAAATACACACGAGTCAATGATCAATGATCTTTACGCAATTAAAGCCTGGAATGTTGCATTTATTACATGTATCATTTAATATAATATACGGATTGATCTTTCAAATCGTGTGTGTAGCGCGTTTAAAGATTATGTTTATATTCAACCAAACCTCTTGGTCAGTTTTGGATCAAACCATGCAAATGGCGTTATCCCGAGGCACTCAACTTTGTTTGAAAAAAGGATGACCACACAGTGAGTCATAGGGGTCATACAGTTACAGCAAGAGGTTGCACAAACAGGGGTTAACGTGATGAGAAGGCCAAAAAGTGGGTCAAACAGGAGAATCCCGTAAATGTACAAAAATGGCCAAACAGAGTGAATCTTGCATTTTTCCAAAAAGGGGCCATTTACTGGGAATCCAACATTTTGTCCAACACGAAATTCATTCATCTATGAGAGTCTTACATTTTGTCCATTCGCTGGGATCCTACATTTTGTCCTAAAAGAGAGTCTATCTATCTATGAGAGTTTTACATTTTGTCCAAAATAGGGGTCATTCCTACATTTTGTCCAACAAGAAATTCATTAATCTATGAGAGTCTTACATTTTGTCCAACAAAGGGGTCATTCGCTGATTTTGTCCTAAAAGAGTCATTCAGTGAGAATCTCACATTTTGTTCAGTTTTTTAAGTTATAATCAGGGCATTTATAGTGAGAGAATAATGTTACCAAATTATGAGGGTCATTGGGTGAGGATAGATTGAAAAGGGAGGTCATTTGGAAAAGAAAGATATACAGTGAAATCATGTTTGAAAGAGGTTCAATGTGGCCGATCACCCCCTCACCTATTTTTAGGAAGTGCCCCAACCCACAGCAGTTGATGCTAATGGGTAATGACATGGGTAAGCCTTATATAAGACTTCCGTTAAATATCAGTCCTCTATATCAAATTCACTGATACACGGGCACATTATTTGTGTCACATACTTGCTATACTCACTGACCAGTGTAAACAACTCTGATTTATTTGGATATTATTTGGGTCAAATGCGCCGCAAGCAGTAAACATAAGCTTTTATCATGTTTAACGTGGTTAAACCAAGAGGATGAACCACAAATCTGAACATAAAGTAGGCCACTTGAGATCTACATTATACAATGTGAAATGGATATCACGTACAGGGTCCAAAATGTCACCAACTAGCCGTTGTAAGATGACGTTACTAACGATGTAAGGACTAAAACGCTATCAAATGTCTGCTAACAGGAACTCTCCACTCGATATGAAGTTGATTAAAGTATCTATATCATAAAATATTATTGACTGTTATCCATATTAAAGCAGGCATGATGATCAACTAAAATATCATTTTTGATGTGTCAGATATATGGACCAAAGACATTTTCCTATCGACAGAATATTATAGCCTTTTTGTCTGATATTGACTGAAGATGTTTTGCTATCTACTGAAGATAGCATTTTAATACCGATGGAAGAAATGCTATAAAGAAAGCAGTATGCCCAAATGCAAAAGAAAGCAGTATGCCCATACCATTACAAAACCCTTCATTTTGGACCAGTTGCCCATATTCCCCTATATTACAAAGATGCCCCGTTATGAAATGAAGTGTTTTGGGGGCATTTTGATCATCAAAATGTTTTCCATTATTAACCCTAATACATCAACCTTACTCATTCAATGACAAATGCGTAAAGGCAATATTCAAAGATGTTCGGAGCAAACTGTTAGTTTGAAAATAGTCCGTCAAGAAGGATACTTGGCAGTGAGCTCAAAGGGTGAGCCCGATGAGGCAAGGGCTTGCTCTTCAGGCTCACTGTCTATCTTGACAGACTATTTGAAAATAAAGTGAAAGACACTGATACAATTTGAACATGAGCGTTTGCATTCAATTTGGTTTGATAAGACACAAACGGAAGGTTAATAAAAAATATTGCAACAAAATGTTCCTACTACTCTTTGAATTCCATACATATGATAACATTGGGAAAATGCAAAATCTCAGACTTTGATTAGAGTTGAGGGAATAATCTCAACTGAATCACTAAATATCCTTGCAAATGTCAGGCGTGATGTCTAACTTTTGATGATTACTTGCTCTTAAAAAATGACATCCTGTCACTTTATATAGTGGCAGAGCAATTTACTCCGATCAGAAAGCAAAGTGTGGATTTCATGGGTCCCAGGCTATGCTATCATGATACGTTTTGTTTATTAAATTTTGTTTGAAATCTTCACCACCTCTCCCCCAGGAAGTTTTGGTTGGCCTATACATTTTTCATGTGATACAGTCATCTCATAAATCATAAGTCAAGCTGACTTTATTTTCCATAGTGTCTTTCACGTTTAAAGATGGAATTACAATAGTTCATTGCTACAGTGGCGCTACAACTGGCTGCGCTCTTCATGCCTATGGCTTAATGGCGTCTTTATTGAAACGGTGTCTGATGAAATGCATAGCTGCTAGACCACATTGATTTCTGTATTCCAACGGTGTACATCACTGGTAAAAGTAGGGCATTTAAATCTGAGACTGCAGCGGTGTTGTCATCCTAGAGCTTGTTAGTTGTAGCCATTTCCAAAACCAACATCACTTTCTTGCACCAGTTATGTCAAACAGGTATTTGTGTGTATCAACCGTCTTTTGTTTAAATACATGTCACTATCGCAAGGGTAAAGTGTTCTATTAAAAATATCACGCAATTGCAAATGTGACCTCTTTTTGAACAGAGATGTCACATTTGCTAGGAAAAAAAAGTGTCTTAAAAATGTCACGCTTTTGGACGTTTGTCACTTGTTTTGATCGTTTTCATGTCATAATAGAGAACGGATTAGCAGCCATCTTGTTGGGTATACTAAAGTGTGTTTAAGATTTGCAGAAAGAAGAATTAGAAGATACACCTGTTTCATGATTTATTTGATAGCACAATTCATGGTATGAACTGGACGTCATGCACCAACTCTATTGAATCCCTTGTTATCTGTTCCGCCTGGCTACATAGAAAACCTCTATGGTGAAAAACATTTTGACAGGATCGTGGGGTAATTTTGCTTCATACGGAAATATAATTGATAGATATTTACTTTTCAATTAGCAAAGTTGCAATAACAAAAAATGGTTGACATTTGGTAAATTGTGTAACAGATAACTATTCTTGTCATTGCTTGTACCAAAAGCAATGTTTATTTCCTGTACGTCATGTAAGAGACAAATTGTCAACATCAGTTTGGTTGACCAATGATGATGGCGGATACTGCTGACAGTTCGGTCACTTGTCAGCTTGCGTAAGTTCCAATTTTAAAGTTGAATACATTCTATTTTGCAATAACTAAAAATGGTTGACATTTGGTAAATTGTGTAACACTTACTAACAGATAGCCATTCTTTTCATTGCTTGTACCAAAAAGATTAATTTGGTTACCAAATTAAGCTTTCTTTATTTCCTGTACGTCATGTAAGAGAAAAATTGTCAACATTGGTTTGGTTGACCCATTATGATGGCTTATAACTTTGACAGGTCGTCCACTTGTCACTTGTCAGCTTGCGTAAGTTTCAATTTGTAGCACCTTTTTCTAAACTCACGAAAATATTTGCTCTAGAAGTGATGAAGATAGCACTGATGTACTATACCCTCAACATTTACATTTACTTTTCAATTTACATGATTAACATTTACATTTCGATTCGATACAATAATTAAAAACATAAATCAGAATTTTGAGAACCAGAATCACACGCTATAGCGCTCCTATACCCTGTTTCTAAACCTCTGCAGTATATTGAGAATTTGACAAATCAAATTAAAAAGACATCTCATTAAAAATCCCGAAGTATTTTTGTTTTTGAATTGAAGACATGTCCGATGCACTTTGAAGTTCATTTAAATAGTTGATGCTATGAATAGCGATTGTTTCCCCTTTGGATACGGGAGATAGATACCAATGGTGTGAAGACTCATTTGGCTGGATATAGCAGTGCTTCCAAAAACTATTACCATGATTACTGGTGCGGTGACCCATATGAGGAATGAGAGTCTTCCCAGAGTACATAGTGAATAATGGAATAGAGCTGCATATTTGAATGGCTCAGTATAGGGAAAGGGTAAGAAGGCAAGTAGTGAATTTAGCTATTCAGCACTTCGGCCCAAGTCATCGGGTATTTTCACAAACCTAGCCAATTAAGGTTTCCCAGAACTTTTACTTATACTATAACTATACAACTATCAAATAGAGAAATCACGTACTAATTGCCCGACTAATTGTATAATACACGTTTGGGATGTATGCCACTGCCAGCGTGCATTGTGGGATCATTGGATTAAGACAATTGCCGGTGACATGGCGATCTGTTTACAACAATCCCTAATCATACGAGTAAAGGATTGTGACACGATTTAACACCCAACCACTGGTAAATTTAGCATCTCTGAAGTATAAAAATGATTGCTTTATGATGTTATTGTTATTGATTCTCTGAAACGCTATAGTTAGTTTAACTAATTATATACAAATACGGGTACAAGAGTCTCGTCTCCTGGTGGAGAGAATATTCGGGGAAGGGGGCATTGTTAAGTTAAGGCATACTCTACAGGGTGAGTAAAAGAAACCTGCAATAGTGGAAAGAAGCCATCTTTGTTTTCAAAACCATGATCAATTTTGAACTTTAAACCTTGTACGAATGACAGATTTGTTAGCAACTTTCTGTAAAAAAATGAAGTCAGCCGCATTTACGGACGGGTTGTCTTTGATGAACCTATCCAGTTTACATTTGTTAACGAGGCATAGTGAATTTCAATTGATACTGTACACGTTTAGTTTTCACATTTGAGAATATCCCCAACAAATTTTGCAATAACTTCATATTGCTGTTCCGTTTGGAACACAATATGCAATTTATAACATGCAAGTGAACATTTGGAATGTTTCTCCCATTCGAAATTGAATGCAGGACATAATATTGTTTCGCTGTTAGTCTATGCATGTTTTAGATGCCCCGTGGCAAACATAGATCGGGTGCTTCGATGCGATTGACTTCATTTTGTCACAAAAAGTAATTTAATAAGTATATTAACACGTTATTAATTATGTACTTGGTTCTGAAAATAAGATCGCTTCTGTCACTTTTTCTTTACCCACATGACCGCTTGAGTGTCTTTTTTCGTCTGTTGCCGATGTTATATGATCGTATTAATAATATTAGAGATTTTTAAAACTGATTAACGATAGCATATATAGACTATGGGATGTCATAGACAGAGAAATTAAACTATGCCTTCCAACTTTTAGCGCGCATGCGCCGACTTAACGAATTTGCGCTTGACCAAAGGGATGATGATAGCATCTCTCTCTTTAGCGCTTCGATGAGATGGTGACAATTATTTTTGCTTGTTTGACGAATTGATGCCTGCCGGAAATTGATGATGAACAGAATTCTTCGACGCGATGTTGCAAAAATCCGGGGTTGCTGCAGTGTCTATTGAAGATTAGTAACTTACCAAAAGTTATTTTTGGCTGCATGGATTGTATAGGCTATAAACATGCTTCCTTAGCCAGATCTAGGCCACTGTATTAGAATTGACAAGTGAGGAATCGTCCTATTGTTTATCAAGGAAGTGTATAACTTATGTCTATGGATAAGGAACACGAGAGCGTTTTTATTGAGGATGTCTGGAATGATGGACCGTTCAGTTGCCACGGTGACAATAATATAAACCTTTTTTGTGCCAAAACCTGTGTTCTGATACATTAAAGGTAAGTCTGTATTTTGTTCTAGTGTTTCTGTGATAAATTAGAAACATTGTATTCAGACCACATAAACGTGTATCTATTGTTGTTAGCTGTTGTTTTCTTTTGACTATTTTCTATACGATTTTGTCCGCATGTTAGTTTCAAATTACGCGTGGGCCTAGAGAAAATACATTGCAACAGCGTGACGGGGTATGATTTTTCATCCGTATATTAATAATTCATTACAAAATTCAATTTTTCATATTCAATCTTTATTATTTTATTCTACAACCTCTCCCGAAACTATTTATTAATTTACAAAGTCTATGGATTCGACATATGAACCAAAATAAGGCAAATAGTAAAAAAAAAAAATGTTTGACTGTTCTTTGGACTATCTGTGTCTTATGCTTCTCGGTCACCCAAGAGAAGGAAAAAACCACCAAATAAACAAACAAGCAAACAATATAGAACAACAACATAGGTCTAGAATACTCCCGGTAGTCATTTATCAAAATGTCTCTCTTGCATCTCCATACATAAGACACGTATATAATGATCAACATACGGTAGTGACCCCTTCCCCAGACCATGGGACGTAATACAGCAGCTAGAACAGCATGAATATTACATACGTTGAAGTTACTCTAAATAATTGAAATAATGTCTCGTCAAATTCCACACAATTAAACAAACAAGTGCTAATAATGGTTGCCATTAAATTTTATCTCATGCATTTCGAGTCACAAACGATTGGACGTTGCCGTGCGACGAAGCCTTAAGGCTTTAAGGAAATTCCGCACTGAATTATGTGGATTTAGATAACAACTGTAATCATTATTAAAGAAGCCTATATCATCAGACCCCGTATCAAAGTCCTCGTCGCACGATGGTACGATCCATTCCATAGTAAATCCGTGCATCAGACCTTTTTGTATTTGAACGGTTTTTAATTCCAATATTAAATATTTAATTATTTTATCGCAAACAAAGTTATGTCTATGTCTACTTTTAAGAAACACTTTGTGCTCCTCGGTAGTTCACGTAATTGTAGCTTTGAATTATAAATTGTATACAGTAATACGGTATATGACAAGATTTTCGGACTATAATTTAAATAAGAGAAAGCAATCAACTTATTTACGGTTAATGAAAAGGGTAAATTTCAAAGGATTGAAAAAAAAGATATGTGGATTTGACTCACATTCTTTATCTTTTCTTATTTTACTATCTAACAAGTCTTATTACCTAATGTTATACTTCGAATGGTCAACGGACTGCGATTTCAACTTTATATATTTAATTGTTGTAGTCCTATATATTTTTATCTTGTCAGGATTTATCTCTATACAAAGCTAACAATTAGTAAAAGATAAGACACAATTAAAATCAATCCTTTCAGCCGAAAGTCAATCGGAAAAGATATGTTCTTTAACTTGGACTTGGAGTCACTCCTTTAGATTAATAAAAGCATTAAAATCAATCCTTTCAAGAGAAAATCTATAGCCGAACTTGTCCTTATTGTATATGGCACAAATTATTAGAAAAAAGGTCTTTAGCTTTTCGAATAGATTTAAATTAATTTTCGACTTAAATTATTTTCCCCCGACCATATGGATCAAGAGACCTATTGTTATAATTTATATTCAAAGTATACATATATTAAGCAAGAATTGAAAAGCTTGTCAACCAAAGATTGGTTTATGATATTTATAGTTTGTATATATACATCGTATAACGTTTAGATTCATTTTCCCGTGAATTGCTCGAGGCGATGTGTCTGCTATACTTGTCCGTTTATCTTGATAATAAATAAACCAATAGTGATAGGATATACTATATCGAGGGTTGGGCGCCAGAAGGCCGTAACTTAACTTTTGGGCAAATTTATATTTTGGTACAAAAATAATCAATATAACCTAGATTTTCAGAACCATCAAGAGATAACTCATAAACAATCTTAATTTGACTGAAATTAGAGTTATAAGTCAAATATTTGAAAGTTAATTATTTCAAAATAGCATTTTTTGAGTTACGGCCTTCTGGCGCTCAACCCTTGATATAGGCCTAGACTGTCAGACACAACGTTATTTACGGTCATGGATACTGGATAGGTCAATTTGACCTTACCTCATATCAAAAATATTTTTCAATTAAAGATAGGTGACGAAATCCGATAAAATACACTTTTTACATAAAAAATTATCAAATGTTATGTTAAGATTTTTGTTATATCATGGAGCCCATATTTTTCATCACCCCTAGAGAATTTTAGGCATGAAAAATATTTCTTTTAGAATAAGTCAACAAGTAATGCATTGCCTCCAAAAGTGGATACCACCGAAGAAATTTGTGTAATGTGAAAATTTAAAGTGAATCATGTGCTGCACTTCAATCATTATAGATTCATAGCATCAATTTACTCAAATTTTGAAATATTACTGTATTTATGATGTTACTTTATTGTAAAACCAAGTGACAATAATTAGCCAAAATCGGGTCACCCATACTTATATTAGTCAGGGATAGTGGTCATAGTCAGCACTTATCTTAAAACAACTAAACTGCTTTCTACCGTAGATAGCATGGTTAGCGTATATGTGCTAAAGCCGGCCTCTCTTATAAACGATTCATAGCCTCGTATCACGATTTTCGTACTAAGAAGGTTACATTTCCAAGGTAAAATATAGCACATTGTTCTTTTTTCTTCTAACTAAGCTCCGTCAGGGTTTTGAACATTTAGCTGAGAACCCATCAAAAGAGTTCGCCATTAAATGAACTGGACGGACCCTTTTTTATTTGATCGCACGAAGTTAACATAGAGATAACAGGGAAAACTTGTAACTTGGTCAAATTTCCCAAGAGAGTATGCCAGGTCGTGAGCTCGTCTTTAACATGTTTAAGGGAGTATCACAATCTAGTCAACAACAAAAAATTAAAATATATGAAAGGGCGATCAGATAGTACCGAGCCCCTATACAAACTAATAGGAAGTTACTGTCTGTGTTTGAAATTTCCCCTTTGTGTGTCAAATATGTATGTTGATTGTAGGTTGACATATGTTTGATTGAAAAGTTGTGTTCACTTCATTGATATTCAAGTGTGGGTGTTTAATCGCTTTATATAAAAATACTTGGGCCTGTTTTGATCCATATCGTGAGTAGTTTTATAAACGTGATAAAAACCCACATTGAAATGTTGTCCTCCTCATTCAGTAATGGTTCTAAATTATATTGCAGTGCATTGGTTTCTAAAATGCTAAAACTGACATGTTGTCAGGTAGATTTTAAAAATAGTCTCGAAGTCCCTTTCCCCCGGCTAGTATGGAGGAGAAAGTGCTATATGTTTTCTTGTTTTGGGGTCAACTATATAAGTTAAACTACACAAGAATGGACATCGTCAGCCTGGCCGATCACAACACATCAAGTCCAATGTTGCAACCAATACTATCACTATAATAAGGAGATATTTGTTGACCTAACCATGCAATCCTATCTGGGTGTTTACAAAACCAACATTCTTTAACTACATCCAGCTTCATCCTTCAAGTCACATCAAAAGGGGGCTTAAGTCGGCAGCGAGCATTTGAAGATAGTCATGCGATGCGATTAAGTATAAAAAATCATAGAAAATAAGAAGAATTTTCTACCTCACATTTCCCATAAAATTTGAATGCAACAATTCTAACAAGAAATGTGTCATTTTTAAAACTTACAAAACCTTTGCATTAAAACATAACCTCAATTTTCATTTGTTTAAAGACGGAGCCCCTCAGTGATACATAGAGATATTAATCATGTTAAATCGTTGTGCTACCGATTTGGGGCATTGGGCAGGACACGAGTGACCGCTGACTGAGGAGGCAGCAAGCCTCGTATGTTTATTTGGAAGTGGTCACTCTCACTGATAATAGTGTTATCATATCAAATACACACGAGTCAATGATCAATGATATCTTTACGCAATTAAAGCCTGGAAATGTTGCATTTATTACATGTATTATTTATTATACGGATTGATCTTCCAAATCGTGTGAGTGTAAGAGTAAAGTAAGGTAAACTGAACCTCTTGGCCACTTTTGGATCAAATCATGCAAATGGCGTCATCCCGAGGCACTCAACTTTCTTTGGATAAGGATGACCACACAGTGAGTCATAGGGGTCATACAGTTACAGTAAGAGGTTGCACAAACAGGGGTTTACGTGATGAGAAGGCCAAAAAGTGGGTCAAACAGGAGAATCCCGTAAATGTACAATAATGGCCAAACAGAGTGAATCTTGCATTTTGTCCAAAAAGGGGTCATTCACTGGGAATCCAACATTTTGTCCAACAAGAAATTCATTCATCTATGAGAGTCTTACATTTTGTCCATTCGCTGGGATCCTACATTTTGTCCTAAAAGAGAGTCTATCTATCTGTGAGAGTTTTACATTTTGTCCAAAAAAGGGGTCATTCGCTGGGGATCCTACATTTTGTCCTAAAAGAGAGTCTATCTATCTGTGAGAGTTTTACATTTTGTCCAAAATAGGGGTCATTCACTGGGATCCTACATTTTGTCCAACAAGAAATTCATTCATCTATGAGAGTCTTACATTTTGTCCAACAAAGGGGTCATTCGCTGATTTTGTCCTAAAAGAATCATTCAGTGAGAATCCCACATTTTTTCCAGTTTTTTTGTTATAATCAGGGCATTTATAGTGAGAGAATAATGTTACCAAATTATGAGGGTCAATGGGTGAGGATAGATTGAAAAAGGGAGGTCATTTGGAAAAGAAAGATATACAGTGAAATCATGTTTGAAAGAGGTTCAATGTGGTCGATCACCCCTCACCTATTTTTAGGAAGTGCCCCAACCCACAGCAGTTGATGCTAATGGGAAATGACATGGGTAAGCCTTATATAAGACTTCCGTTAAATATCAGTCCTCTATATCAAATTCACTTATACACGGGCACATTATTTGTGTCACATACTTGCTACACTCACTGACCAGTGTAAACAACTCTTGTTCTATATAATGTCTGAAAAGATATTATTTGGGTCAAATGCGCCGCAAGCAGTAAACATAAGCTTGTATCATGTTTAACGTGGTTAAACTAAGAGGATGAACCAAAAATCTGAACATAAAGTAGGCCACTTGAGATATACATTATATAATGTGAAATGGATATCACGTACAGGGTCCAAAATGTCACCAACTAGCCGTTGTAAGCCCAGATGACGTTACTAACGATGTAAGGACTAAAACGCTATCAACTGTCTGCTAACAGGAACTTTCCACTCGATATGAAGTTGATTAAAGTATCTATATCATAAAATATTATTGACTGTTATCCATATTAAAGCAGGCATGATGATCACTGAAAATATAATTTTTGTTGTGTCAGATATATGGACCAAAGACATTTTCCTATCGACAGAAGATTATAGCCTTTTTGTCTGATATTGACTCAAGGTATTTTGCTATCTACTGAAGATAGCATTTTAATACCGATGGAAGAAATGCTATAAAGAAAGCAGTATGCCCAAATGCAAAAGAAAGCAGTATGCCAATACCATTACAAAAACCTTCATTTTTGACCAGTTGCCCCATATTCCCCTTTATTACAAAGATGCCCCGTTATGAAATGAAGTGTTTTGGGGGCATTTCTCCTCTTGCTGACTATTTTGATCATTAATGTTTCCATTAATAACCCTAATACATCAACTTTACTCATTCAATGACTAATGCGTAAAGGCAATATTCAAAGATGTTCGGAGCAAACTGTTAGTTTGAAAATAGTCCGTCAAGACGGATACTTGGCAGTGAGCTAAAAGGGTGAGCCCGATGAGGCGAGGGTTTGCTCTTCAGGCTCACTGTCTATTTTGACAGACTATTTGAAAATGAAGTGAAAGACATTGACAAGATTTGAACATGATCGTTTGCATTCAATTTGGTTTGATAAGACACAAACGGTTAATAAAAAAATATTGCAACAAAATGTTCCTACTACTTTTTGAATTCCATACAAATGATAACATTGGGAAAAACAAACATCTCAGACTTGATCAGAGTTGAGGGAATAATCTCAACTGAATCTCTAAATATCCTTGCAAACGTCAGGCGTGATGTCTAACTGTTGATGATTACTTGCTCTTAAAAAAATGACATCCTGTCACTTTATCTAGTGGCAGAGCAATTCACTCCGATCAGAAAGCAAAGTGTGGATTTCATGGGCCACAGGCTATGCTATCATGATATGTTTTGTTTATTAAATTTGGTTTGAAATCTTCACCACCCCTCCCCCATGAAGTTTTGGTTGGCCTATACATTTTTCATGTGATACAGTCATCTCATAAATCATAAATCAAGCTGATTTTAGTTTCTTTCACGTTTAAAGTTATGGAATTACAATAGTTCCTTGCTACAGTGGCGCTACAACTGCATGGCCGCGCTCTTCATGCCTATGGCTAAATGGCGTGTTTATTGAAACGGTGTCTGATTGAAATGCATAGCTGCTAGACCACATTGATTTCTGTATTCCAACGGTGTATATCACTGATAAAAGTAGGGCATTTCAATCTGAGACTACATGTACAGCGGTGTTGTCATCCTAGAGCTTCTTAGTTATAGCCATTTCCAAACCAACATCACTTTCTTGCACCAGTTATGTCAAACAGGTATTTGTGTGTATCAACCGTCTTTGTATGTCACTATTTGCAAGGGGAAAAGTGTTCTTTTAAAAATGTCAGGCAATTGCAAATGTGACCTCTTTAAACAGGGATGTCACTTTTGCTAGGGAAAAAGTGTATTAAAAATGTCATGCTTTTGAACGTTTGGCACTTGTTTTGATCGTTTTCATGTCACAATAGAGAACGGATTAGCAGCCATCTTGTTGGGTATATTAAAGTGTGTTTAAGATTGGCAGAAAAAAGATACACCTTTTTCAAGATTTTTTTGAAAGCACAATTCACTCCACGTCATGCACCAACTCTATTGAATATGGAATTAATCGGGTGCGAATTCCCTGTTGTCCGTTCCACCTTGCTACATTATTTGTAACCTCTGATGTACAACATTTTGACAGGATCGTGGGGTCGTAATTTTGCTTCATATATACGGAAATAGAAATTGATAGATATATTTTCTTTTCAATTAGCTAAGTTGCAATAACAAAAAATGGTTGACATTTGGTAAATTGTATAACAGATAACCATTCTTGTCATTGCTTGTACCAAAAGCAATGTTTATTTCCTGTACGTCATGTAAGAGACCCATGATGATGGCTTATAGGCCTACTGCTGACAGTTCGCCCACTTGTCACTTTTTAGCTTGCGTAAGTTCCAATTTTAAAGTTGAATACATTCTTTTTTGCAATAACAAAAAATGGTTGACATTTGGTAAATTGTGCAACAGATAACCATTCTTTTCATTGCTTGTACCAAATTAAGCCATGTTTATTTCCTGTACATCACGTAAGAGACAAATCGTCAACATCAGTTCGGTTGACCCATGATGATGACTTATACTGCTGACAGTTCGCCCACTTGTCACTTGTCAGCTTGCGTAAGTTCCAATTTTAGAGTTGAATACATTCTTATTTGCAATAATAAAAAGGGTGACATTTGCTAAATTGTGTAACAGATAACCATTCTTTTCATTGTTTGTACCAAATTAAGCTTCGTTTATTTCCTGTACGTCACGTAAGAGACAAATTGTCAACATCAGTTTGGTTGACCCATTATGATGGCTTATAATGCTGACAGTTCGCCCACTTGTCACTTGCCACCTTGCGTAAGTTTCAATTTGCCTTCGAAAACTCTCGAAAATATTTGCTCTAGAAGTGATGAAGATAGCACTGATGTACCATACCCTAAGAATTTACATTTACTTTTTTATTAACATGATTAACATTTACATTTCGATTCGATACAATAATTAAAAACATATCAGTTACAGTATTTTGAGAACCAGAATCACACGCTAGCGCTCCTACTAAACCCTGTTACGTTTCTAAACCTATATTGAGAATTTGAAAAATCAAATTAAAAAGACATCTCATTAAAAATCCCTAAGTATTTTTGTTTTTGAATGGAAGACATGTCCGATGCACTTTGAAGTTCATTTAGATAGTTGATGCTATGAATAGCGATTGTTTTCCCTTAGGATACGGGAGATAGATACCAATGGTGTGAAGACTCATTTGGCTGGATATAGCAGTGCTTCCAAAAACTATTACTGGTGCGTTGACCCATATGAGGGATGAGAGTCTTCCCAGAGTACATAGTGAATAATGGAATAGATCGCTAGATTTGAATAACTCAGTATAGGGTACGGATGAGGCGTTTAGCCCAAGTAGTGAATTTAGCTTTTCAGCACTTCGGGGTATTATTCACAAACCTAGCCAATTTAGGTTTCCCAGAACTTTTACTTATACAACTATCGTTAGAGCAATCACGTGCTAATTGTATACACGATTGGGATTTATGCCACTGTCAGCGTGCATTGTGGGATAATTTGATAAAGACAATTGTCGGTAACATCGCGATCTGTTTAAAAAAATCCCTAATCATACGAGTAAAGGATTGTGACACGATTTCACACCCAACCGCTGGTAAATTTAGCATCTCTGAAGTATAAAAATGATTGCTTTATGATGTTATTGTTATTGATTCTCTGATACGCTATAGTTAGTTTAACTAATTATATACAAATACGGGTACAAGAGTCTCGTCTCCTGGTGGAGAGAATATTCGGGGGAGGGGGGCATTGTTAAGTTAAGGCATACTCTACAGGGTGAGTAAAAGAAACCTGCAATAGTGGAAAGAAACCATCTTTGTTTTCAAAACCATGATCAATTTTGAACTTTAAACCTTGTACGAATGACAGATTTGTTAGCAACTTTCTGTAAAAAAATGAAGTCAGCCGCATTTACGGACGGGTTGTCTTTGATGAACCTACCCAGTCCAGTTTACATTTGTTCACGAGGCATAGTGAATTTCAATTGATACTGCACACATTCAGTTTTCACATTTGAGAATATCCCCAACAAATTTTGCAATAACTTCATATTGCTGTTCCGTTTGGAACACAATATGCAATTTATAACATGCAAGTGAACATTTGGAATGTTTCTCCCATCTAAATAATACATGCATAAAGATTCAATTACACCATACATTATGGTTTTCGAAATTGAATGCAGGACATAATATTGTTTCGCTGTTAGTCTATGCATGTTTTAGATGCCCCGTGGCAAACATAGATCGGGTGCGTCGATGCGATTGACTTCATTTTGTCACAAAAAGTAATTTAATAAGTATATTAACACGTTATTAATTATGTACTTGGTTCTGAAAATAAGATCGCTTCTGTCACTTTTTCTTTACCCACATGACCGCTTGCGTGTCTTTTTACAGCCACCCTGCCTGTTTCGTCTGTTGCCGATGTTATATGATCGCATTAATAATATTAGAGATTTTTAAAACTGATTAACGATAGCATATATAGACTATGGGATGTCATAGACAGATAAATTAAACTATGCCTTCCAACTTTTAGCGCGCATGCGCCGACTTAACGAATTTGCGCTTGACCAAAGGGATGATGATAGCATCTTTCTCTTTAGCGCTTCGATGAGATGGTGACAATTATTTTTGCTTGTTTGACGAATTGATGCCTGCCGGAAATTGATGATGAACAGAATTCTTTGACGCGATGTTGCAAAAATCCGGGGTTGCTGCAGTGTCTATTGAAGAATAGTAACTTACCAAAAGTTATTTTTGGCTGCATGGATTGTATAGGCTATAAACATGCTTCCTTAGCCAGATCTAGGCCACTGTATTAGAATTGACAAGTGAGGAATCGTCCTATTGTTTATCTAGGAAGTGTATAACTTATGTCTATGGATAAGGAACACGAGAGCGTTTTTATTGAGGATGTCTGGAATGATGGACCGTTCAGTTGCCACGGTGACAATAATATAAACCTTTTTTGTGCCAAAACCTGTGTTCTGATACATTAAAGGTAAGTCTGTATTTTGTTCTAGTGTTTCTGTGATAAATTAGAAACATTGTATTCAGACCACATAAACGTGTATCTATTGTTGTTAGCTGTTGTTTTCTTTCGACTATTTTCTATACGATTTTGTCCGCATGTTAGTTTCAAATTACGCGTGGGCCTAGAGAAAATACATTGCAACAGCGTGACGGGGTATGATTTTTCATCCGTATATTAATAATTCATTACAAAATTCAATCTTTCATATTTAATCTTTATTATTTTATTCTACAACCTCTCCCGAAACTATTTATTAATTTACAAAGTCTATGGATTCGACATATGAACCAAAATAAGGCAAATAGTAAACAAAAATATGTTTGACTGTTCTTTGGACTATCTGTGTCTTATGCTTCTCGGTCACCCAAGAGAAGGAAAAAACCACCAAATAAACAAACAAGCAAACAATATAGAACAACAACATAGGTCTAGAATACTCCCGGTAGTCATTTATCAAAATGTCTCTCTTGCATCTCCATACATAAAACACGTATAGAATGATCAACATACGGTAGTGACCCCTTCCCCAGACCATGGGACGTAATACAGCAGCTAGAACAGCATGAATATTACATACGTTGAAGTTACTCTAAATAATTGAAATAATGTCTCGTCAAATTCCACACAATTAAACAAGCAAGTGCTAATAATGGTTGCCATTAAATTTTATCTCATGCATTTCGAGTCACAAACGATTGGACGTTGCCGTGCGACGAATCCTTAAGGCTTTAAGGAAATTCCGCACTGAATTATGTGGATTTAGATAACAACTGTAATCATTATTAAAGAAGCCTATATCATCAGACCCCGATTTAAAGTCCTCGTCGCACGATGGTACGATCCATTCCATAGTAAATCCGTGCATCAGACCTTTTTGTATTTGAACGGTTTTTAATTCCAATATTAAATATTTAATTATTTTATCGCAAACAAAATTATGTCTATGTCTACTTTTAAGAAACACTTTGTGCTCCTCGGTAGTTCACGTAATTGTAGCTTTGAATTATAAATTGTATACAGTAATACGGTATATGACAAGATTTTCGGACTATAATTTAAATAAGAGAAAGCAATCAACTTATTTACGGTTAATGAAAAGGGTCAATTTGAAAGGATTGAAAAAAAAGATATGTGGATTTGACTCATATTCTTTATCTTTTCTTATTTTACTATCTAACAAGTCTTATTACCTAATGTTATACTTCGAATGGTCAACGGACTGCGATTTCAACTTTATATATTTAATTGTTGTAGTCCTATATATTTTTATCTTGTCAGGATTTATCCCTTTACAAAGCTAACAATTAGTAAAAGATAAAAATCAATCCTTTCAGCCGAAAGTCAATCGGTAAAGGTATGTTCTTTAACTTGGATTTGGAATCACTCCTTTAGATTATTAAAATCATTCAAATCAATCCTTTCAAGAGAAAATCTATAGCCGAACTTGTCCTTATTGTATATGGCACAAATTATTAGAAAAAAGGTCTTTAGCTTTTCGAATAGATTTAAATTAATTTTCGACTTAAATTATTTTTCCCCGACCATATGGATCAAGAGACCTATTGTTATAATTTATATTCAAAGTATACATATATTAAGCAAGAATTGAAAAGCTTGTCAACCAAAGATTGGTTTATGATATTTATAGTTTGTATAATATACATCGTACAAATGTATAACGTTTAGATTCATTTTCCCGTGAATTGCTCGAGGCGATGTGTCTGCTATACTTGTCCGTTTATCTTGATAATAAATAAACCAATAGTGATAGGATATACTATATCGAGGGTTGGGCGCCAGAAGGCCGTAACTTAACTTTTGGGCAAATTTATATTTTGGTACAAAAATAATCAATATAACCTAGATTTTCAGAACCATCAAGAGATAACTCATAAACAATCTTAATTTGACTAAAATTAGAGTTATAAGTCAAATATTTGAAAGTTAATTATCTCAAAATAGCATTTTTTGAGTTACGGCCTTCTGGCGCTCAACCCTTGATATAGGCCTAGACTGTCAGACACAACGTTATTTACGGTCATGGATACTGGATAGGTCAATTTGACCTTACCTCATATCAAAAATATTTTTCAATTAAAGATAGGTGACGAAATCCGATAAAATACACTTTTTACATAAAAAAATTATCAAATTTTATGTTAAGATTTTTGTTATATCATGGAGCCCATATTTTTCATCACCCCTAGAGAATTTTAGGCATGAAAAATATTTCTTTTAGAATAAGTCAACAAGTAATGCATTGCCTCCAAAAGTGGATACCACCGAAGAAATTTGTGTAATGTGAAAATTTAAAGTGAATCATGTGCTGCACTTCAATCATTATAGATTCATAGCATCAATTTACTCAAATTTTGAAATATTACTGTATTTATGATGTTACTTTATTGTAAAACCAAGTGACAATAATTAGCCAAAATCGGGTCACCCATACTTATATTAGTCAGGGATAGTGGTCATAGTCAGCACTTATCTTAACAACTAAACTGCTATCTACCGTAGATAGCATGGTTAGCGTATGTGCTAAAGCCGGCCTCTCTTATAAACGATTCATAGCCTCGTATCACGATTTTCGTACTAAGAAGGTTACATTTCCAAGGTAAAATATAGCACATTGTTCTTTTTTTCTTTTAACTAAGCTCCGTCAGGGTTTTGAACATTTAGCTGAGAACCCATCAAAAGAGTTCGCCATTAAATGAACTGGACGGACCCTTTTTTATTTGATCGTACGAAGTTAACATAGAGATAACAGGGAAAACTTGTAACTTGGTCAAATTTCCCAAGAGAGTATGCCAGGTCGTGAGCTCGTCTTTAACATGTTTAAGGGAGTATCACAATCTAGTCAACAACAAAAAATTAAAATATATGAAAGGGCGATCAGATAGTACCGAGCCCCTATACAAACTAATAGGAAGTTACTGTCTGTGTTTGAAATTTCCCCTTTAAAAAAGTGTGTCAAATATGTATGTTGATTGTAGGTTGACATATGTTTGATTGAAAAGTTGTGTTCACTTCATTGATATTTAAGTGTGGGTGTTTAATCGCTTTATATAAAAATACTTGGGCCTGTTTTGATCCATATCGTGAGTAGTTTTATAAACGTGATAAAAACCCACATTGAAATGTTGTCCTCCTCATTCAGTAATGGTTCTTATATTGCAGTGCATTGGTTCCTAAAATGCTAAAACTGACATGTTGTCAGGTAGATTTTAAAAATAGTCTCGAAGTCCCTTTCCCCCGGCTATTTATGGAGGAGAAAGTGCTATATGTTTTCTTGTTTTGGGGTCAACTATATAAGTTAAACTACACAAGAATGGACATCGTCAGCCTGGCCGATTACAACACGTCCAATGTTGCAACCAATACTATCACTATAAGGAGATATTTGTTGACCTAACCATGCAATCCTATCTGGATGTTTACAAAACCAACATTCTTTAACTACATCCAGCTTCATCCTTTCAGTCACATCAAAGGGGGCTTAAGTCGGCAGCGAGCATTTGAAGATAGTCATGCGATGCGATGAAGTATAAAAAATCATAGAAAATAAGAAGAATTTTCTACCTCACATTTCCCATAAAATTTGAATGCAACAATTCTAACAAGAAATGTGTCATTTTGAAACTTACAAAACCTTTGCATTAAAACATAACCTCAATTTTCATTTGTTTAAAGACGGAGCCCCTCAGTGATACATAGAGATATTAATCATGTTAAATCGTTGTGACACCGATTTGGGGCATTGGGCAATACACGAGTGACCGCTGACTGAGGAGGCAGCAAGCCTCGTATGTTTATTTGGAAGTGGTCACTCTCACTGATAAAAGTGTTATCATATCAAATACACACGAGTCAATGATCAATGATATCTTTACGCAATTAAAGCCTGAAAATGTTGCATTTATTACATGTATTATTTATTATACGGATTGATCTTCCAAATCGTGTGAGTGTAAGAGTAAAGTAAGGTAAACTGAACCTCTTGGCCACTTTTGGATCAAATCAAGCATGTGCAACCTTTTCTACCAGCCGGGCCGCATTGTGATTTTGAGATCCATTCACGGGCCGCAGTGATTGTCAAACATTCCAAAACACATCCGGATACCCGCTTCTCTTCGCCATTTCAACCAGGGATTATAACACGCAATTGCAAGTTTGTTCCGATGAAAGGAATGCGCGCGCTGCGCGCGAAAATGTTTGACTTTACACTTATTCTTACTATGAATGAGGTACATTTCTGCTTTAAACATGTTAAACAAGTTTCTACCAAAACAAATTCCATTTGGGGTACAAATGCGAGCGTAGCGCGCGAAACAATTAGGTCTGTGCACTTTTGACCATTATAATTCCATGATTCCTCTTGTCAAATGAACCGACAGTGCCAATCTCAACCGACATGACAGTTACTATTGGGGGAAATTGCCCCCTCGCCCCCTCTGGCTCGCCACTGCGTCATCCTACTAATATAAGGGAGCGACACCACTAAATCAATTCGCCATTTAGTGTAACCTAGGGAGTTCCGTTAAAACGGGCCGCATCAGTGGAAAGTTTGGGATTGCTTCGCGGGCCGCAGATTAGAGGCCGGCGGGCCGCATGTGGCCCGCGGGCCGCAGGTTGCACACGCTTGGATCAAATCATGCAAATGGCGTCATCCCGAGGCACTCAACTTTCTTTGGATAAGGATGACCACACAGTGAGTCATAGGGGTCATACAGTTACAGTAAGAGGTTGCACAAACAGGGGTTTACGTGATGAGAAGGCAAAAAAGTGGGTAAAACAGGAGAATCCCGTAAATGTACAAAAATGGTCATCCAGAGTAAATTTTGCATTTTGTCCACAAAGGGGTCATTCAGGGGAATCCTACATTTTGTCCAACACGAAATTCATTCATCTATGAGAGTCTTACATTTTGTCTAAAAAGGTGTCATTCGCTGGGGATCCTACATTTTGTCCTAAAGAGAGTCTATTTATCTGTGAGAGTCTTACATTTTGTCCAAAATAGGGTTCATCCACTGGGATCCTACATTTTGTCCAACAAGAAATTCATTCATCTATGAGAGTCTTACATTTTGTCCAACAAAGGGGTCATTCGCTGATTTTGTCCTAAAAGAATCATTCAGTGAGAATCCCACATTTGTTCCTGTTTTTTGTTATAATCAGGGCATTTATAGTGAGAGAATAATGTTACCAAATTATGAGGGTCAATGGGTGAGGATAGATTGAAAAAGGGAGGTCATTTGGAAAAGAAAGATATACAGTGAAATCATGTTTGAAAGAGGTTCAATGTGGCCGATCACCCCTCACCTATTTTTAGGAAGTGCCCCAACCCACAGCAGTTGATGCTAATGGGAAATGACATGGGTAAGCCTTATATAAGACTTCCGTTAAATATCAGTCCTCTTTATCAAATTCACTGATACACGGGCACATTATTTGTGTCACATACTTGCTACACTCACTGACCAGTGTAAACAACTCTTGTTCTATATAATGTCTGAAAAGATATTATTTGGGTCAAATGCGCCGCAAGCAGTTAACATAAGCTTTTATCATGTTTAACGTGGTTAAACCAAGAGGATGAACCAAAAATCCGAACATAAAGTAGGCCACTTGAGATCTACATTATACAATGTGAAATGGATATCACGTACAGGGTCCAAAAGGTCACCAACTAGCCGTTAAGGACTAAAACGCTATCAAATGTCTGCTAACAGGGACTTTCCACTCGATATGAAGTTGATTAAAGTATCTATATCATAAAATATTATTGACTGTTATCCATATTAAAGCAGGCATGATAATCACTGAAAATATCATTTTTGATGTGTCAGATATATGGAACAAAGATATTTTCCTATCGACAGAAGATTATAGCCTTTTTGTCTGATATTGACTGAAGATGTTTTGCTATCTACTGAAGATAGCATTTTAATACCGATGGAAGAATATGCTATAGGTACAGAAAATAGCAGGGCATTCGTTTATTTATTAACTGGAGATATGTTTGCTAACTGAAGATGACATGTTTGATGTCAGTTGAAAATGATATGTTTACTATCTATTGAAGATAGCATTTATGTTTGCTATTCTGAAGATAGCATTTGTTCGAAATCAATTGACGAGGCGTTTGTGCTTCATTGCACTGAAGATACTAAGTTAGAATTCGTATGACACGTACTTCATAGCATTTTACAGAATATATTATTTTTGCGGATATAATGATACTACAAAGAGAATCATTGTCCAATCCGATGTCCGGCCGATTATATAGATATAACATTGAGTTGTCAGTCAGTTATCACTCTGTGATATTGTAATTAATTGACCTGAACGTCTCCAAACTCAAACTGTGCGCGGTGCATTATGTAAGTATTTGATTTGGTCGGCGATTCTTTATAAAGTACTGATTATTCTGAGCTAGGTATGCGGCCAGCTGAGAGTAATGAGAGCAAGTATTTTGTTTTAATTATCAACATTTTCAACTTTGTATGGGTCAAGCAAAAGTTGACGATGTTGCCGTAAGATTATATAACCACTTTGATATAACCAGTTGATTATGAGTTTGGCCTGGCGAAATGCAAAATTATCGGTCTTTTATCAAATACTATAATACATCGATTGGTTGGTTTTTTAAAACTCTCCCACCACATGCTATTTAAAAATAGCATGTGGTGGGAGAGTATACTGTGTGTAAGGGACAGCAATTGAAAGTGGGGGGGGGGGGGGGGGGGGGGGGGGGGGGGGGGGGGGGGCGGGCGTTTTTATTGAACGACCGCCCTCTGTGGACGCGAACGGTCCATATACAAGACTACTATAACCAATCAGGTGAACTATCTGATGAAGTCTTCATTATAAGGAATCCAAAGGTATCAACATGAGTAACGTTATTCAGTATAGAGTATTGATTGCATGTTTTACTGTGTTTCTAGTAAAAAAATATGTACATTTCATTAGTCGTGATCTGCACTACTGCTTATAACGTCATTGAAACCTCTTGAAACATAGTGATGAAATTCCAGGAATCGACTGTGAGCTCAGAGTACAAGGACGCCTTTATTAAAATGTAGATTGAAGTATAAAAAGGCTATGATGAATCCCCGCTCCAAAACGAACCTTTTGCAAATGACAACATTTAAATAACGTGTTATTTTAACAATTTGACAATATTAAATTCGGGTATTTCAGTTATATAGTCCCTGTATGTTATACTAATGACTTGGATTAGCTACGAGTGCGGTGAACTGATGTAGTCAATATGTGAAGATAAACATCGCATCCGAGTGATTGATCCGATAATAATCTGAAATTCCAAGGATGACATTCGAGGCGTTTTACTTGGCGGTCATGTTATGCCGAAAGAGTTCAGTTCGGCATGTTACTGAGATGCAGGTACCCACATGACAAACGTGTATAGCTATACATGTAGTACTTTGATGCTTCGCATGGAGCACATAATCAGTGTATTTCAATTTTAAAAAAATGTTTGAAAAGTATATAACTGTGTAAAACGGTGGAAAATTTTAACAACAAACATAAATTTGTTTTTACTAGATTTGTGCGCCACCAGATTAACTTTCAGTGTTTTCATACTATTCAAAATCTCGATTTTACACACATTTTACTTAACCTTTTACTTTTTGTTCCTACCACTCAATAGGACAAAGGCAATATACCCCCTTTTGCAGTTTCAGGAGAATATATCAAAATGTTTACATATAAAGGATATGGGACCATATATATTTTGAAAGCTTATAAGGATCGTAAATATAGTAACTAGAAACAAATATACAGGGTGACCTAAACATTATACAGGATGTAACAATTAAAATCTTATACAAAATGATGATATACTTTTTTTCTTCTACTGTCTAAATGCAGGACCTATATGAAGGCTGGACATGTTTGTGTTACATTTGAATAAATTTTAACATCAAAATTTAAACATCAAAACATAAATTTGCTTTTACTAGATTTGTGCGCCACGAGTAACCTAGTGTTTTCATAATATTCTAAATCTCGATTTTACACAAATTTTACTTCACATTTAACTTTTTGTTCCTATCACTCAATAGGACAAGGGCATAAGTTTTGATATGTGGAATCTTATCATATGCCCTGTTATGACCACAACGAGTGCATCACCCATTTAGTTATCTTGACGGTAGCCCCCCCCCCGCCCCCCCCCCCCCCGCCCCCCCCCCCCGCCCCCCGCCCCCCCCCCCCGCCCCCCCCCCTCCCGCTCTCAAGTTTCTGACTCTGGCGGCAATTCTCAAAAGATGACAACCTGGTAAAGTCCTTGTCGGTTCACTTTTATTATTTTATACAGGGTGGTGTCATAAAAAACTTTACACACTCCCTGATAGCACAACATCAAACATATTCTGCAAATTACCATAGTAATTACACATTTAATTTCTGTTTGCAATTACATTAGGACTATTTCTTTTACATCAAACTCTTTTCTTCCAATTTTCCTTGAAGTAAAATTTTGAAAACCTAAACAATAACTAATTTATGACTGTATGTACATGTTTCACCCTACTTCGTTAATCAGATTTGAAGACTAGTTAATTAGCTTAATTAATACTTAAGTCAATGATTTAAAGCATGCTTGCATCATATAAACCACAATGGCATAAGACGTAAGTATAAGAAAGCTCTATTATAGGACAACACTCCATTTTCACCCATATATTAGGCAGTTATCTCCTCCTCCTCCTCCTCCTCCTCCACTCCCTCCTCCTCCACTCCCTCAACCACCCGACTAATTATGCTTAACCGGCTGTATCAATTCAATCAAAAGTGATAGCTCTTTTTCTCACTTCAGATTATTAAAGGGTATTAATTTGCCATTAAAATAAGACCAAACACAAGTCAATCTGATAGAGGGTTACAAAAATACAATAGCCTAAAGACAAAAAATAAAATAAAATGTAACAAATTTACCTTTTATGGGTCGCGCCGAGGTCAAAAAAAGTGACCTTAAGTTATACACTCAGTCTAATGTGTCACTTTTTGCTAGAAATTCAAAAATATGAGTATATGACTTTGTGCTTGAGAATTGCTAAATATGGGTCCCAAATCGCGATAAACGCGAAGAATAAAAACCCTATCAAATCAGCCGGTTTTTTCTAGTTAAAAAGACGCCACTCGTCAAAATGATTTGGGTACCCTCCCCCGGTATAAATTCTCCTAAATTGGCAAAAACGAGCTCACTGTTATCATATTTTTCAGAGATGTAAAGAAAGGATTCGACATGCGTTTTACAAAGGCAAGTTTGTCTTAGCCGGGATTATAGGTCAGAATAGCTTAGTAGCAATTGACCAGGCAGGACCTTCATGAACACTTGCACAAAGTAAGTATCTCCATACGAAAAGAAAAAACCACTATATAAAAATACAGAAACTATAATGCTTGGATTCCATCTGAGCACAAACCCTGAATGCGATCCATATGACAATAATTTGAATGTACTAATGTAATGGACATCTGCCCATCACTGTACCGAAGAAGCACCCAAACACACTCCGTCAAGAGATTCCTAGATCAGCGTGAATAAACTTCAGAATGAAATGAAAATATTTCCATTTCAAAAGTTAATGCTTCCGCTTTAAAATTGCTTGGATATCAAGAAATTCTACCAACTTTTATGTTTTCATTCCATATTTATCATGTTTATATGAATGTCATATGGGTATAATTTGTAGGTTAATGCTCGGTGTAGTGGTGTGAATGTGTGATGTTATACAGGCTAAGGGTTCTAGGGCCAAATAATGTACGCAAAATAAATAGACGAGTCGTTGTTTAGCCTATCCTTATTTAGAATAATTATATATTTGATTATACGACATTCTAGTTCTTCTCTTTTACGCTTTTATGCGATCATCAAGAATTGTCCCCGACCAAAATGCTCTGCATCTTTTAAAAACGCTTACAGTGAAAGAAATTCTCACTCATACATAACACTTTCCACGCGGCTATTAGTTTTACCATATACAAAACATATTTTTCAGAAACCTTTCTTAACTTTCGAAGTCTACTCAAGAATTACTGAACCAAAACTAGGCATGTTTGTACTTATTTCAATGCATTTCTTATGGTGATTACAAAGAACCTCTCTGGATTTGAATGCCCATGATAGATGTTTGTAACTTATCTAAAATAAATTGACATGATTCTGCCACGAGTATGTCAATAAAGATAACATTCAGTGTGTATGAAACAATCTTTAAATGATCTAAAAACTCAAATAAATAACATATTTAGGGGGAGTAAGACTACTTGATTACAAACATATGCCTAAACCAGAGAACCATAACAAGTTGTATATGTTTAATAGCTCCCATATTGCTTAGTATTTAATGATAACATTATCCATGTTGTCTTCTTACTCAAAAATCCTTAGGGCAGCCGTATATTTTGGGGCTTTATTCATTACTGTTTCTACGACTTGGATTAGCGCATCCATGCACGCCAATTCGGTCAACAACAATTCAAGCCACATTCCACATCATGAATCCATTCAAATTGACAGATTTTCCCGGCCGATTTAAAATAGAAATTAATATGTATGCAGCTTAAATTTTCTTCAGTGGCAATTCTGTTAAGAGAACAAACTCCATTTTAGTAGAAAAGTTGAAAATGGATGCTTTCCTCGAGAACCAACATACCACTTTGCACATGTTTAGATAATAATATTTTACATATTTGTATAAAAGTCACATGTTGGTTCTCGTGGTGGTGGGGGGTGGGGGGGGGGGGGGGGGGATAGAGAAAAACCCATTTATAATTGTCTTCTATGGAAATACAAATACTAAATGCGATTTTTCAATACTTTTTAAAAGTATGTAAATTGCTTTTTTGTATATGTTATCAAAGTGTATGTATTATACTAACCTCTCATTACTTTTTTGTTAATTTATGGTTAAATTTAAAATCATGTGTCATTTTGGGAGCCCTTGGGTTGATTCCCATTCAATATCCAGTGCGGACCTTTGGTGATGAAATTCAATAAATGTTGACATTTTTGAAACATTTTCTGCAGACGACTGCCACATGGAAAGTGTTAATACATTTGCAATCACATTATACATGGATCATTTCACAAACTATCGACCCGATTTTTTACGCTCTTTGGATATCATAATGTATACCTTGATTATTCTGAATATATTTTGATAGATGTCAACAATGTTTCTAGTGTCCGTTCAATGTTTGTTAAAAACATTATCATACTTTTCTTATATGGCATAGCTATTTTAAAACTTTCTGTCAATTGACTAAATCTTGTAGAGCAATGTATACATTATATTACATGTATTTATAGCAACACCACTTTTGTTTATGGGATGTTCTGGTGTACATGATGCATTCAACTCTTTACAATTATAATTATGTGTTTAAGAAATCATTGCATAAATGATCTCTCTTGTACACATTGAGAATGAACTTCTCTTCATTGGTCATTGTTGTACTTAAAGATACTTTTATGCGATCGTCGGGACTTTCCCAATATACAATAGATTGTCATATATTTGAGGCATTCGCCTCAAATGTCGTGAGTACCCAACTTATAGACCCTTCACTGTTCTCACTCATGTCAACCTGTCCACATATAATACTAAGAGCCTTTAATCCATTTGCCATCACATTATACATACAAATATGTGTGGCAATGACATATCGTCCAGTGACTTCACCACAACATTGATAAAAGCTTGACTATATTAGTTTAGACAATCCATCTCGTAACAGGAGTCATTTGACAAACCATCGACCCGATTTGTTACGCTCCTTGGATATGTATACCTCGATTATTCTGAATATTTTGATAGATGTCCATCAATGTTTCTAGTGTCCGTTCAAGTTTTGTTAAGAACATTATCATGATTTTCTTATAGGCCCTATGACATAGCCATTTACAAACTACCTGCCAGTTTACTGAATCTTGTAAGCAATGTAATAGTTCTCTTACATGTATTTATAGCAACACCACTTTTGTTTCTGGGATATTCTGGTGTACTATTATAATTATGTGTTTAAGAAATCTGTGCACAAATTATCTCCTTGTACTCATTGAGAATTAGCCTCAAATGTCGAAACGTCGTGAGTACCAATTTATCCTTATTGATATAGATCTTTCACTGTTGTCACTCATATCAATCTGTCCACATAACACTAAGAGCCTCTGCGTGGCAATGACATATCGTCCACTGACTTCACCACAATATTGATAAAAGCTTGACTATATTAGTTTAGACAATCCATTTTGTAACAGGGGTCATTTGTCATACTATCGACCAGATTATTATTACGCTTCTTGTGAATATATACCTTGATCTTTCAGTAAACGTGAATAAATATGTCCAGCAATTGTTCTAGTGTCTATTCAAAGTCTTTAACCATATTTTTGTCTTCGGGAATAGCCAAATTAAGAAACATCTGCGACAAAATATACAGACTTAGTCAATAAAAAGCATGTGAATATTCAAGAAAAGACAGAGTGTAAAATGCCCAAAGTTCTAGATAAACTTAATGAAAATCAAGATGGATGTTTAAAAGACTTCAGTTTATTTTTTACCTTAAGTTTGAATTTTCTTTGTTGTGGTGTGTTTGTGGTAGTCTCTCAAAGTTGCCAAAATAGAATTCAGGATAAAATCGTTCACGGTTTCTAGCTTTTGTTCTTGATGTCCAAGTTACACCAACAAAAATTGCTTAGAGAGCTCAGATCTTTTTTCTTTTATCGTAATATTATTTTTTGTCTAAGGAAACATTCTGTCCTTTGCTAGAAAAATGTTAATTTCAATGTTAGGTTTTTTATGATTCAGTCTGTATACATTCAGAATCCTACAAAATCGATTGCTCCCACTACGGGGATGTTAAATAGTACATCATCCAAACGAGAAGGAAAGTAAACGTTAAACAGGCATTAGTACAATGAAAACAAAATAGGAGAAGAAATAGTCACACGATTTTTACGAGGAATCCTTGAGAAAGGTTTTACTAGATCACTCGAAGAGGGAAACGGAATGATGTTTCTGATTTGATAATACACACCCTTTTCATTGTGAAACACCATGCTATCTAACCATATAACGCAAAATGAATAATGTCTGCATATATCTCTTATGTATTCTCGCGTCTATTTGCACTGTTACGTTCGTAAAATACGAAAAAGAAGAGTTTTGCGAGGCCACCCAGGTCGGGAGAAATGCTCTAATTATTGGAAGGAGGGTCTTAACACTTTCCACTGCAGACGACATTCCAAAAGTTCACAAAATGTTTTAAAATTGTCAAAATTATTGAATTTCATTACCGTATTTGGAATCACCCTGAGAAATGCATTGAAATAAGTACAAACATGCCTAGTATTGGTTCAGTAATCCTTGAGATAAACTTTGAAAATTGGGAAAGGTTTCTGAAAAATCAGTTTTGTATAATGGTAAAACTAATAGCCGCATGGAAAGTGTTAAGAGGAAACCTAGAAAGAGGAAAGCTCCTTTATAAAATAGAGCAGTCTCACGAGAATTACCAGACATAGACAAAGCTTTCGCCAAATAAATATAATATCGCCACGAGTAATAATAATATGCATTGTACGTTTATACAAACGTAGACACAGCGATGTTTAGACTAGTATGATAAAGTTATATATGTTCTCACTAGGGACGTTGAGAAGTAAATCTAGGAACAAGGGAAATAACATTTGCTGGAGGAATTTAATGAAAGCAATCAAATTACGAGGAAAAAATAGGGGACGAAAATGTACTTCCACGAAATAGAGCGGTTTTACTATGAAACCTCAACCTATATAGCACAAACCGACTTTACTATAGAACACCATTTATGAGGAAATAACCTTCTAAACTGTGTGTGTAAAACGAAATAGCAACAAAGCGACAAAAAACAAAAACAAAAAAACAATAAATAAATAAATAAATAAAAATATATTAAAAATAAAATCTAAACTAAACTAAACTAAACTATAGTAACCAAAAGTATTAGGACACCTTGCAAGCTGCAAATTGAGAGAAAACACTGGGAATCTATTAAACTACTGTGTTAGATTTTTGGTATTCCAGGGTTATAAAATTAATGGAAAGTTCTTAACATTTTGATACAATAAATTTTGGATGATATTCCTACTTAAGACATTATTATTTAAAAGGAAAACATATGTAACAATATTTCAGTGATTAAGGTTTTTTGCATTTATAAATGTATATTTAGTTAATTTGAGTCAAATAGCTTGACAAGAATTCTTAAGTCATGATGAAATGATAGCCCTGTGTAATGTGCCCAGATCATATGGATGCTATTAGAAAGTACAGAGAATATGGTTGGTTTCCATTCAAAATATTAAAATAAAGGTGTCAAAATGAAACTTAATTTCCCTCCCAAATATCTTATTTTGAAGATGAATGAAGAGATCAGGTGTCAATATATGTGAGAGATTATAGACTAGTGACAATATTGGGATTAGTTTTACTTGAGTGAATCCATTGACAACCAATTGAGAAGGTTTTCTTGAAAGGAAGTCAAAATTGTCAGACTACCTACTATATGATTACATAATTGCTTATAATGATGTTGATGAATTATTCATGAGCTATTTCCAATAGGAGATTTGTATGGGGATTTCAATAAGGCACATGTTTTCTTTAATCCCATGGAATTGAATTAGCAGATGTTGTAGGACACACGAATCTATTAATGAGAAGAGATTCAACAACACATTTGTTCAACTCGTAGTGAAATATTACACTCCAAATTGAATATATGGGATGATGTTGACACCATGACCAAGACTGTGTCCTAACACTTTTGGTTGCTAGTGTATAATGCGTAGCACAGTCCTACAGGGAATCCCGGTTAGAGGAAAACCTACGTTATACCATGTAAGTCGAACGATTACACGTAGGAACGCTGAGAGAAAAAAGACAATTGATCGACACCAGCATCTTATCGCATGGCCATATGATACATCTTTTTGCAATATCTTTATGTCTAGATTTTACTGTTGCAAGAGTATTGTTTTCAATCTCTTTCCATATCGTTTTGATTTTCTTACAGCTATAAAAGAAATGTTCAATGTACTGTTACTTAATTTATGGTCCGTGTCATTTATACAACCATTGCCCACTAGCTCAAGTGACGTCATTCGTGGGAGTCAAACTAGTTAGATCAATTCCAGGAGGACTTTTATAGAGCTAAAATAGAGCACAGATGTAACCCTTGTCGATTAAAGGGACTCGATCTGATTGAAACACAAATATTTTCCCTTTGATGTGAAGATATTAAACCTAATGCCAGTGAACACTCACTTCAAGAATGTCACTCTTATCAGGACGGTAGGATAATAAGAAAACAAATAATGATAAACATGCGCGCGAAAACACGCAAAGCGCAAGCTATTTCGACAATTTCATCTCAGTGCAATAAAGAATCTACACATGTAGTCAACGGTCATTAACCCTATGAAATGTTGCGCGCGAATTATTCCAACTAAGGCGAGGAAAAAAATCCTGTTTGACGGGCCCGACCAACCCACTTTTTGCGTTTTTTAAGATGTTTTTTAAAATTTTCTTTTCTCAAATCATGTAAAATCAACCGTTTTTTGGCCGAAAATCTATCGATTTTTCTTCTTAACAAATTGTTAAAACAATTCCCGATTTTTGAAGATTTTGGTGACATTTTAGGTAACCCCCCCCCCCCAAAAAAAACACCGACCGACCGACCCTACTATACAGGTCCTTCCGCCCGTAAAACAAGGTGTATTTTTTTCGTCGGCTACTGATGATGAACTTAGTTTTACAAAAGGTTCACGGACAACAGAGTTATTCTTGTATACAGTGTTCGTGCGAGTTTAATTATTAAAACCATCATCGGCAATTAAATAGCGGACTGATGTCTGACGCAGGGCTTTTGGCTAGTCTCAACAGACGGACACGTTTGTTTTTACTGACTATTAAAGTCAGCCAACATGAATGTCATTTACAAATTTGCGTTAAAGCTGCATCGATAGTGTTATTCATGTTTTGCATAAAATAGTTTATAATTAACGCACTGCAGGACTTTCTAATATATAAGACGTCATTTTCATATGTTTATGACAATGAAGGGATTTTGCCTTTTTGACGTCGGAGAGATTTTAGATTGTAGACAATGTTATTGATGCACATAATACAGGGTGTCCCAGAATGATTTATACCTTGTTTGAAAAAAGAATAAAAATATGAAAACAAAATTGCAATCCAAGTCTAATGCCTGCAATATAATGGAGAACATATGTGTCCTGTTCTTCAATTTCAGCGTATTTCAATTGATAAAACTCACACCAAACTTCTCACATCATTGAATTATTGCTTTATTAAATAATTTTGTAGTGGATATCAAAGTAGGACACTGTCAATTTAATTACCCGCATGTCATTAAAATTGAGCTTTATGTCGAACTCGGTCAATGATTTTAGGATTTCAAAAGAGGTAATTTCACATTTGTACAAAAGATTCCATAATCTCTTTTCAGAAACGTCCGATTTTTAAAATTCAAAATTCCAAAGAAAGTTAAATGTATGTAGATGCTTATGCATGATAACTTTGACTAATAATAATGGTTTTCATAGTTAAATAAATGTATCTTTCCCGGTGTAATCATTCTGAGACACCTTGTTTACACGTTTTCGGCCTACATCAACAACCTGTATCTTTGTTATTAGCTTTATTAAACGTTACGCGATTGTCTAATTAATATCTAAGTTGGCCTACCACATATCTAATACTACATGTAAGATCCGGGGTAAAGTCATGAGAGATTATAGACGAATGGCGTCCCAGGAGCAGGACTACCCTGGTGAAAAAGATCGAATTTCTCGGCAGCTCGGACTTTCATGCGTCAGGGGACCATTAAAATCTCTCTATATTCTTTTCAAATTAGACATATGTGCTTCGTGATTTCTTTCTATCCTCTTTCTCTTTCTTCTTTTTTTTCCATGCGAGGTCGCGTAAAGAAAATTAAACTTTACAATTGACTTCGGTAACATATTGTGTTTCGTCCCTTGCGACTCACTGTTTGACCACTATGCCTCAAATTAAGGGTTATAACCTATTCTGCAATTATTGGTGCATTGGTGGAGTTGGCTTATAATCATCTCAAAGATTTAATGACAAAAGCTGAGCAATAATTTTCAAGACGTCATTGAAGTTGAATATCGCATTTTTGATAAGATCGCGAGCACACACCCCGGCATCGCTAAAAAGCACGTAGAAACACACCTGTAGTCGACCCTCTTATATAATTCCGAATGATTTCTATGGCAAGATGCGCAGTTGGATTTCCAAGAGGTCCCATTAGACTTCCATTTTATTACCGCGAACAAAAGGGAATGGGATTACGATTCCTTATTCGAATCTTCTAATTCTTCAATTTTATGATTAGGCATAACATATTTTAGGTTGCACAGCATTGTCATGATTGTCGCGCTTGGCGTCGACTTGTTCATCATAATGGGGCTGTTAATCGCTTAAAGGAAAAGGACTCTCCTGAATTTGGTTGAGATTGTGAGCGAAATATGAAATATCAGAATTTTTGCAATCACCTGTACGATCTTGTATATGTAAGTGCAAGGAACATTGAACATGCTCATTGGATATTCATAAAATAAGCGCGTTTGTAACTGATCAACCTACCTACCCTTGTACACTTGTAAAAACAATAACCTTTGGGGACGGTTGACGAATACGCACGCATGATATGCAGCAATCTTTACACAAACGTACACAAATATTTTGTTTTACGCGTACGGGATGCCCCATCACGTGACCTCAGGCGGATGAGATTAGCATATTATTGGTCAATCATTACCCAATAAGATAAATTATATTATATGGTAGTTGTATCATTAGTTATCCTACATCCTAAGAACAAAAACTAAAATATAGGTCACGGTGACTAGACAGTGTTTCCTAAACTAATGGCTCACTAATTACTAGGTATGGTATTTAGTAGCCCAATAATAATAATGATAGTAATGATAATGATAATAATAATATTCATCATTTATATAGCGCCTTTTTATCAAGATCAAAGAGCTGTAGCCTATTATTATTTCGCTGCCGTTAGGAAATCGTCACAATCATTTCGCTTCACTTACGTGGCAACTGGCTACAGCACTTTTTTGGTATTTTAAATGTAAGAAATGCAATATTTACTCTGGACTATTGAGCAACTTCCTTCAGCCATCTGGTGTAATCGCTCTCTATCAACATGGGTTTCTAACTGTGCAGATCGCACTGTCGACCTCGGTGTCCCGATACAAAGGAACCTCAACTGGAAGCCTCACATAAAATAAACAATATCTGTAAGAAGGCCAACAGCACCAGAGGATTTCTGAAACGCAACCTGAGGAAGAGCAAAATCAAGGAATATGCTTACAAGACCTGTGTCCGACCATATGGAGTACGCTTCAACAGTATGGGATCCACATACTCAGAATTTTATCTCCAATATTGACATAGTACCGAGACGGGCAGCTCGCTTCGTCAAACGCGATTATGACCTGCGTCACAGTGTATCGAAAGTGCTGCAAAAGATCAACAACTCAAACCAGATGACATTCCGTACAGTTCCAGTGACAACACTACCGACTCTCGGCTTTTCAACGCTCCTTTTGCAGCGCCATCTGCCTGTAGAACAACCTGCCAGCTTTAGCTATGGCAGTTCGGGGGCAGGCTAAGCCCCTGACCCTACAATTGTTTTTTTCTTTTTTCTTTTTCAAGCACCCATTTACCTGTAAATATAGAATATCGTGTTCCTGCTTATGAGTGGCCATAGTATAAACAAAACGTGTAAGATAATACGTCTAAGGTAACACGTAGTATGCGTTAGGTAACACGTAGTACGCGTAAGGTAACACGTAGTATGCATAAGGTTACACGTACACTGCAAAAACACGGTGTTAACATTAACACTGTTCGGTGTTCTGAGAGGTCCACACCAATTAGTGTTATTTCAACACTGTCTTGGTGTTACATTAACACTTACAGTGTTATTCGTCACACTTGCAGTGTTAAAATGACACTACATGGTGTTGATATAACACCAAGAATTTAACACCGGTACACCGGTGTTGGTGTGGACCTCTCACAACACCAACAGTGTTATTTTTAACACCGGTGTTTTTGCAGTGTAGAACATGTAAGGTTAGACGTCTTCTAAGATAATATTATCGCTTAATTCCGTTAACAATTGTGACACTTTGGATGAAATATTTGCGAACAAGTATTAATCAGACACACCCGGGGGGGGGGGGGGGGCGTGGAAAACAAGGACAAAACCATATTGGATATCTTACAAGCTTATGCTATTTACGGAATAAACCCTATTTGTTAACGGTATTTGCTCATCTTCGACGTGTAAGATGTTATTTTAGACGTCTAACCTTATAATACGTGTAGCCTACGACGTATTATCTTACACGTTTTGTTTATACTATGGCCATTCATACCTGCTCGCATCCTTTATACACCATACATTACGACTTTTTTACAACCGAGTGGAATGTACCTCACCACTAGATAGATAGATGGATGGATGGATGGATGGATGGATGGATGGATGAATGGATGGATGGATGGATGATGTATGGATGGATGGATGGATGGATCGCTATTACCGCAGACCCACCTTTTTCCGAAAGATCTTTAGGTTTCTAAGATTGCCATCAAAGAAGTATACTTCAATTACATTTTATATGTATTGCCTCATCATAATCACTTGACTCACTTCATTCTGACCAAAACTGGATACACGCCCGCTACGTGACACACATTTCCCCATCTGAATTTTGATTTCAACCAATCCTGACTCCTGTTTCATTCATTGTGATTGCTCTGCCCGATTGGGTTTTAAACCCTACAAGCTTCAAAACACTGGCAATCTTTAGGTATTGACTGATAGATAGATCAGCACTGGTTGGGATATCTATGATTAGAGCAAATTTAATGAAAAAATTAAACATTTATCCAGGTCACGTTAATCCAATAATGCTTAAATACATCAGTTAGCATCCGACTTGGCTGTTCGTTTTAAACACTGTACTCCCCAAATTAAGTAAGACACACGGATACATGGGGGTAAAACGTGAAATGTGGCTAGGGTATCTTCTTCTATCATGAGGGTACACACACACTAAAGATGGAATAGCAAAATGCAATTTCAAAATGGCGGAATTGCAAGTTCGGAATTCAAGCGTGCCTTCCTTAAGTGTTGTAGGGAATATAAATGGAATTCTCCTATTAGTAGCGCAGACGATCGTTTTAACCACACGGGATGCAAATTGGTCAAAAATAGTCTGACAATCTACTGATTCAATATATAAATTTAACGTGGTTATATTTACGATGTTAAATATAGCCTAACCATAATTCAAAGTTACTATATATGAGTAGTTTAACACATTTTTGTTACCCAACCTATTTAGACGGGCTGTTTTTTTCATAAGGATGAATGCATTGGGCACAGGTCTAAATCCCCATCAAATATACATTTATGTGCAACTCGAAAGCTTACATACTTGTCGAAATTAAATTACTTCAGAAGAATCGGGCCTCACTTTCTGCTCCTTGTAAAAAAAAAAGAATGAAAATGAAATGAGAACTTGAATTTAAAATACCGTATGACAATTCAAATATATTGCACAATGTCGGTTATATTTTTAGATGATGTTATTTTTTCTACGTGAAACCTTTTAATATTGCCACCTGACGTCTTGTGAGAGACACATTGTGTCCCACCTATTTTAAATAGAAATGAATTGTCATACACAGATATAATCAAAATGAAAGATTGCCATACCTCAAAATCACCAAAGTGATACTTCCAGTCATAGATGCCATCATATCAATAAGATTCGGGGAAACACTCATCGCTTAGCGGTATTTTCAGTATTCAATTCATGATTTTCCGAACCCGCAGTTTAAAAAAAATGCAAAATGACAAAATGGAGCAGGTAACACGATATATATGAGATGGTTTAACGACAAAATGCTCAATGCACGATGAGACCATGTCAAAACCATCTACTCTTAAATCCATCTCATATTTCTTAAATGGAAATTGCTTATCGACAATCGTATTCAGTGTCCAGGGCACACGTACTTTATGATATAATTGCACTCATTCTACAAATCTGACGAAGGGTTATAATTATATACAATGGTGTAAGTCTTTTAAGTCGGTTGCCTTAATTGTGATGGGGTTTGTCTCAAGAATCACTGAAAGATGTACCGTGTTTGTACCTGTTTTATTGAAATTGCAATTCTGATTCGAAGTAGGTTCAAAAACGTTAAATGTATGGATTTCATTCACAGGTTTATAATAAGTTCCGCGACAGGTACCTTAGCTAATGCACGTAGAAGGTTAATACGGCACGCCATACTTGGCGGAACATTGTCCCATTCCCTCCATTATACGAAAAACAAAAAGTAGAGTGAGGTAATTGGGTTGGTGACACTAAACCGTAATTGCCACAATTAAGAAAAACATACAACAACAAAATAGCCCATTTACCACACGGCGACATGTATGTTAAACAATTGTATTTACATAATGTGCTCCCTGCAAATACAATCTCAACAAATGTGATTAAACAATTGTATTTACATATGTGCTCCCTGCAAATACAATCGCGACACATGTGATACACATTACTGCATTTGTGTTTGGTTCATCAGAGCTTTCATTGGATTTGCCATTCAAACAACAATGGTAGTAAGTGACGACGAACGACACACATATGACCCTGTTCGGCCAATTTTCGGACTTCTAATCATAGTTCAATTTATAAGGCTTCTTATATATAAAATATAATAACTTCTGATTCAAACAAAACACGTAAAAGCGTTTCGATGCCTTGTCTTTCTTTCTATAGCGATGAGGATGAGAATAATGCATCAAATATGCAAAAAATCATGTACTTGGATCGTAATGGTATGCACGCATTCAATCCCTTACACTACTAAGGCAATTACGAGTGCGTTGAAAGTGTTTATATAACCCATGAAAATATTCTAGACATCTGATTGGTGGATAATACATTACACAACACAAAATATTTTGGCCTATTTCATGCTTGACGTCATTCCCGGTCATTTTGTGTCTTTCAAAAAGTACTATTGACCGGGCGGTCAATAGTACTTTTTGAATAGACCAAAAATGCCCTCCCTCGTGCGATCCCGGCATGGAGCGTCTTGAGAGACCCTGTATAAAACCTGAATGTGATCGTCATTCTACATAAAGTTTTCTCTAATTTCTACAAATCTAGAAGGCCCGCTAGAAGGCCCTACTCGGTATAAACAATAAATCGATTCCACCACCATCTGCGTGTACGGACTCCGCTCAGTGCACAGCAAAAGAGGAATCGCTTCAAAACAAGTAAACAAGTCGTCTGCATTGCATTATTATTATTTGGCACAGACGGGGGCACAGATCTTTTATCGGCTGAATTAACATTTCATTGAATCTTAGTCATGAATCATAAATATTTGTTGTCAATTCACCTGAGGTTGAGGGCATTCTGCAACGAGGTCTAGACCTCTATCGATGAGATGAGTTCAGCATCAGAGTAATTATTCCTCGGCGACTTGCTCGGAGTAAACTAACTTTAAAAAGTAAGCTTATTTTTGATTTTGTCGAGAATCGACTAGCATATTCACTAAGAAAGATGTGTTCAAGTGTGAATATTTTCATGCGTTATATAAAACAAATATGGACTGCTCTTTATTCGTGAAATGGGGTGAAATATTGCCCCGAGGTGATCTGGAGACCGTAAGCCTACTATTTTCCCGAAGCCGGAGGCTGAGGGAAAATAGTAGGCTTACGGTCTCCAGATCACCTCGGGGCAATATTTCACCCCATTTCCCTCATGAGCAGTCCATATTTGTATAATAATGCACCCCGCAGTTCAATGCGCGCGCCACGCGCTTTGTTTTGATTCGTTTTTCAGGAATCGCAGGTTCGCCGATTTTTACTGCGGGTGTTAGCAAACTTGTTTAACATGTTTATTCTTTTTTACGTAGATAGACTTAGTTATTGTCTGATTATTCAAGAAACAAAACAACAATAAACAACTAAACATAGCAAAACAAAACATTAATGAACCCACACACAAAAACAAAATAAAAACAATACAAGCAACAACAAAAAAGAGAAGATGAAAATATATAAATTACTGCTTCAATTAGAGCAAAACAGCTTCCGATAAACGATGGTTCATTTCATTTCTTTGGTTTCGAGTCCTTTAAGAGTGCCATACATATCCCTACTATCATGACTATCATCATATGTACCGCTGCTAAAAGTGCTATTCAACCCGCATTTCATATTTAAATACAACATTTTAAAGAGTAATACCGAAATGCATGCTGGGGCGTTGTGAAATGCAATATCCTTTGGCAGTTGCCGTTCCGTGTTTCGTTCTGCGCAGCATAGTACAAATTTAACCAAACTGTAACTAATTTGAATGTTCAATAATGTGTAGTTTTTTTTGAGCGACGCAGCTACTTCAATTACCGCAGCTGTGCTCTAGTTACCTGGTATAACGACGTCTAAAACAATCTACCAAGTGTTAATTATATTTTTCATACTTCACCACATTATTATTATGATGAAAGTTGAGCTTAAACAAAAACAAATATTAATATGCAATTTGTCACTGCTGTGCCAGCTCTGGCATATGCGACGTAGTTGTATATTATTCTGCTACTGACAGCCAACTAGTTGATTCAGACCTTATAGTTGATGCCTGGGAGTTAAGCAGCCCTAGAGGAGTACTGTTGTAGGATATGTATTCATGCTATAGACCGTGGGTGCAGATATAAACGAGCCGGACAAGGTAAGATTTTAGCCAAGATAACTTCAATTGAGTTGCATTATAAATTTCGTTTAATACAATTGGACTATATAGCTTTTGATGATATCGTAATGTATCAATTTGGATTAAAGCCATGGATTACTGAATCAACATTTTGAAAGTGATGTGATTAATTCATTACAATGGCTATTAGTAAATTGCACCACAGGCCTACTTCGTATGTACTGCATTTATTAGCATTATATAATGATGGCATTACGATATTAGTGTTGCAAAATTGTTAAGTTATGCAACTTGATCACGTTATTACGGAGACAGTTTGTTTTGAAATGACAGACAATGAACTTGAATTTCAAATGAAAAAATATGGTGGGTTTGTCATAAGACGTGAGTTGCATATTTGAATTATTGCAGTTTAAATGCTAAATGTGTTACGATTTTTCATCAACTTGATTACACTTGAATCTTAAAATACAAAATTATGTGAACTAAGTGAATTTGAAACCTCATGAATTTTTATAATTTGATAGAAGGATTGAGCTTAGAAATACCATTAGAATGTCCTACCAATATGTTTGATATGAAGTAGAAACCGATCGCTCACACCCCCACACCCCCACACGCTTCGTACACATCGTCTATCTTATAAACGTTTGGGCATCCAAGTATTGCTGCTTGAAGTATACAGTATTTTTAATAAAAATATCTTTATTCTCAAATAAGAAGCATAGTGAAAATGATAACAAGAGTAGGAGACATAATTTTATTATTAACAGTCAGTCAACTCTGTGATGTTTGATAGATTTGAGTGCTTCAATTCTTCTCAAATCGGTTAGAATTAGTTGTCGTTCATCGGATGGGTTATATTGGCCCTAAAATATTATGACTTACTTGAGTACTCGTGTTTGAAAGACGCGCTATTCAAACAAAATTGAAACGTGATCGGAAGTTCATGTGCTATATATTGAAGTTGATATGTAATATGTAAAGAGTAGCAAAATCATTAATATGCTGCTGAAATAAAACTTGTTTTCGATAGATTTTTATCGGTTGCTTCTTGAGTAATTCACCATGGATCCCTGTGAGTTATAGCTCATAGCGCGCATAACTAACTATCCCACGATTAAATGACGATCAAAACGCAATTTTATCTTGGTGAAATTAATATTCCGTAGGTAACGGTACTGTGATACCTAATCAATTCTTTAAAGTGCTCTTAGAATTATTCAGGCGATGGGCATAGTATACGAGCTATCCGGAATTAAAGCCTTTGATATTTTTTTAAAACTTGTAGTCCATCCATCATGACCACTTGGCTTAATTCATGGATGTTACTCAGATTTGCCGGTAGAATTGGAATCGATGTGCCCCGTGTGTCAATCAATATGTATTTTACGAAAATGGGTTCGAAGAATGAAACCATTGGCACACCTTTAGGGGCTATCATTTTCTTTGGTAGGGGGGTCCCAAATATCCTGGTGGGGGGGGTTCGGGGGCATAGTTTCTTCATTTGAAAAGGGATGTCAAAGCAAAATTTTCAAGCGCATTTGTCCTACATGTTTCAATGTGATTGTAAAACAAAATTTGGGCTTGGCCACCCTAATTTTATTTCAAAAACCCGGGTTAAAATACTAAACAATTTGGAGTACTTTTTGCGCATTTGTTCTATTTTGTTTCAACATTGATTATAAAACAAAATGTGGGCTTGGCTACCTTACATTTAATAAAAATACTGCAAAAACTGCAAATTTGGGCTTGGCCATCCTAATTTTAGGTAAAAAACTGCATTTTGTGCACGTTTCGCGCGTATTTGTTCACATCCTCATCAACAGATTTGTATGTGTGTTGGGGGGGGGGGGGGGGGGTGGTCATAAAAAATAATCAACATCCGAGTAGGGGTTCATAAAATGAATCTCTTTGTTTAGGGGTCATAACAAAATGACGACGATAAATGAGATTTTGGGACCCCCCTACCAAAGAAAATGACCCCCGAAAAGTCATATCATTATTACTTCGTGACTCTAAATGGCAATTTTCCTTTTAAGGGCGTAATGTACAATTCATAGCTATTCACGAAGACTAGTCGTAGGTTGCAAGAATAAACGTCAGAATAAAAGGATAACGGAAGCTAAGCATGTCGACTGATTTCTTAAAACGGAATCTTTTAAGGTATCTAAAACATCTATCTCTGCCGTGTACTCAAGAAGAGGAAAGGGAAGGTCGATGATTAGATTTAGTACCATAAATATTATGCATCTCCATAAATGACACTAACGTTTTGTGAAGGCTGTCTGTTTCAGTTACATCCGGAAAGTCTCTATATAATACAATTTCCCAACATGTTTCATTTAACTTTGAAAGTAGGTCAATATACAGCATATTATATTCTCTGATCATTTTAGCTGACTGCAATGCTTGAAGCGTAGATCATACAGACAGGCGCTTACGACGTCTTTTGTTTTGAAGCTCTACGTATATTTCCTAGTTGTCCGGGTCACTTATGTCAGTAAGAATAAAGACGAACATACAGTATTACTATATTTATGTTTTCCGCGATAAGAAATTGACACACTGCATAGAAATACCCATAGCTTAGGAAATTGTGGGACATGGAAATAAGTATAATAATACCGACGTATGCCAATATATGCACTATACTCTCTAAATGTAAATGAGCTAAAACTCACTCTTTGAGCTCGTAGAGGGACAGCTCACTTTAGGAGTGAATTTAGCTCTATTTGGAGTGATGTGCCACTCGTTTGGAGTGATTTTTCACTCTTTTCAGAGGGATTTCTACCCTAACAAGAGTAGAAATCATTCTAAAAAGAGTGAACTTCACTCCAAAAAGAGCTGTCCCTCCACGAACTCTCAAAGAGTGAGTTTTAGCTCTTTTACATTTAGAGAGTACAGTGCCGAAACCATTATATAATGTTGCCATTTGTCCCAAGTAAATCAGAAACATTGGCAACAATTCCACATGTATGTAATGTGGCTTTGGGTTTATTCATAACATTTCGTTCTCATATTTAAATATTCTTGGCATATGATGAGTTCATTTGTCATTTCTTTTCCGTTCAATAACTGTGTAGTTCTATGATAGGTGAATATTTATGAATTCTGCGCAGTGTGGAATGACATTTTTTTTCAAAAATTAACTGTTTGAGTGACAGGCGATTTAGATACTGCTGATAAAGATGGTTGATATCAATGGATATTTTGCAGTTACAACGACCTTTTTGTCAAATCCTTGTATTTTTAATGTTTTTATTTATCTATATTTTAAATTTCACATTTATTTGATGCGGATGATTATACACTCCTCGCCATAGGCTTGGTGATGTGCGGAAAGACATAAAGTCTAAATTTACAAAAACATATAGGTTGTAAGGTTCTAACTTGGTTCGGTAGATATACGAGTGAGGATAAGTATGTCGTGTTCAATTAGCGATGTCACGGTTGATTTAGTCAAATTGCCCCCGATACTATTTTCAAACGGCAAAGAACAGTTGAAGACGTTCAAGTTACACCGTACGCGTTTCTCTTTTATAAGTTTTTATTTTTGCCATGATATACGACCTAACACACGCTTACCGCTACCTGGTTCACCGCGGTATAAGGAGCGTTGGCGATGGCCCTTTAGCTAAACATACCTCTCGTTATGTTCTAGTTAGGAGTGAAACTTAAGATACGATACGGAGGGTTCATTTGTAAAAGAGTGTACGTTTTTTAAGCTGCCTAGTGCAATAAATATTTTCTATTCGATTTCTATGGATTACAGGAAGAAAATAATGTGCATAGATTTGATATAGACCTATTATATTTAATATGAATTGTATTGTATATAATTGAACAATAAAATTCATTAATATAATGTATATTCGTAATTTAAATGGCATTATAATCATTTAACATCACTTAAGGCAGCCCATATGTTTGAAACTGTTTTTTATTGTTGTATTTTCCAAGCGCACGTCAAAATACTTAAAACGAGAGTGGTCTAGTCAAAAAAACAACTATATATATTAAAAGAATGTATTTCGATAACATCGCTCAGAATTGAATGCAAAGTGACTTTATTTGCGTATGAAAATAATAGTGATTACAAGCAAGACATTCAACATGTTCAAGGACATTGATCAAATCGCCAATGTTTTATAACGCACTGCATCTCCGTTGATTAAGACACTGCCAGAATCGAAACATCATATAATGTCTTTCGTAATTGTTACGTTTGCTTACCCAGGCTATGGGATATGTAATTTTAGTTAAGGTTTAACATTTAATACAAATCAAAAAACTGCTATACTTTATGTTTTCCTCGTAATTCGTCGTGTAATTCTATTTTAACTCATTTTTGTGAATATCAGGATTAATATAACTTTCCAAAATCCACTTGGCCAATACCATGATGATTACATCATTTCTATTCGTTAACATGCTCAGAGTAAAACCCGAGAAGAGAGAGAAATAGTTTCGTGTTTACAGCGTAGTTATGTATTCATCTAGGAAAGAGGTTGTGCATAACGTAATCATGTACGTGATGATTGTGGCACTCTCTAGCTACATTGAACAGATGCATATTCACACATACACTAAGCACCAAGGTGTTGGCCTATTGTTACCAATCGTTGTAGAATCATTTCAAATGAACTACAGTAAGTCATGACTGCAGCGAAGGACACTGGTTCAAACCTTGTGTGGAATCAATCGATTAAAACACGCATAGGCCTACACCTCTTTTATTACTATGATTCGGATGTATCAAGGATATATATGTAGACATAAATTAATCTTGATAATAAAATAGATCTATTATAGTAAAAAAAATATGCTTAGTCGAAACACCGAGCCGAATTTGTTCAATTGACTTACATCTTTTAAAAATTTGCCGTTTTTTTGAATTTTTAAACTCATTTTCTCTCCAGAAGATGTAAATTGGCACGCTGACACCCGTTTTTAAATTAATTCGATGACCACCGACATTATTCATAGCCCCTATTGTCCACTTCAGTCATGTGACAACCTTTCGTTGCTTGTTGACCTCTGACCTTGTATTCATAACTTATTTCCCGGGGAAATGGTCCTAACACTCAGATTGCATTAAAATTGAACCCTAAAATAATTCACATCCCATCAAAAATCTTGTGCTACCTCAAAATTATTCTTTGATAAATTTCAGATTATCATCATACAATTGACCTCACTGACTTGTTGTTTCCATCCCGGTTTTAACAAATTAATCGTCTTCATGACATTCTACACGAATCGCCGACGCTATCCGATCTCTACAATTATCAGGGGATTTGATCTAGTAGCTACTAGTAGCATACTTGGGCTGCTTCCGATTCACAAGTGGAAATAAGTCTATATGAAATATAGGGGCCAAGTGGAAAAAAGCGCGGGAAATCGCGTTAATTATTAAAGGCAGATGCTGCAACAAATATAGCTGTTTGGTAATCATGGTCACACCATCATTGCTGTGAATTTTATCGCTGTTGTAAACACCTGCTACAATAATTGATAACGATTCTTTACATTAAGTGTAACTTTATTTTCAAATTACTTAATATATGTTTATATTCGGTAATTTGAAAGAAGATAGTTTACATGATGATACACGATAACCTTCTTTTACATGTATGAGATTTCATGTTGCTTAGTACTGGTTCTGTGCCCTAATTATATTCAATGACCGTCAGCTGTCACTGTTATTAGCACACCTACATATTTCAACGCCAGAATTGACCAATCAACGTAATCAGTGATACAGGTGGATCAGTAAACGTGGTAAACATGTCGCCTAATGAGAAGGTAGACTGAATCCTTTCCGTCTTCACAATTTACACACGGTCTCTGCGAGAGTGCTCGATGTAGTTCGCCATTTTTTTTAAATGGTGACCAAATAGCTGAACGCGGGGAACCAGTCTAGTAAGAAGAATAGGCCGTGAACATAGACAAAATGGTTTAGTTTGATTATACCATGTTAGTGTGATCCTGGCTATTTAGATAAGATAAGCACGGACAGTTACCATTGTTACGACACACTTTACAACTTACAACAGTAACAAGATATCAACTTATCCACTTTTAAATCTACATAGCCTCTCTGGCGTTTGGGCACCTCGAAATTATATTTTATTCACATTCCAATCCGTTTTAGGATTCTTATATAAAATTATCGACGAATTAAGCTACTAGTATGTGGCATACCACATGTGGTAAACCACATCTAGTAGCTTAATTCGTCGATAATTTTGGAAGTTTAAAAATGTAAGATTTCCAGAGGTGGTCAGATTGGAACCAACCGATGACCTTTCCAACCATTCGTTGTTGTTCTATTAGCGTAATTAGTATGTTATTTTGAAAATACCGATGAATATTCATCCCCGGGGTATTCATAAAGCACGTAAAAGAATCCCATTTTATTTGACCCACCCTGTTGAGTGCAGGTGCTGCGATGTATTTACTATTCACCGTGCGATAGTCTCGTATAATATTAATGTTTCACGGTCTGCATGGCCCAAACGTGACTCCATATAGAATATTAATCAAAAGACAGGACAATTAAATTATTAGCCAATAAATAAGGAATTTATATGTGCTTGATGCTTTGTACAAGTGAGCCGACCGAATGACTGCCGAGTCTAGACTGGGTACAGATGTGTTATGGAAAGGAAGCGACACTTCCGATGTGCATGATGATATGATCTTACAAGTTCATCTTGAAATTAATATTAATCCCTCAGCTCTCTTTTCAAAAATAGTGAAATCCATCAGGTACTGGCTTTAGCCGATGTGAAAGGATTATCGTTTTTGCTGCTAGTGGTTGTGGTTCGTGAAATCGAGTTAATCTGTATACAATGGCGCACGTTTTAGGTCAGTTTTGTTGAGATGTAAAGCTAAAAGCGTTATCAATTATGAAAGCTAAGTAACTATTAGCCAGATAGCTAAGATAGATCAAGGTAGTAAAAATATTTTGTATTTCAACATTTATAGCGGGCTTTAGCTGTCGGCAATGATAATTTCAAGCGATGGAAAGAACGAAAGGCACGAAAAACTCTACATCAGCATTCCAGAATAAACACACGATTTAAACATTCTTGGTATAGGATGAGTTCATTTGTATATATTTATTCCGTTCAATAACTGTGCAGTGAGTGATAGGTGAATACTTATAAATTATGCGCAATGTGGAATGACATTTCCCCCAAAATTAACTGTTTGAGTGACAGGCGATTTAGATACTGTAAATGAAAATAGTTGATATCAATAGATATTTTGCACTGGCAACGCCCTTTTTGTTATATTGTTAATGTCATTATTTATCTTGATTTTAATTTACATAATTTTGATGCGGATGATCCTATCTACACTTCTCGCCATACGTGATACGCGGAAAGGCTTAAACTCTAAATTACAAAAACATGTAGGTTACAAGGTTCTAACTTGTTTCGGTAGATATAAGAGTGAGGAAAAGTATGTCGTGTTCAATTAGCGATGTCACGGTTGATTTAGTCAAATTGCCCCCGATACTATTTTCAAACGGCAAAGAACAGTTGAAGACGTTCAAGTTACACCGTACGCGTTTCTCTTTTATAGATTTTTCTTGCCGTGATATACGACCTAACACACGCTTACCGCTACCTGGTTCACCGCGGTATAAGGAGCGTTGGCGATGGCCCTTTAGCTAAACATTCCCTCTCGTATGTTCTAGTTAGGAGTGAAACTTAAGATACGATAGGGAGGGTTCATTTGCAAAAGAGTGTAAGTTTTTTAAGCTGCCTAGTGCAATACATACTTTCTATTTGATTTATATGCTATACAGGAAGAAAATAACGTGTATAGATTTGATGTAGACCTATTGTATTTAATATATTTAATTAATTTTGTATATAATTGAACAATAAGATTCATTAATATAATGTATATTTGTCATTTGAGTGGCATTATAATCATTTAACATCACAAAGCAGCCCATATGTTTGAAATCGGGTTTTTATTGTTGTATATTCCATGAGCACGTCAAAATACTAAAAAGTCCAAAAGATTACTTTATTTAAAGAATGTGTTTCGATAACATCGCTCAGAATTGAATACAAAGTGAATTTATTTGCGTATGAAAATAATAGTGATTACGAGCAAGACATTCAAGGACATTGTTCAAATCGCCAATGTTTTATAACGCACTGTAATTCCGTTGATTAATACACTGCCAGGATATCAGACACTTTCTTCCGTTATTGTTACGTTTGATTACACAGGCTATGGGATATGTATTTTCAGTTTTAATTTATTTGATTTCAATTTATTTGATTTATATTGAATGTTAAAGCTTAAAAGCTTTAACATTCAATATAAATCAAATAAATTGCTATAATTTATGTTTACCTCGCGATTCCTCGTGTAATTCCAATTTAACTAATTTTGCTGAATATTAGGATTAATATAACTTTCCCAAATCCTCGTGGCATTACCATGATGATTACATCGTTTCTATTCGTTAAAATGCTCAGAGTAAAACCCGAGAAGAGAGAGAAACAATTCAATGTTTCGGGTTTTGAAGTGTAGTTACTTATTCATCTTCATCTTGAAAAGAGGTTGTGCGTAATGTAAGCAAGTACGTATGATGGCATACTTTAACTACATTGAACAGATGCATATTCACATATCGTCAGCCTGCTTCGATAATTGCCTAACTCATTTTTTCTAGTTCTTAGAAAACAACAAGAGTATGAAACCTGTTACCTGTGTACCTGTTACTCATTTTGCATTATTGATGGATGGATGTGGAATGAGGCTTTTATTGTTGATGTGAGTCTTGTATTGTTGATGTGACTTGGATTAGTGCATCCATGCACGCCAATTGAGGATTGGCGTGCATGGATGCACTAATCCAAGTCATAAAGAAACTGATGAACACAGCCATACAATAATTTGATTAATTCCATGGATGTCAATGCAAATTCAATAATGCAAAATGAGTAACATAGTGGAGTGGTCTGGTGGCCCTTTTGCAACAAAACTCTTCATTTATCAACACTTTCGATTGGTCAATGACTTGGGTATTATAACAGCATGTGCATAAAGTAATGAAGTCATGATTTATGCAAAAAACTCAATTTTGCTGAAAAGTGAGTTAGGCAATTATCGAAGCAGGCTGACGATATGCACCAATCGTCAATGTGTTGGCCTATTGTTATCAATCTTGTAGAATCATTTCGAATGGACTACAATAATGCATAACTACGGAGAAGGACACTGGTTCAGATCTTTTGTGGAATCAATCGATAAAACACGGATAAACCTCTATTATTACTATGATCTATAATGGTCAAAGACTGTGCATACTCGACACACTAAGTCGATTTTGTTCAATTGAGTTACACTTTTTAAAATGTACCGTTGTCTTGAATTCTAAAACTCTTTTTCTCTCCAGAAGATGTAAACGTGCACGTTGACACCCATATACGATCGTTTTAAATTAAGTCGATGACCACAACCATCACCCATGGCTTCTATTGTACACTTCAGTCATGTGACAGCCTCTTGCAACTTGGTGACCTCTGACCTTGAAGTGGTGACCCTAGGAGCATTATATACACCCTCCTCAAGTTTGAACTTATTCCCGGGTGAAATGGTACTAACACTCAAATTTCATCAAAATTGAACCCAAAAATAATTTTCTTTGATAAATTTCACAGATTATTATCATTATTATAATACAATTGACCTCACTGACTTGTTGTTTCCATCCTGGTTTTAACAAATTAAATCGTCTGCATTACATTCTACACGACGAATCGCCGACGCTATCCGATCTCTACAAATCAGGAGATTTGATCTAGTAACTACTAGTAGCATACTTGGTCTGCTAATTCGACATTATGTTTTATTTACATTCCGATCCGTTTTTGGATTCGCATACATAAGCCTACCACATACTAGCCGCTTAATTCGTCGATTTTTGTAGTTCTTCCAGAACTGCAAGACTCGTACGATGGACGGTAGGTGTAAGAGACTGATTTTTTATATTTTTGAATCATTCCAATTTATTGATAAACAACATTGAAAAGCTTACAGATAAAGCTAGACTAGAGGATGGTATTGGCAATGGGCCTTTTACCATCATCCGCAGGCATTGCACAAAATACATAACAATTAGACACATAAAAATGAAAACGTATATAACTGGAAATAAATACCAATGTAAAACTGGTGGATAAAAGGACCAAAAGGGTCAGGAAAGCCTACTTTCCAAAATAAAAGTTTTGTATAAACATAGAAATATAAAAAGTTCGCGATTAAATGTGCCCAGAATAAAGCTGAGTGGAGAATTGCACTGAGAGAGCAAGATAATTAGTCGGTCCTCCATGACCATTGTTTGTCTTATTAAGAATAGAACATAGAATAAGAACATGTTTTTGCACGCTGACTCAAGGATTTGATTTTTTTGTGGACGCCCGCGTCGTAATTGTTTTGTTGATGGAAAGAAGGGGGAAATGGATTGAAGGGAGCTCTTAGTAGAACTTGAAATAAGGCCTCTTGAACTAATTTCAACACATATGAGCTTGGTGTCATAATCCAGTTCTCGCAGGTCACTGACATGGCCCGCGTATTTATTGAGTTTGCGATCATGAGCAGAATTAATGTTACGCACGAACGGAATAGTGAGCTAAAAAATAATGATCGACTTTGAGCCTTGATTAACAAGGGGGTGTGGACTCTCAGGTACAGCCTCCGTAAAACTGCCGTAACTTCTTCAATATTCATTTAATCTTTATAAACGTATACAGTTTTTTGAAGAAATGGGTTCAATGAATCCAACCATGATAATGAAATTTGGAAAATTTATAAAAAATACGTTTTTTGACCCATTTTAGGTTTGGGAAAGATAACTCAAAATATAATTTGGCAAATTTTGTCATACTAGTTTTATGATAATCCTGATCACATTCCCCAGGAGTTTTTTTTTTAATATCTTATTTATTGTTTGAGTTATAGACCAAAAAGTGCCAAAAAATGTGATTATTTTTTTTTACCGCCAAAATCATGAAAATCACATTTTTTGGAACTTTTTGGTCTATACCTCAAAAAATAAATAAGATATTCAAAACAAACAAAAACGCTCCTGGGGAATGTTATCAAGATTATCATAAAACTAGTATGACAAAATTTGACAATATATATTTTGAGTTATCTTTTCCAAACCTAAAATGGGTCAAAAACATGTTTTTTATATTTTTTCCCAAAATGGGCAATTTCATTATCATGGTTGGATTCATTGAATCCTTTTCTGCAAAAAAACTGTATACGTTCATAAAGATTAAATGAATATTGAAGAAGTTACGGCAGTTTTACGGAGGCTGTACCTGAGAATCCACACCCCCTTAATGAGGATAAGATCCGGTCTTTGTTGAATAGGAAGGATGTCGGGCGGAATTGTGGTCCCAGCAATTTTGGTAGCCCCTTGAAGATCAAAAGAAAAACTTCCATGAGAGATCGCTAGCATCATCAAGAGTGACCAGGATCATGCGGAGAACACAAAGTTATGTAGCGACCGTGCGTGGTCTAAACATAGTTTTGCAATTATTTAAAACATGGTGAAGATTTTCTTTCAAGCCACAGAGGTCGCATTTAGTGTTAGTTCTTTTGGCCCCATCGACTCAGATTGTTTTTGGTAGGGAGTGAGGAATTAAGCATACATTTCATGATAATTTTGAAAGATTAAAAATGTAAGATTTCAAGATTTTACCAGACTTACATTGATTACTGACTACATTGGAAACAGCTGATTACCTTGACAACCATTCTGTATTCATTACAAGATTGCTAGCTTCAGAAAACATCGAATCGGTGATTTAAACAAAATATTTGATATCTCCGGAAACTGTTGTTCTATTAGCATGATTAGTATGTTATTTTGAAAATACCGATGAATATTCATCAAACAAGTAAAAGAATCCCGTTTTGTATGACCCACCCTGTTGAGTGCAGGTGCTGCGATGTATTTAATATTCCCCATGCGATAATCTCGTATAATATTAATGTTTCACGGTCTGCATGGCCCAAACGTGACTCCATATAGAATATTAATCAAAAGACAGGACAATTAGATTATTAGCCACTAAATAAGGAATTTATATGTGCTTGATGCTTTGTACAAGTGAGCAGACCGAATGACTGCCGAGTCTAGACTGGGTACAGATGTGTTATGGAAAGGAAGCGACACTTCCGATGTGCATGATGATATGATCTTACAAGTTCATCTTGAAATTAATATTAATCCCTCCGCTCTCTTGTCAAAATAGTGAAAGCCATTAGGTACTGGATTATAGCCGATGTGAAAGGACTATCGTTTTTGCTGCTAGTGGTTGTGGTTCGTGAAATCGAGTTAATCTGTATACAATGGCGCACGTTTTAGGTCAGTTTTGTTGAGATGTAAAGCTAAAAGCGTTATCAATTATGAAAGCTGTATCAAAGTAACTGAATGTATTGCATTAATTGTATTTAAATGTGCCCGTTTCTCTATTCAAAGCCATATTGGATATGCAGGCACATCCAACAGCTTATGGTCTAGAAGCCTAGTTAAAAACAGAAGGAACCTGGTTTGTGGTGGAGGTTAGCAACACGTATATAGCGGTAAGCCGCTCAATTAAAGTGCATCGAAAATTAGCTCTTGATTATTTGATCTAGAACTTTGGATTAACCTGATTCCGTATTTAGTATCTCCGTCAGTGGCTGGAATTCGTCAAAAAAATGTCAAAAATTACTATCCAGATTTATGTTTCTGGTTTACAAAATTCGTCCAAGCTCCAGGCCACAAATCACTGAAATTATTAATGTCTTGATAGATAATCAAATTTTAGGGGAGAGCGGGAGTGTTCGCCACATTTTCATTTGAAGAGGTCTAGAGACGCCAATTTTAAAGATTGAATGGACCTATCGATATTATGTGAAAGATTGATATCTTGGCTACATACGACCATGACCTCAATTACTCTTGGCCTTACTGTAAAGGCAAGAGTAAATGATAAAGGCAGGTGTCTCAAAAAGGCGAACTTGCCTGACGCCGGGGTAGGTTCGCCCATAGGCCGGGGCAAGTTCGCCCTAGGCTCAGAATTAGGCTACACAAAGTACCATACTATCCAATACATCAATGTATGTTATACGAGGCATAATGTCCATTGAAAGATAAATAGCCGATAGCAACAATAATAGTGCAAAAGATAGATCAAGGTATTACAGATATTTTGTATTTCAACATTTATAGCGGGCTTTAGCGGTCGTCAATGATAATTTCAAGGGAAGGAAAGAACAAAAGGCACGAATAACTCTACATCAGCATTCCAGAATAAACACACGATTTAAACATTCTTGGCATATGATGAGTTCATTTGTATTTATTTGTTACGATCAATAACTGTGTAGTAAGTGATAAGTGAATGCTTATGAATTATGCGCAATGTGGAATGACATTTCCCCCAAAATTAACTGTTTGAGTGACAGGCGATTTAGATGCCACTGCAAAATATCCATTGATATTAACTATTTTTCATCATCAATAGTTGATATCAATGGATATTTTGCAGTGGCAATGACCTTTTTGTTATACCGTATTGTTAATATTATTATATATCTTGATTTTAATTTACATAATTTTGATGCTGATGATTCCATCTACACTCCTCGCTATACGTGACTATGCGGAAAGGCTTAAAATCCAAATTACAAAAACATGTAGGTTACAAGGTTCTAACTTGGTTCGGTAGATATACGAGTGAGGATAAGTATGTCGTGTTCAATTAGCGATGTCACGGTTGATTTAGTCAAATTGCCCCCGATACTATTTTCAAACGGCAAAGAACAGTTGAAGACGTTCAAGTTACACCGTACGCGCTTCTCTTTTATAAGTTTTTCTTTTTGCCATGATATACGACCTAACACACGCTTACCGCTACCTGGTTCACCGCGGTATAAGGAGCGTTGGCGATGGCCCTTTAGCTAAACATACCTCTCGTTATGTTCTAGTTAGGAGTGAAACTTAAGATACGATACGGAGGGTTCATTTGTAAAAGAGTGTACGTTTTTTTTAAGCTGCCTAGTGCAATAAATACTTTCTATTCGATTTCTATGGATTACAGGAAGAAAATAATGTGCATAGATTTGATATAGACCTATTATATTTAATATGAATTGTATTGTATATAATTGAACAATAAAATTCATTAATGTAATGTATATTTGTCATTTAAATGGCATTATAATCATTTAACATCACTTAAGGCAGCCCATATGTTTGAAACTGTTTTTATTGTTGTATTTTCCAAGCGCACGTCAAAATACTTAAAACGAGAGTGGTCTAGTCAAAAAAAACCTATATATATTAAAAGAATGTATTTCGATAACATCGCTCAGAATTGAATGCAAAGTGACTTTATTTGCGTATGAAAATAATAGTGATTACAAGCAAGACATTCAACATGTTCAAGGACATTGATCAAATCGCCAATGTTTTATAACGCACTGCATCTCCGTTGATTAAGACGTTGCCAGAATCGAAACATCAGATAATGTCTTTCGTAATTGTTACGTTTGCTTACCCAGGCTATGGGATATATGTAATTTTAGTTAAGGTTTAACATTTAATACAAATCGAAGAAACTGCTATACTTTATGTTTTCTCGTAATTCGTCGTGTAATACTATTTTAACTCATTTTTGTGGATATCAGGATTAATATAACTTTCCCAAATCCTCTTGGCCAATACCATGATGATTACATCATTTCTATTCGTTAACATGCTCAGAGTAAAACCCGAGAAGAGAGAGAAACAGTTTCGTGTTTACAGCGTAGTTATGTATTCATCTAGAAAAGAGGTTGTACATAACGTAATCATGTACGTGATGATAGTGGCACTCTCTAACTACATTGAACAGATGCATATTCACACATACACTAAGCACCAAGGTGTAGAATCATTTCAAATTGACTACAGTAAATCATGACTGCAGCGAAGGACACTGGTTCAAACCTTTTGTGGAATCAATCGATTAAAACACGCATAGGCCTACACCTCTTTTATTACTATGATTCGGATGTATCAAGGATATACATGTAGACATAAATTAATCTTGATAATAACATAGATCTATTATAGTCAAAACTATGCTTAGTCAAAACACCAAGCCGATTTTGTTCAATTGAGTTACATCTTTTTAAAATTTGCCGTTTTCTTGAATTTTTAAACTCATTTTCTCTCCAAAAGATGTAAATTGGCACGTTGACACCCGTTTTTAAATTAATTCGATGACCACCGACATTATTCATAGCCCCTATTGCACACTTCAGTCATGTGATAACCTTTCGTTACTGGTTGACCTCTGACCTTGTATTCATAACTTATTTCCCAGGGAAATGGTCCTAACACTCAGATTTCATTAAAATTGAACCCTAAAATAATTCACATCCCATCAAAAATCTTGTGCTACCTCAAAATTATTCTTTGATAAATTTCAGATTATCATCATACAATTGACCTCACTGACTTGTTGTTTCCATCCCGGTTTTAACAAATTAATCGTCTTCATGACATTCTACACGAATCGCCGACGCTATCCGATCTCTACAATTATCAGGGGATTTGATCTAGTAGCTACTAGTAGCATACTTGGGCTGCTTCCGATTCACAAGTGGAAATAAGTCTATATGAAATATAGGGGCCAAGTGGAAAAAAGCGCGGGAAATCGCGTTAATTATTAAAGGCAGATGCTGCAACAAATATAGCTGTTTGGTAATCATGGTCACACCATCATTGCTGTGAATTTTATCGCTGTTGTAAACACCTGCTACAATACTTGATAACGATTCTTTACTTTAAGTGTTACTTTATTTTCAAATTACTTAATGTATGTTTATATTCGGTAATTTGAAAGACGATAGTTTACATGATGATACACGATAACCTTCTTCTACATGTATGAGATTTCATGTTGCTTAGTACTGGTTCTGTGCCCTAATTATATTCAATGATCGTCAGCTGTCACTGTTATTAGCACACCTTCATATTTCAACGCCAAAATTGACCAATCAACGTAATCAGTGAAACAGGTGGATCAGTAAACGTGGTAAACAGGTCGCCTAATGAGGAGATAGATTGAATCCTCGTCTTCACAATTTACACACGGTCTCTGCGAGAGTGCTCGATTTAGTTTGCCATTTTTTTAAATGGTGACCAAATAGATGAACGCGGGGAACCAGTCTAGTAAGAAGAATAGGCCGTGAACATAGACAAAATGGTTTAGTTTGATTATACCATGTTAGTGTGATCCTGGCTATTTAGATAAGATAAGCACGGACAGTTACCATTGTTACGACTCACTTTACAACTTATACAACAGTAACAAGATATCAACTTATCCACTTTTAAATCTACATAGCCTCTCTGGCGTTTGGGCACCTCGAAATTATATTTTATTCACATTCCAATCCGTTTTAGGATTCTTATATAAAATTATCGACGAATTAAGCTACTAGTATGTGGCATACCACATGTGGTAAACCACATCTAGTAGCTTAATTTGTCGATAATTTTGGAAGTTTAAAAATGTAAGATTTCCAGAGGTGGTCAGATTGGAGCCAACCGATTACCTTTCCAACCATTCGTTGTTGTTCTATTAGCATGATTAGTATATTATTTTGAAAATACCGATGAATATTCATCAAACAAGTAAAAGAATCCTGTTTTGTATGACCCACCCTGTTGAGTGCAGGTGCTGCGATGTATTTAATATTCCCCATGCGATAATCTCGTATAATATTAATGTTTCACGGTCTGCATGGCCCAAACGTGACTCCATGTAGAATGTTAATCAAAAGACAGGACAATTAAATTATTAGCCAATAAATAAGGAATTTATATGTGCTTGATGCTTTGTACAAGTGAGCCGACCGAATGACTGCCGAGTCTAGACTGGGTACAGATGTGTTATGGAAAGGAAGCGACACTTCCGATGTGCATGATGATATGATCTTACAAGTTCATCTTGAAATTAATATTAATCCCTCCGCTCTCTTGTCAAAAATAGTGAAATCCAGCAGGTACTGGATTTTAGCCGATGTGAAAGGATTATCGTTTTTTGCTGCTAGTGGTTGTGGTTCGTGAAATCGAGTTAATCTGTATACAATGGCGCACGTTTTAGGTCAGTTTTGTTGAGATGTAAAGCTAAAAGCGTTATCAATTATGAAAGCTAAGTAACTATTAGCCAGATAGCTAAAATAGATCAAGGTAGTAAAAATATTTTGTATTTCAACATTTATAGCGGGCTTTAGCTGTCGTCAATGATAATTTCAAGCGATGGAAAGAACGAAAGGCACGAAAAACTCTACATCAGCATTCCAGAATAAACACACGATTTAAACGTTCTTGGCATAGGATGAGTTTATTTGTATATATTTATTCCGTTCAATAACTGTGCAGTGAGTGATAGGTGAATACTTATAAATTATGCGCAATGTGGAATGACATTTCCCCCAAAATTAACTGTTTGAGTGACAGGCGATTTAGATACTGTAAATGAAAATAGTTGTGCACTGGCAACGCCCTTTTTGTTATATTGTTAATGTCATTATTTATTTTGATTTTAATTTACATAATTTTGATGCGGATGATTCTATCTACACTTCTCGCCATACGTGATACGCGGAAAGGCTTAAAGTCTAAATTACAAAAACATGTAGGTTACAATGTTCTAACTTGTTTCGGTAGATATAAGAGTGAGGAAAAGTATGTCGTGTTCAATTAGCGATGTCACGGTTGATTTAGTCAAATTGCCCCCGATACTATTTTCAAACGGCAAAGAACAGTTGAAGACGTTCAAGTTACACCGTACGCGTTTCTCTTTTATAGATTTTTCTTGCCGTGATATACGACCTAACACACGCTTACCGCTACCTGGTTCACCGCGGTATAAGGAGCGTTGGCGATGGCCCTTTAGCTAAACATTCCCTCTCGTATGTTCTAGTTAGGAGTGAAACTTAAGATACGATAGGGAGGGTTCATTTGCAAAAGAGTGCAAGTTTTTTAAGCTGCCTAGTGCAATACATACTTTCTATTTGATTTATATGCTATACAGGAAGAAAATAATGTGTATAGATTTGATGTAGACCTATTGTATTTAATATATTTAATTAATTTTGTATATAATTGAACAATAAGATTCATTAATATAATGTATATTTGTCATTTGAATGGCATTATAATCATTTAACATCACTCAAGGCAGCCCATATGTTTGAAATCGGGTTTTTATTGTTGTATATTCCATGAGCACGTCAAAATACTAAAAAGTCCAAAAGATTACTTTATTTAAAGAATGTGTTTCGATAACATCGCTCAGAATTGAATTCAAAGTGACTTTATTTGCGTATGAAAATAATAGTGATTACGAGCAAGACATTCGAGGACATTGTTTAAATCGCCAATGTTTTATAACGCACTGTAACTCCGTTGATTAATACACTGCCAGGATATCAGACACTTTCTTCCGTTGTTGTTACTTTTGCTTACACAGGCTATGGGATATGTAATTTCAGTTAAGCTTTAACATTCAATATAAATCAAATAAATTGCTATAATTTATGTTTACCTCGCGATTCCTCGTGTAATTCCAATTTAACTAATTTTGCTGAATATTAGGATTAATATAACTTTCCCAAATCCTCGTGGCATTACCATGATGATTACATCGTTTCTATTCGTTAAAATGCTCAGAGTAAAACCCGAGAAGAGAGAAAAACAATTCAATGTTTCGGGTTTTGAAGTGTACTTACTTATTCATCTTCATCTTGAAAAGAGGTTGTGCGTAATGTAACTACTTTAACTACATTGAACAGATGCATATTCACATATGCACCAATCGTCAATGTGTTGGCCTATTGTTATCAATCTTTGTAGAATCATTTCGAATGGACTACAATAAGGCATAACTACGGAGAAGGACACTGGTTCAGATCTTTTGTGGAATCAATCGATAAAAACACGCATAAACCTCTATTATTACTATGATCTATAATGGTCAAAGACTGTGCATACTCGACACACTAAGCCGATTTTGTTCAATTGAGTTACACCTTTTAAAATGTGCCGTTGTCTTGAATTCTAAAACTCTTTTTCTCTCCAGAAGATGTAAATGTGCACGTTGACACCCATATACGATCGTTTTAAATTAAGTCGATGACCACAACCATCACCCATGGCTTATATTGTACACTTCAGTCATGTGACAGCCTCTTGCAACTTGGTGACCTCTGACCTTGAAGTGGTGACCCAAGGAGCATTATATACACCCTCCTCAAGTTTGAACTTATTCCCGGGTGAAATGGTACTAACACTCACTCAAATTTCATCAAAATTGAACCCAAAAATAATTTTCTTTGATAAATTTCACAGATTATTATCATTATTATAATACAATTGACCTCACTGACTTGTTGTTTCCATCCTGGTTTTAACAAATTAAATCGTCTCCATTACATTCTACACGACGAATCGCCGACGCTATCCGATCTCTACAAATCAGGAGATTTGATCTAGTAGCTACTAGAAGCATACTTGGGCTGCTAATTCGACATTATGTTTTATTCACATTCCGATCCGTTTTTGGATTCGCATACATAAGGCTACCACATACTAGCCGCTTAATTCGTCGATTTTTGTAGTTCTTCCAGAACTGCAAGACTCGTACGATGGACGGCAGGTGTAAGAGACTGATTTTTTATATTTTTGGATCATTCCAATTTTATTGATAAACAACATTGAAAACCTTACAGATAAAGCTAGACTAGAGGATGGTATTGGCAATGGGCCTTTCACCATCATCCGCAGGCATTGCACAAAATACATAACAATTAGACACATAAAAATGAAAACGTATATAACTGGAAATAAATACCAATGTAAAACTGGTGGATAAAAGGGTCAGGAAAGCCTACTTTCCAAAATAAAAGTTTTGTATAAACATAGAAATATAAAAAGTTCGCGATTAAATGTGCCCAGAATAAAACTGAGTGGAGAATTGCACTGAGAGAGCAAGATAATTAGTCGGTCCTCCATGACCATTGTTTGTCTTATTAAGAATAGAACATAGAATAAGAACATGTTTTTGCACGCTGACTCAAGGATTTGATTTTTTTTGTGGACGCCCGCGTCGTAATTGTTTTGTTGATGGAAAGAAGGGGGAAATGGATTGAAGGGAGCTCTTAGTAGAACTTGAAATAAGGCCTCTTGAACTAATTTCAACACATATGAGCTTGGTGTCATAATCCAGTTCTCGCAGGTCACTGGCATGGCCCGCGTATTTATTGAGTTTGCGATCATGAGCAGAATTAATGTTACGCACGAACGGAATAGTGAGCTCAAAAATAATGATCGACTTTGAGCCTTGATTAACAAGGGGGTGTGGACTCTCAGGTACAGCCTCCGTAAAACTGCCGTAACTTCTTCAATATTCATTTAATCTTTATAAACGCATACAGTTTTTGGACGAAAAGGGTTCAATGAATCCAACCATGATAATGAAATTTGGAAAAAAATTATAAAAAATACGTTTTTTGACCCATTTTAGGTTTGGGAAAGATAACTCAAAATATAATTTGGCAAATTTTGTCATACTAGTTTTATGATAATCCTGATCACATTCCCCAGGAGTGGTTTTTTTAATATCTTATTTATTGTTTGAGTTATAGACCAAAAAGTCCTAAAAAATGTTTGTTTGTTTTTACCGCCAAAATCATGAAAATCACATTTGTTGGCACTTTTTGGTCTATACCTCAAAAAATAAATAAGATATGCAAAACAACAAAAAACCGCTCCTGGGGAATGTTATAAAGATTATCATAAAACTAGTATGACAAAATTTGACAATATATATTTTGAGTTATCTTTTCCAAACCTAAAATTGGTCAAAAACATGTTTTTTATAATTTTTTTCCAAAATGGGCAATTTCATTATCATGGTTGGATTCATTGAATCCTTTTCTGCAAAAAACTGTATACGTTCATAAAGATTAAATGAATATTGAAGAAGTTACGGCAGTTTTACGGAGGCTGTACCTGAGAGTCCACACCCCCTTAATCATGTTAATGAGGATAAGATCCGGTCTTTGTTGAGTAGGAAGGATGTCGGGCGGAATTGTGGTCCCAGCAATTTTGGTAGCCCCTTGAAGATCAAAAGAAAAACTTCCATGAGAGATCGCTAGCATCATCAAGAGTGGCCAGGATCATGCGGAGAACACAGAGTTATGTAGCGACCGTGGTCTAAACATAGTTTTGCAATTATTTAAAACATGGTGAAGATTTTCTTTGAAGCCACAGAGGTCGCATTTAGTGTTAGTTCTTTTACCCCCATCGACTCAGATTGTTTTTGGTAGGGAGTAAAGAATTAAGCATACATTTCATGATAATTTTGGAAGATTAAAAATGTAAGATTTCCAGAGGTGGTCAGATTTTTCTAGATTTACATTGATTACTGACTACATTGGAAACAGCTGATTACCTTGACAACCATTCTGTATTCATTACAAGATTACTAGCTTCAGAAGACATCGAATCGGTGATTTAAACAAAATATTTGATATCTCCGGAAACTGTTGTTCTATTAGCATGATTAGTATATTATTTTGAAAATACCGATGAATATTCATCAAACAAGTAAAAGAATCCTGTTTTGTATGACCCACCCTGTTGAGTGCAGGTGCTGCGATGTATTTAATATTCCCCATGCGATAGTCTCGTATAATATTAATGTTTCACGGTCTGCATGGCCCAAACGTGACTCCATATAGAATATTAATCAAAAGACAGGACAATTAAATTATTAGCCAATAAATAAGGAATTTATATGTGCTTGATGCTTTGTACAAGTGAGCCGACCGAATGACTGCCGAGTGTAGACTGGGTACAGGTGTGTTATGGAAAGGAAGCGACACTTCCGATGTGCATGATGATATGATCTTACAAGTTCATCTTGAAATTAATATTAATCCCTCCGCTCTCTTGTCAAAAATAGTAAAAGCCATTAGGTACTGGATTTTAGCCGATGTGAAAGGATTATCGTTTTTTGCTGCTAGTGGTTGTGGTTCGTGAAATCGAGTTAATCTGTATACAATGGCGCATGTTTTAGGTCAGTTTTGTTGAGATGTAAAGCTAAAAGCGTTATCAATTATGAAAGCTGTATCAAAGTAACTGAATGTATTGCATTAATTGTATTTAAATGTGCCCGTTTCTCTATTCAAAGCCATATTGGATATGCAGGCACATCCAACAGCTTATGGTCTAGAAGCCTAGTTAAAAACAGAAGGAACCTGGTTTGTGGTGGAGGTTAGCAACACGTATAGCGGTAAGCCGCTCAATTAAAGTGCATCGAAAATTAGCTCTTGATTATTTGATCTAGAACTTTGGATTAACCTGATTCCGTATTTAGTATCTCCGCTATTTAGTGGCTGGAATTCGTCAAAAAAATGTCAAAAATTACTATCCAGATTTATGTTTCTGGTTTACAAAATTCGTCCAAGCTCCAGGCCACAAATTACTGAAATTATTAATGTCTAGATAGATAATCAAATTTTAGGGGAGAGCGTGGAGTGTTCGCCACATTTTCATTTGAAGAGGTCTAGAGACGCCAATTTTAAAGATTGAATGGACCTATTGATATTATGTGAATGATTGGTATCTTGGCTACATACGACTATGACCTCAATTACTCTTGACCTTACTGTAAAGGCAAGAGTAAATGATAAAGACAGGTGTCTCAAAAAGGCGAACTTGCCTGACGCCGGGGTAGGTTCGCCCATAGGCCGGGGCAAGTTCGCCCTAGGCTCAGAATTAGGCTACACAAAGTACCATACTATCCAATACATCGATGTATGTTATACGAGGCATAATGTCCATTGAAAGATAAATAGCCGATAGCAACAATAATAGTGCAAAAGATAGATCAAGGTATTACAGATATGTTGTATTTCAACATTTATAGCGGGCTTTAGCGGTCGTCAATGATAATTTCAAGGGATGGAAAGAACAAAAGGCACGAATAACTCTACATCAGCATTCCAGAATAAACACACGATTTAAAAAAAATTCTTGGCATATGATGAGTTAATTTGTATTTATTTGTTACGATCAATAACTGTGTAGTATTAAGTGATAGGTGAATGCTTATGAATTATGCGCAATGTGGAATGACATTTCCCCCAAAATTAACTGTTTGAGTGACAGGCGATTTAGATGCCACTGCAAAATATCCATTGATATTAACTATTTTTCATCATCAATAGTTGATATCAATGGATATTTTGCAGTGGCAATGACCTTTTTGTTATACCGTATTGTTAATATTATTATATATCTTGATTTTAATTTACATAATTTTGATGCTGATGATTCCATCTACACTCCTCGCTATACGTGACTATGCGGAAAGGCTTAAAATCCAAATTACAAAAACATGTAGGTTACAAGGTTCTAACTTGTTTCGGTAGATATAAGAGTGAGGATAAGTATGTCGTATTCAATTAGCGATGTCACGGTTGATTTAGTCAAATTGCCCCCGATACTATTTTCAAACGGCAAAGAACAGTTGAAGACGTTCAAGTTACACCGTACGCGCTTCTCTTTTATACTTTTTGTTTGTTTACCGTGATATACGACCTAACACACGCTTACCGCTACCTGGTTCACCGCGGTATAAGGAGCGTTGGCGATGGCCCTTTAGCTAAACATACCTCTCGTTATGTTCTAGTTTGGAGTGAAACTTAAGATACGATACGGAGGGTTCATTTGCAAAAGAGTGTAAGTTTTGTAAGCTGCCTAGTGCAATAAATACTTTGTATTCGATTTCTATGCTATACAGGAAGAAAATAAGATGTATAGATTTGATGTAGGCCTATAATTGTATCTAATATATTTAATTAATTTCGTATATATTGTTAATAATTAATTTTGTATATAATTGAACAATGAGATTCATTAATATAATGTATATTTGTAATTTGAATGGCATTATAATCATTGAACAACACTCAAGGCAGCCCATATGTTTGAAAATTGGTTTTTTATTGTTTTATATTCCAAGCACACTTCAAAATACAAAAAAACCCAGAGTGGTCTAGTCAAAAAGATTGCTATATTAAAGAATGTGTTTCGATGACATCGCTCAGAATTGAATACAAAGTGATTTTATTTGCTTATGAAAATGGCACAACTTTTATTTTGTTTGCTCATGGTCAAACAAGCATATGTCTTTGGATAGACTCTAGCAAATTCGACCACACAAACTGCATACATGCACAGAGGGTGTAGTTACCTTGAAGCTCGTACAAACACTAATTCTATATATGAAGTGTTTAAAGATGAAATTGACACATTCCCCCCCCCCCCCAAACATATTTTTCTAAAAGTGTTACAAGCCCGATTTTTAGTGCTAATTAAAAGTGTTACAAGCCCGATTTTGAGTGCCCATTGTTGATTAAACATAATTTTAGATAGAGAAAAGTAAACATATTGAAATAACGGCCTGGGAAACCCAACTAAATATCTGAATCTGTATACAATGGCGCACGTATTAGGTCAGTTTTGTTGAGATGTAAAGCTATAAAGCGTTATTAATTATGAAAGCTGCATCAAATGATCAAAGTAACTGAATGTATTGCATTTATTGTATATAAACTAGCAGTACGCCCGTCCTTAGGGCGGGCTCCCGCTACATGTAGTAAGTAGACCTACCAGATACACCTACAAAAGTGTTGGGAAAATGTATCACACATTTTTTTAAAGAATACATTCATGAGTTAAAATATAATGCATAAGCCTATTTTCTGACCTGACATTGAATGTGATCCGTCATTACCCGTATATTATAGACCTTCGGTTATTCCATATTTCTTGATTAGCCTCCCAAACCACAGTACTTCCCCAACCTCCACACGGCTTATCTCAACCCCCAAGCCCTAACATTAACCATCTCCCGTAACACAGCGTTTTTTGATTTATTTATCCATTATTTGCCCGCCCGTGTGTGCGCGCGTCTATTTTCACGGCGCACTATGGCGCGTTATGTGTTACGCTCGCCTACTGCATGGTTGCTGTACGTAAGAGATAAACAAACACGGCCCGTAGCAATAACTGAAAAAGCCCTGGATTTGGCCTGTGTTTCCTCATATCTTGGTCAATTCTGTATAGCTTATAAACCGTCTCATGTCATCATCTAGGCCATCAGTGCAACGTTCAAGGCTTTTAGATGAAAAATGAGGGAGCCTTTTCAGGATACATACACACCCCCACACACCCCTACAACATTACGCAAATTATTGTAAGATCCATTTCTCGTTCATTTCTCTGTTCGAATGCCATGTTGGATATGCAGGCACCTCCAACAGCTTATATGGTCTAGAAGTCTAGTTAAGAACAGAAGGAACATTTCTCCCAGGACATTATGTTTGTCACGTGTTTGCTGACAATGGTTTGTGGAGAATATCAACACGTATAGCTGGAAGCCGCTCCCCAAGTGCATCGGAAATCAGCTATTGATCAATTGAGTACAAGTAAATTGAACATGATTTTTGTTTTGTTTTGATTAAACCGATTTCCTATTTATTAGGTCCGTCAGTGGCTGAAATCTTTTGATTTGGCAAGCTATGTAATACATCTTTATCAATCATTGGTACTGGTTTCTGTTGGGGATAGTATTAGACCTGAAATGACAAAACAATACAATATCCATAATGTCAAAAAGTTACCTTCCGGATTTATTTTCCTAGTCTACAAAATTAGCCCTTACCGGAACTCCAGGACACAAATCACCGAAATGATGTCTTGCTAGATGATCATATTGTACTATTACACAGTATTCATGGTATTTGCTTTGTAATATTCGTCAGATGTTATACGAGGCATAATGTCCATTGAAAGATAAATAGCCGATAGCAACAATAATAGTGCAAAATATAGATCAAGGTATTAAAAATATTTTGTATTTCAACATTTATATCGGGCTTTAGCGGTCGTCAATGATAATTTCAAGCGATGGAAAGAACGAAAGGCACGACAAATTCTACATCAGCATTCCAGAATAAACACACGATTACGGAGGGATTAGAGATTCAATAATAAGAGTTTCCGGAGTGTTTGCTAAAATAACACTTAAGTCATCTTCTGTAGATTTACATAAGATGCTTTAACAACTTACCACATGTAATGATGCATGAGAGAGCGCCGAGTACAGTAACTTTGACTGATTTTTTGTATGCTTATTCAAAATACACATGGAATTGCCTGTTCAAAACTAAAAGTGATTAAATAAATGTTGGGTAGAAATCTCGAAAATTATGTAATTGTTACTGGTAGAAGCATCATGAGCCCCAAAAGACCTGTTGAATCCGGCTGCCAAATGTTATCACCTCAAATAATTCAAAATGACATTTGATTTTTGAATCATTCACACGGAGAACATTGATAACAAGTCCTAATAAGTCTACACGCTAGCGATATAGAAGCATCGTTTTAACAGGATGATAATACTATTATCTGTTCATGATCAAATCATGCATCTTACTATAATTTGCCGTCTGAAAACCGTACATAATTGACCGAGATATGAGCAAAAGCGGGAAATCCAGGGCCTTTTCAGCCCGGCTTTTGAGACTATTTCTACAGGCCATGTTTGTTTTTTCTCTATGCGTACACTGTAACCTTGCAGCCGGCGCGCGCAACACATTACGCGTCGCAGTGCGCCATGCAATACTAAACGCGCCGGCGGGCAAATATTGGAGAAATACGCTGCGCCACACGGGAGTTGGTTACGGTTTAGGCCTTGGGGTTGAGATAAGCCACGGGGCGGGGACGGCAGGGCGGGCGGAGGCGGGAACGGCGGCGGGTCGGGGAAGGGGACCGAGAGGGGCAGCTGGGGCAGCCGGCGGGGGCGAGCGGGGTCTAATGAAGAAATGTGGTTTGTGTTTGTGTAATGATGTGGTTTGGGAGGCAGGGGGTGAAGAAATGGGATGCTAAATTGCGTAACGGATATGCCACGGGCGGGGTGGGCGGGGAATTGACGGGTGGGGTACGGGAGATGGTTAAGGTTTAGGCCTTTTTATTTGAAATTTGAAAACTTTTGAATTAAAACGAAACCTTTTGATTTAAAACAAAAATGTTTTAAATATTGTTCTATTATGTGTTTCGTTATAAATTTTCCAACACTTATGTGTTGTTTCATTTTGTAGGTGTTCTATCTGGTAGGCCCTACTCCCTAGCGGGAGAGCCCGTCCGAAGGACGGGCGTCCCGCTAGTTATTATAATAGTGACAAATCCGAGAAAATGTTAGAAACGTTTCTTCGTCTATATTTTGTGTACTCATGCTTTTTGTTCAGTCGGGTATTCCAGTCATGATGTATTGGTAATGGTGCATGATAGTTAAATCATTTGTCCAAATGAAGGTGTTTAAACACAGGGTGTGTGTATTTAATGTCTCGCACGCGACCATTTGCGATGTTCAAGTCTCGATGAAAAACGGATGTTGTGAGAGCGTTGTGATCCTAAACTTGGGGGCGCTGTGGCAGAACAGGGCATAACTAATTTCCGGAATTTATACTTTAGACCAAAAATAAACTATTCTAATTTCCTTTATGTGGAGCAATGAAAAGGGTTCTGTATAAAAGCATTCCTGGACCACATCAGATGTGATATATTAAGTGCATTGAAATGTGTTATGCATTCTTGAACTGGAGTAGCACATAGCACAAGTGTTCATCGAGGAGTCGAACGCAATGCATACAGGTTTACAAAAATGAAATTAATGGAAATGTTTTATTCATCTAGCAGCAATGATTGCTTCTTGCTCTGCGTGTCTGTCAAGATTGAATATTGTTATTGAACATTAAAAGGACATAGTCTAGGTAGATCGTAAACCGGGGGAGGGGGTGCTCAGTGATAAAGTTGTGAGCATTCGGGAGAATAAAAACGCGGCGATTAAAAGAGTGCCTTATTAGACCTATAACGCAGACCCATTCTAATGGTATTAAGATGTGCGATTTCAGTGAATAAATGTGTCTTTTTAACAATAAAAATCCGTGGTAAATGTAGCTTGATCAAATTGTCACATCAATTGTGGAAAAAAAGAAAGAAAATAGGTCTAAACGCCATCATGAGGGCTTATTTCTATGTTAAATATGGACGACCTTAAATTCACTTTCTTTATCAAAACTGAGATTTTAGTGTCAGAAGGAAGAAAACTCATGAGCGAACGCTCATATCATTTGTCTCGTTGCTCCTGCAATACTGAGGCCCGAGAGTATTTGTATGAAAGCGTGGTGAGTTATATCCAAAAGTGGTATACCACCCTAGAAGTGTGTGTACTCCCCCCCCCCCCCGAATGGTAAGCAACTTCTGCCGTTTGCTTTGAAATATTTATGTAGCTTGAACGCTACCTCGTGATGTAAATCATGTATTTATTGCGTTATTAATCAAGGTTCAGAAAAGTTTTTATAGCAATCAATTCTTGATCCATACCTGTGCAACGGTTTACATTAGGGGCGGCGCCAGGGTATTTTGATAGAGAGGGGGTCAAAATCCATGTTAAGAACCAAAAGGTTACTAACCAAAGCGCTAGAAAGCACCGCCCTCCGTGGTAGCGCGGTCAGGGGAGTATGAGGGGATGTGCCCCCTCATAATTAAGATTTTATTTTTCAATTTGCGATCCATTTGGTGTGATTCTATTTATTCTTTTTATTGGGTTTTTTGACTCCATAGGTAAAATTTTCTATTAAAAAATAGGTTTTTTTGTTTTTGCTCTAAATTGTTATTGAAAACTCCATTTGATTCCCGCAGTACATTAAATAAGGAGTGTTGTAACTTGTATAGCCAACATATACCGTATTCCAAGTGGCAATACATTTAGTAAAGTGCATGAACTGAATTTTTTTAAATTAAATGTATTAATTAGCCTCATTTTTTTATAACCTAACGTCCTAAAGGTTTCTTAGATAATTAAGTATAATTAACCAAGCAAATGTTTTACAGCCTCCCGCAGCACAAGAAATTGTCTACAAATTGTAATTAACAAGCTATTCATCGTGTTTGTCTAATTAGGCTAGGTAGGCTATTTGATCATACAGGGTGTCCCAAAAGTTCGAAACCATTTCAAAGCTTTATATCTCCGGTAAAATAATTCACACTTTAAATTTTTTTTTTTCTTCTTTTTGTTGATGCCGGCGCACCAACTATTTATTTGTATTTGTCATACAGGAAACAAAAATATATATGAACATTTAGTTTTAATATTTTCTAAATAATAAAGTACAGTATTTAATTATTGTCTTTCCACCTTTTATATAAACCCCATTTTTTATTGTGTTTATATAATCTTCCCTTTCCAATGGCAATATAATTTTCAACTTGGAACATAAAATGAACTAAGCCCTTAAACACTTGAAAAATCGGCCGTAAACCTGCACTTCTTTTTCTTTATACGTACAGTTTCCCCAATAATATAATATAATTTAGTAAAGGGTCCGGATCAAAAATATTGTATCCAAACATTATTGAAAATGTTGTTAAACTGAGATCAATTCCAAAAATGATATTTAAAAAGATCTCAACACTAGTCCAAAAATGTTTAACATGTTCACACTCGTAAACAGATGAATTAAACTTTCAACATTCCCATTACAAAACGTACAATTTGGTGAATCAATTAAACCAATTCTATGAACGAATTTTGATGTTGCAGTTGTGTTTAACCATGCCTAAAAAAATGATGCTCCATGGACAAGTCTGTTTTGCTGAAGTAATGTTCAATGGACCATATCTTGAAAACCACCCAACCAAAATAAATAATTTGTTCAGGGTAGATACTCCAATACCCATTCTTTGTAATAAAATAAAATAGTGTAGGATGTTATGTAATGTTGCATTTTTTTTTGCTAAGGATGGTTTTTTTGGTGTTATTGGCTAAAGTAGACCCTCAGGTATCAGAAATCCATTGGTAACATTTTTTTCCATCTGCCAATTGGCCGCCATCTTGGATTTCAAAATGGCCACCATTTCCAATATAATTTACCCTATAACTTTTGTTCTGAGCAACATATGAAGTCAAACTTGGTGGCAAACCACATGTTTTTAATACAAGGGAGTTCACAAGCTATGTTCCTATGTCTAACATATATGCATGGCCGCCATCTTGGATTTCAAAATGGCCGCCATTCACACAAAAATATTTTGCCATATAACTTTTGTTCTAAGCAACATATAAAGTTGATTTTGGTGGCAAAATCCATGTTTTCAAGAGTTGTTTACAAGACAAGAGAGTGTATAATAGCTGATCTGTTGTTATATATTAATTGGCTGATAGTAGTAATTATTAGGGTAATTATTAGGGTGGTTTAAAACTGGCTGTAAGTAGCGCAACTCCAACCTTCTGCTCTACCACAAATTCTTCCTTTCCTCTATCTCCCATCTTGCTCCTTACTCTGCATGCCTCTCCTATGCACCTTTTTCCATGCTTTGCTTTACTATAGGTTGTAGATACAGGAGGCAATTCCATCAGCCCTCCTGTCCCTAATCGCTTCTCTTGCAGTTACCCATCTCCACGTCCTCGAAGACTAAGATGCATTGCAATGTAGTGCATGCTAGTCGCATGCCACCTGGATGGCCAAACCTTGCGGTTAGTGCTAACTGACGGAGCTCTGGGGGCAATGGTTGGTAGTTCTAGGACTATTGGAGTATTCTGGAGGACTATTGATCATTGCTTTTTAGGTTTCACTTTAAATCACTGAGACCCGGGTAGAATATACTCATTAGCCTTGGCTGGCAAGTATTCTAAAAGAAGGACAACTTTGATCACAAACCATGCTGCAGGAGTTGCGACCGCAGTGATTACAGCAATTGAAAAAACATGATGGCAAACCAAATCAACACTAGGGTTAAAGTCCCTAAAATAACGTCTCCTGGAGCAAACTCGGATTTTTCTAAATCAACTGATGATGGCATGCCCCCAAACCCGAAAGGGAGGAGTAAGCTTGACGGCAGAGCACGCAATAGGAGATCACTTGCAACATGCAAGACCAATACTACTATATCTACCATGAATGTAAGAACTATCAGAGAGAGTCGATGCAGGGAGGAGCTTGTAACCAATCTAATTAAATGTAAAATTGACATGATCGGGATACAGGAACACCGCATTGTCCATGATGACCCAGTGAAGTATGAGAGCATTATGGGTGGAACTCTGATCACTACCTCAGCAACAAGAAATAAAGCAGGTGCAGATGTAGGTGGAGTCGGGATACTACTCAATAACAGAGCACTCAGATCATTAGCAAGTATCAAGCCACATCCTGATCGTACACTCAATAGTCAACTTCCATGGTAACCCAGCAACAATTGTAGTGGTGACCTACTGCCCTACAAATGTGGCGGATGAAGACATCGTAGGAGATCATTACAACAGTCTAAAGGGGGCAATAGACTCCATTCCAGCACACAACATCTTGCTTGTTGTTGGCGACTTCAATGCTAGGCTTTGGAAAGGATGATGCCAAATTCACTTACCATGATGACACAAATAGAAATTGAGAGTACCTAGCAGACTTGGCTAAAGAGAAAGATCTTATAATCGCAAAAAGCTTACTTCCGCAAGAAAAAAGTTGTGGAGTCATGTGGACATATGTCAGCCCAAGCGGCAACAAACTACAGCTGGACTACACCCTGGCTAGCGCTACGCTACTGCTTATGATCATGTGAAAGAGGAAGCCTTACCAATAAGCTTAGAGAGGTAGAAAATGCCCACATAAACTGCAAGCATGGTAAGAGTTGGAAACTGATCAACAAAATATCAGGAAGATTGACTACAAGAAAAGGACAAATCAAAGGATCCACGCAAAAGGAGAGACTAGATAATTGGTATACTCATTTCAAAAATCTACTTGGGAGCCCACAGCACATAAGTAATGAAGATGAGGAAATTGCCCCAGTACTATCAAATCTCAGCATAAAAGAAGGACCCTTTGACTTGGAGGAATATGTGAGGGCTAATAAGAAGGCACTTGTAGAGGGGAAAAGCAGTGGGGAAGATGGTATCACACCTGAAATGCTCAAAAGATGTGATTTGGATAATATAATACTGGACTTCTGCAACGATGCCTTGATGAACGGGGAAAAGCCAGACCAATGGTCTATTCTCAACATAATACCAATACCAAAATCAGGTGATCTCAGTTTGGGAGGCAACTACCGTGGAATAAGTCTGAGCTCAATTGTTGCCGAGCTATACAACAAGATGATACTCAACAGAATCAGACCGGAGCTTGACATCCACTTGAGAGCTAATCAAAATGGCTTTCGAGTTGGACGTACCATGGTTGGCCACATTCTTGCCCTCCGAAGAATTATTGAGGGAATTAGATCAAACAACCTGCCAGCCACCTTTATAGACTTCAAGAAGGCGTTTGACACAATACATAGGGGACGAATGCTGCGAATTCTGAAGGCCTATGGTATACCTGAGCAGCTTACAAATGCGATTGCAGAAATATACAAGGACACCAAGGCAAAGGTTATATCACCTGAGGAATTTGAAATACTGGCTGGAGTACTACAAGGTGACACCTTGGCTCCATATCTCTTTGTCATTGTTCTCGACTACGCCCTAAGTGAGGCCATAGATGGCAAAGAAGAGGAGCTAGGATTCCGCTTAACAAAAAGAACCAGCAGACGAATAGGACCAACCACAGTTACTGACCTATTACGACATTGCACTGTTGTCTGAAGACGTGTCTCAAGCGCAATCACTACTTAACAGAGTGGAGACTTCGGTGGGTAAAGTTGGGCTCAAACTGAACGCTGCAAAGACAAAGTACATGTCCTTCATCCAGAAGCAAAGTACCTGTAATCACCACAAACGAAGGTATGCCCCTCGATAAAGTGGAGGACTTCAAGTACCTTGGAGCCTGGATGAACAGTACAGAAAAGGACATCAAAACACGCAAAGCAGCTGCATGGAGAGCTTGTGGCAAACTCAGTCAGTTATGGAAGGCCAAATCACTATCCAGAAAGCTCTAAGAAAGACTGTTCATAGCTACTGTAGACTCAGTCCTCCTCTATGGATGTGAGTCATGGACAGTCATCCCAAAGCTTAGTAAACAGCTGGACGGATGTTACACTAGAATGCTTAGAACTGTGTTCAACATCAACTGGAGGCAGCATGTGACAAATAAGGACCTGTACGCGGATATGCCCAAATTCTCGGACAAGATCAGGGAGCGTAGATCAAGATTTGCAGGACATTGCTTCAGAGGGTCCAATGAGCTGGTCTCCAAAATCATACATTGGGTACCAACCAAAGCATGGAGTTAGAAAGTGTGGTAGACCAGCCCTAACCTACATTGACTTACTAAAGCGTGACACAGGATCGCAGGTAGAAGAAATCAAGACAGCTATGTTGGATAGGAAGATTTGGAGAGGCATCGTGGTTCGGGAATATCACCCGCCATAAGTCAAAGTAAGCAAGTCAAGTAATTATGCACATAGGCTAACTTATAGGCCAAATAGGCTTCTAATATTATTAACCATTTTTCTTTCCTTTCCTAGTTTTTATTTCGTTTTGTTTGTTTGTTTGGTTTTGCCAATGATACATGCAATTGAACAAAACAGCAATTACCCCCTATTATAATACAATAATACCCCTCTACACTATAGAGGGGGTAGCTGCTGTGGATACAAAAGCATACATTTGATTGCTCCTCGTATGTTTTCTTGTAATAAGTCCAATCCAATGTGATCAACCTAATGTATCACCAGTGGGGTACTACCGGACAATAAATACTAAGCATATATGTTACTGCTAACAATTGAAATTTGTATTGAATTTACAGCTTAATTTATATATAGCAACCATTCATGTCAAATTAATTGATAACAGATAGAATTGTACACTTAATTGTCAGTAAATAACTCTTGCCACAAAAATCAACTTCATATGTTGCTCAGAACAAAAGTTATAGGGTAAAATCTTTTTTTGTGTAAATGGCGGCCATTTTGAAACCCAAGATGGTGGCCATGCATGTATGTAAGACATCAGAACATAGATACAGTATTTTTGAACTCTCAGGTATTGAAAACATGATTTGCCACCATTTTGACTTCATAGGTTGCTCAGAACAAAAGTTATATGACAAATTCCATTGGAAATGGCGGCCATTTTGAAATCCAAGATGGCGGCCATTCCGTGGATGGAAAAAAATGTTACCAATGGATTTCTGATAGCTGAGGGTATACTCTATCCAATGACACCAAAAAAAGCATCCTTAGCAAAAAAAAATGCACTAGTTTGAAATCCTACATAACAGCCTACACTAAAAAACACAGATATCAAATTACAGGAAGTGGAAAAATAACACTTTCATTTTGGGTAAACCTTTTATTGGGTCACCCTGTATAGTACGCGTTATGAAAGTGCAGTTTTACAAGTCGGGAAACCTTCTACTGTACGGGCTACTGTACTATGGTAATGCAGATAGCTATATTTGTAAATTTGGTATCAAAATAATTCTACAAGTGTTCTCTATCCAAAGATATTTTCAGATCTTTAGTGCGAATACTTTTACTGGAGATATAAAGCTTTGATATGGTTTCGAAACTTTTGGGACACCCTGTACGAACACCTGTTGAAACAGCAGAAGTGTCGTATTTTGGTGTTATTCTAATCCAATATATAGGAGGGATATCGTATCCCGCCATATCATTAAAATATATAGCAAACCTCCCCCCTTTGCTAAAAGCCTAGAAACAATAATGGTGTAACTACCGCGTTGAATAAATTAATAAGCATATTATTAGATATAAATAAAATATGATGGCATTCTGATAACAACAGTCTTATATGACTGATCTCCCTAACTCTTCTAGTAGGCAGGCAGTAAGGAAGTAAGGCAGGCAGGCAGAAGAATGCTATCTAATACGCAATGGTGTAGCTCCAGGCTGACCTTAGCAACCCATCTATCTAACGAAGGTACAAAAATGAACACTGTATGATGGAACCGTATAACCTGTAGCTGCCGTGAGTGAATTCCACAAAGATCAAGTATGAGGATTTCGAATTGGTATTTATTAAATAATTAAGTCTCTAAGCACAGGTGTACTTAGAGACTTAATTATTAGTATTGTTAAGTTTGTTCTCAGCTTTAACATTCCTTGCAAACAAATCATTGTAAATAATAATGACACCACAGCTGCGGAACAAAATGAGGTGGAATTAGAACTACACCCAGATAACAATATCACAAAGAGGTTACGACAAAGTGCTCTTAGAATGAAGTATACCGTTGCACATTGATATAGAATGAAGGCTGATGAGATTGGCAAGTTACATTAGTGTGTACAGCAAAGATATGGACGTGGAATAATTGCTCAATAGGACAAAAATATCGACAAAAACGATAATTACATGGCGGCTACGAGAAACGAAAAAAATACATTAAAAAAACAATTTGCAGATTCAACAGGGTAAGACAAGAAATATGCAGATAGTGAACGCAAGTGACCTCCAGGCAGCTTTATGACACAAGTTTATTTTCAAATCTACACTTCTTCATATCCAATTATGAGATTCAGTAAGCAAGTACTGCTTCAAGCCATATTACAAGAGATTAAATTGACCACCGCGTCACTTCCCGAAAGATGAATTCTACTCTATGAGATTTTGCGCTTGTCTTGGTGTTATTTTAGTGACTTCTTACTACCGTTGTTCTCTTAGGCCATATCTTTATTAAAGAATAACCAGGTTTTTTGCGGGCGCCGAAGTTTATTTTTGTTAGTATATTTTTCTTTTCTTTTTCTTCCAGCTAACATAAGTTTGTGTTGATGTATAATATTTCTACCTCAAACTTAGAATGTTTCGTTTCTAGAAACTGTCGAATGTGACGAGACTTTTTTGGGGAAAATGAGAAAAACATATTTATTGAAGTTTTTTATATACATTTGCTGAACCTTAGAATGTTTCAGGATTCAGCCACATTATTACTTTTATGTACTGTGCGCAGGAAATGTATACACTTTTCATGTTTATAGGGCACACACTTTGGGTTTTGTGTAATGAGTTTTCCACTCCAACTCTCAAATAATTGTAAACACTCAAGTTTGCGTTGTAAAATTTGAGTAAATTGACTTTAAATAATTCACATTTTTTCAGAGTTACGTTACGGACCCTTTTGGCCTTAAGTAATATTTTCGGGCAGTGCGTGGAATTTGGCAAATTAAACCATATTTAAAATAGTCATATGTCGTGGAATAATTGCTCAATAGGACAAAAATATCGACAAAAACGATAATTACATGGCGGCTACGAGAAACGAAAAAAATACATAAAAAAACAATTTGCAGATTCAACAGGGTAAGACAAGAAATATGCAGATAGTGAACGCAAGTGACCTCCAGGCAGCTTTATGACACAAGTTTATTTTCAAATCTACACTTCTTCATATCCAATTATGAGATTCAGTAAGCAAGTACTGCTTCAAGCCATATTACAAGAGATTAAATTGACCACCGCGTCACTTCCCGAAAGTAGATGAATTCTACTCTATGAGATTTTGCGCTTGTCTTGGTGTTATTTTAGTGACTTCTTACTACCGTTGTTCTCTTAGGCCATATCTTTATTAAAGAATAACCAGGTTTTTTGCGGGCGCTGAAGTTTATTTTTTTTAGTATATTTTTCTTTTCTTTTTCTTCCAGCTAACATAAGTTTGTGTTGATGTATAATATTTCTACCTCAAACTTAGAATGTTTCGTTTTTAGAAACTGTTGAATCTGACGAGACTTTTTTGGGGAAAATGAGAAAAACAAATTTATTGAAGTTTTTATACCTTTCCTGAACCTTAGAATGTTTCAGGATTCAGCCACATTATTACTTTTATGTACTGTGCGCAGGAAATGTATACACTTTTCATGTTTATAGGGCACACACTTTAGATTTTGTTAAATGAGTTTTCCACTCCAATAATTGTAAACACTCAAGTTTGCGTTGTAAAATTTGAGTAAATTGACTTTAAATAATTCACATTTTTTCAGAGTTACGTTACGGACACTTTTGGCCTTAAGTAATATTTTCGGGCAGTGCGTGGAATTTGGCAAATTAAACCATATTTAAAATAGTCATATGTCCAAAACGTGCATTGTATAAAGTTTGCAATGTTTGATTGGTTACATCTTATGCTAAGTCACGTTATGTTATATCAATTTCTGAATTACCATGTTTACTAGCAGAATTAACTACACCGGCCGGGATCATAGTATTAAAGGAACTCCTTCGCAGCAAAAGATGTATATAATTTAATAGCTAATCAGAACACTGTGCTTAACCCTCGTCCTCCTAAGGGGATTTACCACCCCCCTAAGAATGTTCGCCGATTGCACTAAAACGCAAAGGACAGTGACCTATGACGTCTAGGTGATCGCTTTTACATCCCTTGCGCTCATTTTGAAGAAAATAAATTGCGGGTAGGGTAAGTCCGAGGGTATGGGGGGGGGGGGGTGGTTGCCACATTCCAATTATTTTAAATCACCATTTTGAAATTAAATCTTAATTGTATGGTCCTGAATCTTATAGTAGGCTACAGGGTGAGTAAAAAAAACCTGACATTTTCCAAATTTTTGTTGGCGGTGAAAATGCAATGTGTGTCATTTCAATTGAAAATCACTGTGCTCGTGGACAAACATGTACATTTGGTTGTGCAGCAAAGACAAACGAAACATGCGATCGACTTCATTTTTTCACACAAAGTTAGGATTAAATATGTCATTCTTGAAACGTTTAAAAAGTTTTAAAATTCATTTTGGTTTAGAAAACAAAATGGCTTCTTTCCACTATTGCAGTGTTTTTTTTGACTCACCCTGTATATGTTAGAAACATCATTTCCCTTATCTTAATATTAGTAAAAAATTCAAGTTGGCCTATATTTCACTGTACATACGAATACGGCAGGATTTTGAGGTCGGCCATGTTTAGTGACGTCATTGTGATGTCATGCGTGTGATGGAGTTTGTACTTGTTTTGGTATGTATGGAAAGAGGCGACCTCTAGCTATACAATGGTACCCAAAATAAGCATACTCTGCATCTCGGTTTGGTTTTTAAGGGGTGGCAATCCCCTTAGATACCAGTGTTACAAAAACGTCTACAATTTGTAAGTGATCGTAACATTAAATATGAGTATTTCAATATAATAAAACATATAGAAATGTAAGGTGCAATCTTTTGGCTTGCTGTATTTTGGTGAAATTCGCATTTGATTTGTTTCTGTAGTTTTGAAGAAATGCCTGATTGTGCAACACTGGTCAACGAACACTTCCATCCAAGTGTGATCATAATGAGTGATTCAGAGAGCACTGGCACACAAATAATATATGTAGATACTTCTTTAATTGATATAACATTAATCTATACTTTGCAATTGCGCCGTTTTGCATAAATCTTGTAAGGCCAACACAAATTAATACTTTGTCTCAACGGCCCGCGCGCGTTGCTTAAAAAGGATTTCGTGCGTAGCAGCAATTTTTTTAATATATTTTTTTAAATTAAATTAAATTAATTTTTTTTTTCCCCATAAAAAAACCAAAACTATTCAGTTTCGGTGCTACTCGGCAACCTTGTGACTGAGAACACACATTCAACTAACTTTGTGAAGTTAAGAGATAAAGAGAACACAAGCATATAGGCCTAATGTCATGAATGTGCATTGATCATATCTGAAAAGCACAACTATTGACTACAGTATATTATTATTTTTATCAAAAATAATAGAGCGCATATACATGATATATAGACCATAGCTTATTTTGGTTAAAAAAAATCGCATTGCACATGATTTTTAGCCAAAAGGCACGGAGACTAAGTATTTGATTTTTTTGACCTAATTCGTGGAATAATTTATTATTTTGACAGCTTTAGACCCACTTAGATCTCTTTTAACCGAATAAATCTAAACAAACAGAAAGTAGTGACAATTGTTTCTCTTTTTTCGAAACTACTCATCCAAATCAAATGTCGCTTATAATTTTGGAGCACTTTGTATTTTGATCGCCTAAGTAATGTGTTCGATTTGTCTCTTATAGGCCGCGCCTGTGTACGCTTCCGACCTAAATATTTAATTAATATAAGCATACTACTATAATAATAGATTATTTTATTTATACCGCTCTAAGACAAAAAGGAAAACTATCAAGGAAACAGATAATCCTTGAGGATGGACTTAAAAGTCAATAAATACGACTTTTCCTTCATTACTACCTATAAACCTTTACACTAATTAAGATTTTAAAACGTACTTAACCTTTAACTGGCATTTAACGAGGAGTAGTCAAACAACCAGAAAGAAACACTTATTTCTTTCTGTTAATCAACTAAGTAACAAGACGATAGTTGAACATCACAGACCAAAGCAAACTGATACTATGTTCGAAAGATCATTCATACAAGCACATTAATCAAATACATTTATAACACTTTTCTGATATTAGAGCATTTGAGGGTCTGCAATTCGCAAATGTTGCCAAGTCAAAATGATACTACCTGAAGCTTGAGGCGTTTGCGATTTGAATAGAAAGGCTTAGTGTAATGAAACTTCATAACGACTAATGTTACTTTACAGACATTTTAGCTTCAGGATATTTCTCGCAACATTATAAGCGTATGACGTATCACATAGTCAACAATTGTACATACAAACGTCACTCCAGACATCGACTGTGATCATTGATCGATTGTTTGGGGTTTACAGTAATTCATATTTGCTCATCCATTTTATTATTGTGTGTTTTATTTGACAGACCTTCTACTTATTAGTACCAATCAATTATTTAAACCCGGGAGTGTTCTCTTTGTGTCTGATTATTTATACTGGTCAGGGAGGTGTTGTTATAATTGTTTATATTTGGGTTAATAGAATATGAAATGAACATTTCAAGGTTGGTTGCAACTCATACAAAATAAAAGGAGCCCAAGCGAGGTACAGACGCGTGGAACCTATTCCAAATGTATATTCAGGCTAAGAAATAAAGAATTTAACATGTTGTGTATGCTATAGGCCTACTGTTGTATCTATATTTAAACAAAATCATCGATAAATCTTTGAAAATGTAGATAGAGTATACAATTGTCAATGTTGAGACAAAAACAGGTTCGACTACTAGGGTCTCCGTGCTAGGCACTTGGTGCTTTCAAAATACCCCGCAATGTACCATGCTAGAACGTAATTCTAAAGTTTCAGGTTTTCATTAACCACCAAAAACTAAAATAGGGGGAGGCTCTAAAGCAGTCGGTATATTGCAAACACATTGTTTTAATAATGACATAAGCTATTCAATCATAGGTGCAAAAACATAAGTGTATTTCTAATCCTGTATGAGGTTAGCCAAACGTAACCATCCATGTGTGGGTAACATGGTGTTAACGCATTTACTAACATTTGAGGAAATATGGATTTGCACGCTTCTCTAATACATGATAACGGGAATCGAAGAACACAAGAGCAACCATTAACGAGCAAATCAATGAAATTGGTGGCATCCCCCGTTGGTATCCCTTAACATGACTAAAAGTATTGTTCTAAAAAAAACCAGACTTCTTTATGCGGAAAAGAGTCCATTTTATGTCATAACGTTTTGCTTTATTGGACAATATCTTAGCACCGTATGATGGAAACTGTTGACTAGTGAACCATTTAATAATGTTAGACTTGTAGATTTGTAGAGCTCCTCATTGTCTAAAAACAGCCCTGGGATTAATAACACTTCCCTTTAAAATGCATAAGTCATAGTGACCGTTCATCACGGTTCATGGAAGTCAAATTGCATTTTGACGCAGTCAGTTTTGCCCGATTATGATTAATGAGCCCAAACTTGTTTTTGAAAGAGCAACTTCACCATATTGTTCAATAGGCAACTTCATTGCTCCTAAAAATCGATTGTTTATAAAAATGATACATCGACAACATTGTTTGTAAATAACACAAATACGGCTATTTTTTAAATAATGAATTAGGTTACCTTCTAGAAATTATATGATTACCTTATTACGTGATGGCAATACTGAATATAGCCATGCACCAACTTGTCCAAATGAAGTCAATCGTCGCTCGTCTTGAAAGTTGTTATTTTCCCTTTGCACTATTTGACAAGCCCGTAACAATTGGATAATCGATAAGTCAGTGAGAGGGGGCGGTACAACTAACAGAATTGGTCACTTATTAAAATAAACGGCGAAGGGTTGTCCAGACTATAACTTTGTTCGCATTTTATCAATAATATGAAGTCATGTCATCAACAAGTGCCGGCGTTTATTCATCTCATCATAATGGATATAATGTAAAGGTTGCCGAGTCGCGAGGCACCTCGGATATTATCTATACACTATACTCGGCTATTTTGTGCAAAAAACTAGAAGAAATCCCATCGATATATGATATCGTCTGCTGGAATTATTGATTACAAACTGGCAAGCAGCTGAGTAGGAGCTAGGAGGAGGTATGTGTCCTTTATAATTTATAAGATGAAGTTATTGAATTAATAAAGTATAATTTCAATCATAATCTTGTAACGGAGTATATTTCACAAATGCCTGCCTGACGCGACGTTAGGCGCAAAGTTAGATATGTCGTAAGACATGTCACTATAGACATGATAGATGTGACAGTAACTTTGTATGCAGTTACTATAACAATTTCGGGATCGTTTTTACGATATTTACCGGTAATGTTCAGGGCTTTGTCAAAACATTTTAAATTACCATGAAGCTGTCTGGGCTCAGGATGCCTGGGCATGTTCACATTCATTCCAATACATATTCCAGAATTAAGCTTATGGGCATTAGAAGCAAATTAAGCCAACTGTTCCCAATTTGGCACAGATTATCGGTGAATATTGCAAACTGCTACGGGTGGTTACGAATGTAGCGGGCTAACATGTTAATTTGTAGATAGAATAAATTCACTATAGTGTGCAGTTCATTCACACCTGAATATACTTCATCGCTAGTCAAGATAGAATTTGCTTAAAAATACGAAAGAATTATAGGTTATTAGGGCAAATGTGAACCGTATTACAACGTGTGAATTCATTGATGAGTGACAACTCTCTTCAATATTCGAGTTTTTACTAGGGCGAGCCTGAAAAGCAGTGAAAAGCCTGACCTTTATAATTATGAAGTACGGAATGTAAAATGTTGTTTACCGTTGAAAGTAACCAATTTAGGGACGCGGAACAATTGAAGTATTTTCAAGAATTTCAAAACCTGAGTGCAAGAAGTAGGCCTACTTAATTGCATAATCTGAGGTTACCGAGTGAAATGTGATTGATATACTGGAAATGATACAAAAATGATAAAATCAGTATCATACTTAGAACGTTTCAACTCAAATCTAAAGCAAAAGAGAACTTTGAACTTTACTCTGTTCAAATTGATGTTTTCAATTTGTTTGCTTTTACCTAGCAAATGTATCATACTTATGTGTAAAAACCAAAGCACGATATACCTTCTCCAGATGAAGGGTTGTCAATTGATCTACTTTCGTTTGAAGAACAAGTTTAGTGTTTAGACATGTTGAAATGTAGTTAGAAATGTTCATGCAGTATATGTTACCCCGTCTATAAATATTTTAGTAAGCACGAACGCCAGACCACGTAGAATTTAAAAGCTCGTATTAACTTCGTGAAAGCAAACAGCGTTTCCAGAATATGTTCCATTCCAACCCGGGGGATTGGATCATTTATATAGGAGGCAGGGACTAATTGATTGGTTGAATTGTAGCAAAATAAGCTTATTGTGCAGGTTTAAGCTTGTAACAGGTGCTTCAGTATCCCCAGCATGCCAATACAAATTACTATTAGGCCTAGGGTTTAGAAAAAATAGAAAATTGCTTTTTGAAAATGTTGCTGTTGTTGCTGTTTGTGTTGTTGTTGTTTTTGTTGTTTTTGTTGTTGCTGTTGTTCTTGTTGTTGTTAACACGTTTTAGACTGTCCGTATCATTATATACAGATGAAATGAAACATTGTATTTACGGAAACTAACCCATTTCCCTTAATCAGGATACATTATGAAACTCGATATATGCGGCAGGTATAGCCGGATGAATACAGAAAGAAACCAATAAAGACTTTAAATATTTGACTATTCCATCCGACTATCGATTATCAAAATATCTACAAATCCATATCTTTTCACCAGCTCACCATAGATCAATAACATTATCAATTGTAAATAATCGAGTCTCTAAGACCTTTATCAACGTTAGCTTGACTTTTAAAAAAGTCATTTTTAATAGTAAACATTGCTACAAAAAGTTGTTGTAGGTAAACTATAAGCAGAATAGACTCATACATATCACGTAATATTGATGGAGTTATAGTTTCATGCAATGTATGGCGGTTATATTGTGATATAAACTACAAAGAATGAAACATAATAGCCTACCTGATATTTGCATGATACAAATACACAGAGTAATAAAGAGACAAGTTCGTCGGACTTCCTTTAACGAATCTCATTTTTTAACTTAAAAGTGAAACACTGGTTAATAATCAGAGTTGCAGATGAGTACGGCGTACTATATGGCAATTACAACGGAAATTTGGAGATGGGGAAAAGTGGCCTGCGGGCGAGGGGAAAAATCCCTTGTTGGCGGATAAAAGGTGCCGGCATCACGTCCATAGTGCGCGTATCATCGGGTATGTCTATTAAAAGTCAGCCATATTTTAGCTTAATACCTCTGTGGTTTCACTAATCTCGTAGCCGAATCTCGCGAGATAAAACGCAGGGTATAATTAGCATATTGAGAAAGACATGTAATATCATTAGTGAAAGGTATAGAGAAAACTAATGTAGATAGCAAAATACGTGTGCATGGGAATGTACATGTTATGCTAGGACAAAAAGTCAATCCATGAATTTGAATATGATTATATTTATAAAAAGGGACATTATGGCCACTAGTAAATATTTGGCCAACATAACTGCGATAGGTGCGTAACGCATTCACATTTGATCGACCGCTTTATGCAATCGTGCTTCTTTAACTAACGAATGTCAATTGTTATCTTTACATTAAAATCTTCCAATGATCAAACCACATCACACTCCGACATGTTAGAGATTCATTCATTACAGAATGGTGGCAGGGCTTGCATTATTACGTGTACAGTAAACGAATACATTGATTGCATTCGGCAGGGACAATTGTGTACATTAGAGAAATATTTTGGTCTTCCAAACTAACGCACTCATACAATAGTTAGGGATTTCTACTTAATTGAATCCCCATTCAGGGAAGTGTGATGCCAAATCGACCAATATTATACAGCCGCAATATGGGGATCTTTACAAAAGATGACTTTTTAACTTTTTAATCCATAATCAATGATACAAATACGCTACTGTTTGACACAAAAAGGCTACTTGAGAACTATTATCTGGAATTGAAATATCGCGCAAATAAAGGTTATCGACAAGGAAATTGGCCGATCCTCTAGTTGTATTTGCTGATTTCCCTGCGAACTCCAGCAATCATGGTTATATCAGAGAGATGTTACTTGTTACGATATAACACCTCCCTGGTTATACTAACTAATACTAATATCTAACCGTCAATGTTAAAAACACATCAACCAAAATTCCAAATCCTTTACTTTTACCAACCATATCTTATTAGTTAAAGTATTTATCTATAATATTTTGGACATAATCTTACAAGAGTTATTAGCGTATAAGATGATTTCATTGAACCCAATACATACAAGTTCCAGAGCCGGTTTTATTATTACAGGTTAAACAGTGGTGGTTTGATCCAGGTGGGTTCAACTGCTGATTAATAGATGCTGAAGGATGAACAGGGTGTGTGTATGGAGAGGGTAGTAATTTTCTCTGCTCAAATAATGTGACTATTTGATGGCGGTGGCAAAAGGATATCATATTTGTGTGTCTCTCGGGATTGCTAGAGGGAAATACAAAATGATGGCAATATCAAATGCTGACAACAGTTTTGTGTACATACGAGTAATACATTAGCAATCTGATGACATCGGTTATCATGGTTTTGTATTATGTGCTACTTGCGTACAATAATTTTTTTAAAAACCCATCAGAAATAAAACGCACTTAACATTCTAAAATTGGAGGATGTTATAAAACAATTGAGACATTAAAACAATTGAGAATTAGACGAAAGCAATTGAGAATTGAGTTTCACTGGTATATTTTAATGGGATACTTGTGTAAATAAACAAGCAAAAGATACAGTTAACATTGTCAAAGCTAAAATTGGAGATTGAAATAAAACAATTTATTTTTAATAGTTAACAAATCAGGAAAAATGTGGGAATCGCTAAAAAGGTGTGCAATGACAACATCAAAGGATGGGACATTTAATAGGCAAACAACTAAATGCTAAAACAATTCCATGAACAAGGTATTAGATAACAGGACAAGTTAAAAAAACCCACCACAACTGTCTCTGACCAGCATAGACTAACGAGGGTGTGCAATGATACTCCAAGTATGGGGCATAAAAGGCAAAAGAAAAACCAAAAGAAAATGGGTGATCGACGTTTCGGAATGTATGCTAAGTATAAATGGAAAACATTCTATTTTCCAATGCAATGGTCCCGTGTTCAACTCCCGGCTGTGACAACAATATAATAAGACGGGAGTTCAGTTTCTTTCAACAAAGTACCCCGGGCAAAGTACCGCTGTGCTTACGCTATGTTTTTCAAATAACGCCCTTGCCTTTAAAGTCCAACCTGGGCATACGACATGCGACGCGAGGTATACAACAGGTACCGTAGGTACGTGATCTGAATGGATTCTTGAAAGGGCACTCATGTAAATTAATAATCTACTCATAAAAAGAGGTATGAAGTAACTCAAAACGTGGACGTAAAATGTCGATCAAATGTGAAGTGAGAGCTATTTATGTTACTCTTATTGAAATAAAAAAACCATACCATTGTTTTATTGAATAAAGTTCAATTTAATTTGAATATTACTGCAAATGTATGCAGCATCTTATAAAAACATCGCAAATCAGGAAATTTGCTCATAACATCCGTGATAACCATAATTATCGCATTATCGGCCGAGTGCACCAATGACGGGTAACTTAATAGGGAGGTAAGCTACCTCCCTAGTAGTTATGCTGTAACTGTAGCGTAACTTACTAACGATGTAATTCTTAGAGCACAACTGGCGAATAACAACAGAATAGTAACTAGCGAGATAAATATCCACATTAATCAGCATCGTCCCCTTACAAAATTAATTGGCGCATATGCGAAGTGTTAACCTATAGGTTACTGTAAAATACTGACGTGAGTGGTCCTCCGTAATATTTAAAATGTGTCGTCACTCGCTAGGTCATAGGTGAGTGTACATAATTAACATAAATAATCATGTTGAGTCGGCTTGCGTTCCGAACAAAAATGACGGTATTTCTTTGGCCAACAAATTTCGAATTTGTTCAACGCTTTTTCAAAAATAAGGACTATCAAGACATTACAAACATATTTTGGGCGAGGGGCACACACAAATATTGCACCAAAAAGCACAATTTTAATGACAAACACAAGCACCCGATGCAAACAATTATATACAATTATAACACACCTCTTTACACTCATACTTCCGTGGCATGGATACCTTGTCCTACGCCTGTTAACCGCAGGACCCCGGTTCGATTCTCAGACCACGCACTGAACGATATGCTTTTATTTTTTCTTCTTCTAGTTATACCCTTCCACTCACAATAATGTTGAAACTTCAGTTTTAATTAATAAAAACAATAATAAGTTTATTTATTTAGTCATTATTTAAGATCCTTGGACAATTATAGTACATTTTGGTCAAAATATGACCCAAAGTCGGTGCGATTAGTGTTTGAATGGGCAAAAGGAGTTGATCTAAATTTTGACTAAAAAAATCCCCAAATTGCATGAATGGATTTTCAAAATATAAAATATTTCAGCTTTATGAGGGGTCACATTCCACTTCAAATATACATCCCCTGGGCATGCAAGCGAAATTGGTCTTTCAGCATCAGCGAATCATCCCCTCCAATGTTCACAACAAATTTACGCTACTGCTAGAATCGACTGACTTGTGGCATAAAATGTTATGCCCCAACTTACTCTTGGGTCCGGTCAGGTATAACATTTAGCGTAAATTACCCGCCAGTTACTAGCCTAGTAGCTTACCCGGCATTGGCGCTCTCAAAATTTTGGGTTACGCCTCAGTTACTAGCGAGGTAGCGCTATTCTTCAGCTACCCGTCATTGGTGCACTCGGCCGTATATCTTGCTATTTTTAGACTTGCTTCAAGTATAACAACACGCTGTATTTTAATAGTGTTGCTGATGATGATGATAGAATTGTAGTATTTCATCTGAATAATTTAATAACATATTATTTTTATGAGACTTTATAATTTAGAAAAGATCCCTATATTTAAATATTATACACATCAGTTTCAAACTATAGGTATGTGAGACACAGTAATGCTGACGGCTTCTACGTGTGTCAAGTCATTACGCTATGCCCTTTTGCGTACTAGTAATTTGTATTTGTAGCCTTACGTGGTGTCAACTTAGGTTTGTCTCTAAGTATTTTGTATTTGTTGTTACTGTTGCACTTCTATGTTTAGTAATTTCCAGCTCTTCCCTGGGTAATTTGAAGCGCTGTAAGAGCGCCCCCTGTTGTAAGCCAAAATATTATGGATGTCTAGAGTAGAGAAATTTCACCTAGTATAGATATTTAAAAAGTCGTGAATATTCACCACGAGCAAAGTGTGAAGGTAACGTATTTTCACCGTGATAAGATCAAGAAGACAAACCGTGAAAGTTATCATTACGTGAAAATGATGTGAATGTCATTACTCCACTCAGAAATCGTGAAAAAGGCGTGATCGTGCAAAATCCCGTAGTTTTCACATGACTAAAGGTGAAATAGTTCTTTGAATATTTACGTAAAATGCTGTGAATAGGTTTTGAAATCCCCGGTGGAAATACCGTGAACAGGTGATTGAAGTCAGCTGGTCGTCCCACGTGAGCACTTCGCCCTTGCGAGAAAACACTTAACTACATTATTTTCGGACACGCTAATCTAACTACATGAAGAAAGCCCTTCAAATTTGAAGACGCTTTAGCAAAAATCACACATGAACGTTATGTATCTACAATCACCGTGGATATGAAGGTTGATAAAGCCATCATCACATCACAATGACATCAAATAAATGCAATGTGGAAAAGGGGGTGAACATCCTGGGCCATCATGTAAACATATTTGGGAAAGTTTGTAAGCATATGTACATGTCACAGTGTCTTACACTATATTGCACCGCTGAAAAGGAGATTGTAAACTGTGATTATTAGGGCGTCTGTTTCTTTTTCATGTTGTTTGTTTGTTAGTTGGTTTTGGTGTGTAGGTTGGGTGCTGTTGATATTTGTACACAATAGATGCACATTATATCCTACATGTATTCCTCATATTATGAATCTAATCATTATATTATGAGCCCCGGGTTTATACTGTTTTGTCCTTGAAGCAACATTTTATCAATTTGCCGATCTCGTTGTCGGGCATTTGTCTATATTGTTTTACGAGGGTTTAAGAGGGTGGGTGGATCAATATTAAAGTGATCTTGTTTATGAGACGCATCAGTATTTTCTATCGAGGGAATGTAATCATTATAAGCAAAAACCTTTGTATTTCAAATAATTTACTTTTGGATTTTTAGATATGGAACTATGACATAATAGCATTAGCTTAGAGTAAGTACACTTAAATTGTTAATGTTTTGTAAAACACTTTTTAAGATGAGTGCAGTATCGTGATACCTAAGACAAATAATCCCCGTGTATTTTGAAATACGAGGGGGTATCAAAAAGTTTTAGAAATCACCCAATCACCCAGTCAATCGTGAAATCGTCACGCGCATGCATGCATAGTTGTTCACGCATTTCATGCATCTGTAAACAGCTCCGCGAACAACAACAAAACACGCTCGCGTGAAAGGGCTTAAATTGCGTTATTCCCCAAACAACAACAAATAGTTTAAAGAAAGGAGTCAAAGGTGATGTAGGGGTCATTAGAGGTCAATCTATGTACACCCCATTTTACCCATAAGATTATTGTCACCAAGCTTGATTGTAATGACCTTTGACCCCTTTCTGTCAATACGTTAAACTATTTATTGCTGTTTTGAGAATAACACAATCTGAGACAATCTGAGGATCAATCAATGGCGGACAATCGGAGGATCTCTACAATGGCGGTGTGTGGACAGGTAATAAATAGTGGGAGAAATATGTAACTTTGCACTGTGACTTTGTAAAAATGTCTTAAGGATCACATATCAAAATAAAGTTTTTGGCTCCTTCACTTCTGGAGGATTTCTAAAACTATTTGATACCCCCTATGTGTCAATATTATAGTCACTGTCGTAATACTATGGGCATAATTCAAGCCCTTTCACGCGAGCGTGTTTTGTTGTTGTTCGCGGAGCTGTTTACAGATGCATGAAATGTGCGAACAACTATGCATGCATGCGTGAACAACTATGCATGCATTCGCGAACAACTATGCATGCATGCGCGTGGCGATTTATGCATTCGCGAACAACTATGCATGCATGCGCGTGGCGATTTCATGATTGACCAATCAGGACACGCGTTTATTTTAGAGCGCGACCAGTACGCACTTCCGGGTTTACGCACGCATATACGCACGCATATACGCATGCATTTTTGGAATTATGTCCATAGTATTGTGACGCTGACTATAATAACGCAGTAGTAGAAATACCCATATGACTGTCAACCCGGGGTTGACGATCATGTGTGTCGCAGCTCTATAATATTGTGTGTACTGATAGTAGTAGGCCTATTGCTTTATTCCGTAATAATAATAGGGATTAAAATCATTTCTTGGTCAGTTCACCCCTCGCTAGTCTAGTGGTTGAGTTATTTGCATTGCAATGCAGAGGTCCATGGATCGATTCCCATTAGGACTACTTTTTCAACTGATTTATTTTCTTTGTAAAAGTTAGGATTAGACATATTTTAAGTCCACAAAGTGTGTAGTTCCTACCTAGTCAACCCCGGGTGGAAAGTCATGTGGGTATTTCCATCGCTGCATATATTAACAGCCCATTTTTATTGCAAAACGCAGGCAGTAAATAAATTATTTTCTAATTTTACGGAATCAAAATATCTAGACAAATCAAATAAATCAATCAACAAGTTTGGATGATTTGATAGCATTTTTAATTACTTATATGAACTTATTCATAATATGAAACTTACAGAAATTTCGCTTTTGCGCAAAGGGCAAATCACGAAACATTGTTTAAATCAACTTAATTATAATCCCTTCATTGTTATCTATCCTTTATTGTTTGCTATGGTTTATTGTTGCGGTTGCGAAATTGGCGTAATAAAAATGTATTTGAGATGGTCCCCTCTTGTATTAAGGAATTCAGATCTAAAATGAGTGTCAAACATAGATTGGTGAGTTTCCTACCTATGTACCAAGAGTTGTCTATTTCTATGCTTGCATTACCGACACGTGATATTTTAATATCACGTGTCGGTAATGCAAGCATAGTCTGGACGTATTAAAATACGTCCAGACTATTATATTGAAAGATGTTGGAAAGCTATCGTCATGATCGTGTTTATGTTAATGACGTTACATAATCAAGGGTATTTAAAAAACAAAGGTCCATACCCTATCTCTCAATGGAATCACTGATGCGCCCAAGATTACTCATGAATAGCGTCACAAGATCACCTTCATTAGATATTGACCAACCCTCGTATTTTCTCTTCAAGGACACGGTTTGGGCACACCCATACATATGATCAGAATAATATACCATTGTTGTAACCACCATAGCCAACCACATTTCACCCCGGTGTTGCATGAAGGATGCATGACAGGGCTATAAGGGGACCTAAAACCCTTTAAGGTTCACTCTTACCAGACATCCTTTGGGAATATCTCAAGGTTGATATTTCTCCATCTTAACTCTATATCATCATCTGTCACCAAATGAACATGTGTAAGCTAGGTCACCCAATGTGAACGGGTCGATAATATACCTTTGCCTTTAAAATGTACTTGGATATTTTGAGGCTGGATTTGGATTGGTTAACCACGAGAGCGCCATGTGCGAGTAACCAAATATACTGTAGTAAGGTAGTGGTTACCTAATGTCCCAGTATAGAGACACTGCATCCGATTATCGTATCGAGTTATTCAATGGTACTGTGGGTGGTTTTGTTTGACGTAATTCCTTTATAGGACATTCATATGTCAGCAGTCGGTAATATCATTGACAGCACGTACATCCACGGTGCAGCGGTTATATGTAAAGCGATACAGTAGCTGTTGAGACGATCCTCGTCAGTTCGTTTATTTTGAACGTAACATTTGTTTTATTTATGTGCTTTGAATTAAGTTTAATAGAACGCTGTTGCCAACTCGCATAATCACGTCGCTTAACAAATACCTAGCATTCACAAAGCAAACATTCAATTTAAATACACATCTACAAGGTATTGCAAGCAAAATTGCACCACGGATGGACCTCCTTTATCATTGTTTATGGCAAACTAAAGCACTGAGTTTGTACTAATAAAGGGAGCTCAAATATGATAATGCCTCTCAAAATGAGAGTTTATATAGTAAATCCCAAGATATGGGTACAAAACTATCCAAAACACTTTGCTCCAATTTTTTATTTATAAAGAAAAGAAAATGTAAGCCTTATTTGGTGTCTCTTGAGCTTTTAAGGAAAATATTTTGTATTTGGATTCGCCGATACATTTATATGTTTAGTCATGCTTCGACATTGGTGTTTGATCAAGCACAAAGAAAGAAAACAACTCGTATTCCTATGAGCATGATGAGTGGTTTAAATGTAAATTATCAAAAAAAATGAATTTTTATTGGAAGCTGCCCATTACCATGGCCGTAATGTAAAGCAATTGCATAATCACGCGCGATCGCGTTTTATACTGCGAGTGCATTCACTTCAAAGCGCCGTGACAGGGCGCAGTGTATACACGCGCTCGAAAGCAGCGTATCACGCTGAAAAGGCAAAACCTTAAACCCCAAAACCGAAAATCCGACGCGATTTGTTATTGTGATAATCCTCACTAATTAAAAATGTAACGCAAGTCCGTGCGTATTAAACTGCGCTGCGCTGTGCCATGCGTTTTACGTTTGGTTGCGTCGGATTTACAAATATTCAGCATCGCAAAATAATTGCGCCATTAGAAACGCATCGGTCGCCCGTATGTGCGTTAAACCGTTGCGTGAAAACGTTAAAATATGCCTGACGCCGTGCGCCGTACGCCTTGACGATCGAACAAAAAATCCGAATACCCCCAGATCGTCGCACAGTGACCACGGTCAAAGTCCGTTAGTGCTCGGCCTGTGTGTAGGATGTTCTGTTTTCGTGTTGTAGATATAGTAAATAATATACATGTTTTAAAAGAGATACAACATGGAAATTACACTTTGATTGCCGGATTATCGGAATTACCATTACTCGAAATATGGACTAGCCTATCCATAATCACACCATAGACCGCGGCAACCTTACTACAATATCCACCTTTATTCTCTAATTAGAGGACAGACACGATTGAAACATTATCAAGCAGTTTGTCAAACACTGTGCTTAAGAAATTATTTTGTAGCATATTTCATTGATGATTTGGAGCAAGTGCTAACAGTATGGTTGAATAATTATTGCAGATTATTCTCTTTTTTAATGTACATCTGTGCAAGACGAAGAACTCCGCGTCCTCAATTCACGTGTTTGTTGAATATCAGGGCACTTGCTATCTGTCATTGTATGTCATTGTAGTTCAACGGGATCGTGACACTCGATCAAATATTTAGATACAAAACAACGTCTCATCATTCAATGTTATTTATCTTCATCGCTTAGATCAATATTATATTTTACTCTTCAACACAGTTGTCAATTATTTATGCAGAATGGGTCAGTTTCGTAGCCAACAACTTTCAAATTAGCAGGGAATATGCATTTAGATAGATTACACGCCATTCTGTTTGTGTTCAATTTTAAAGATAATTTCCACTTTAAAGCCATATTTTGTAAGTTTACTATTAATGTGATATTGATTAAAACATTTGTAACGCTTTTTCAGATACATTTAAATAGAGGGCGAAGACAAATCTACAAAGACAAGAAGCTGAAACTAAATTAATTGCCATTTCTTTAAGTACAGCTTGCTCAAAACGCAGCTCTCCGCATTCTTACATAGACACGGACATTTGACTCCAATTGTAAAAGATCTGCGCTGGCTATCTGTTCGTGAAATAATTCATCTTAAATTACTTCTTTTTAAATGGAATTGTATCATCGTATATATCAAATTTTCCTTATCAACCTATTTATACTCTGATCGTGTTCCTGATAGACATTTACTCTTTGTTCCTGGAACATCTTCCACACTTGGAGATTGTGCATTTTCAGTTGTTGGAATTCGTTACCTCTACATATCAGATGTTGCGACTCTCTTCAGTCATTTAAGAACTTGTTAAAGACTCACTTGTTTAATAAGGTGTATTAAATGATACTATTATGTTTATGCACTTTTCCATGTATCTTATGTATGATGAGGGTATTATGTTCAATTGTATTGTTGCAGGCCTATCTCTGTTTTCTTGTTTGCGCCTCACAGTAGTTCATCTTCAATCTTAGAAAAATGTGTTAAAATACGGACCCTAATTAACACGCTGTTTGTATATACCAAAACACTCACACTATTTGAGACACGTGAACATAGAAACTTGTTTATGGCAGCCTGAAGAATTCCCTTCCTCATACCCCTCCCCTTACCCATCTATCAATGTTGCGAGGCCATGTGCTGATGGAGGACACATTGTGGGATTCATCATTGATCAGGGGAAACGATGGAACACTTCACATTACACCTACAAAGTGTAGATTGATGGCGCATTACAAATGCCTTGATTATTATAGGGTATTGCTGTTTGACTCTTTGATTCACTGCGATCATTTTGTTAAAAGTACATTCAGTGATTTTGAAGTAAAATCTTTTTCTTGATTTCAATAAAAGAATACATTACGAAAAGGAAAATGTCATATTATCTTCATTTCAACGTGTGGTAAAATACTCAAAACAGTTTAATATGACAAAATGCTAGAATATTGTAAAACCAATCCTGACAATTCAAAGATTCATACCATCCTAAAGATTAACTGTATTGACCTCTGCGAGCTTCCATGAATGATATGTGATCACTTGGGTCAGGTTTAAAATGGACCACCTGCTAACAACGAGTCATAAATGATTTATATGATTTGGCAGGCTGCATGTATTTGCCGGTCACAGATCGTGGCGATCTTAGGTCACTCGATCGAGTGGACTATGTAATACAAATCGCTCACTGCAACTCGACAGATCGAGGCGACCAGTCGCGCACGAGTTGGATTGAAGTCAACTGCAGTGATCCGGGCATAGCGACCTGGTGCGACCTGTCCCGACTTTTGGAAAGTCGCGCGAGGTCGCCGCTGACTTGATTGCATTCGATTGAACAACAAATGACGTAAATTACGTCATCGGAAGCGACCCGGATCGCAAAACCGTAGTATGTTATCAACATAAAAGTCCGGTTGGATTATCATTAACAAATTCATTATTATTTATTTACCAAACGACATAACATAGGGCTCTTACCATTTGGCTTTGAGTGACCATGTAGGTGAACGAAAAACAACAATTGATAGGAAAATGAGGGCGCTTCCCTACACTAAATGACTTCAGTGTATCTTTAAGTTTGATGCTTTGGGAAAAATAATGTTTCCATAAGCCCTACATTTTTACAATTAAACATGTTCTATGATCAATGCACGTATTAAGCAAAAACACATGCGTCAGACACATATAATATATATTTTGTCTTATTTTGCTTATTTCGTCAAATCTTCACTGACGATATTTTGATAGTTTTTGATAACTGCAAGGATTGTGCCAATTATTTAACGCGTGGTGTATAACACATTACAAAAACACATAATAATGTTGACATAGTTACTTTTTATAGATCATTCACCTATTAATGTAAATATTTTACAACAAGGTAAGATAGACTTTACGAGAATAAGGATTCAACCCCCATCGGCATCGACTGACTACTGATAACTTTGGGGGTGTAGTCATGATCGACTCAATCATGTAGGATACTCTCAAGTGAATTCTTTGTAAATGAATGTAAACACAGTTTTCCCATAATTCATTCAAGTATTAATAGGTATGTGCCTAGATGATGTTTCTCGTTAAGTATGACATCATAATTTAATGACTTTCAAACACACTGCAGATGATCGACAATTTGGCACTCAGTATAATTAATAAATACACGGCATAGCGCATGCACCTTCAGAAGTAGATCTCCCCAATTCATCACTTTAACTTCCTGAATTCATCCATCTTATTTTCTATTACGATATCTCATAGTCTGCATCACTTCCTCTCGGGTGTGCATTGGTGCCAATTTGTAATGTATAACATTAATGTATGTATGTTATCTTAACCCATATCGCTCCCATTACTTAAGCTGCGGATTACCATTCAATGGTACCTATTATGCGTATCTAGATGGTGAATTAATATCCTACCCTGGATATAGATTTACGGAACTAATATGAATATGGTTGCCTGTTACCGCTATTCAAAATTCAGACTCTGCCGAATTATTTACGTCGTTTAAACACGTGAACACCAATATCAATTCAAAAACGAGATCACATTGAAAGAGGAATCGAATTAATACTCGTAACCCCGGTTTATTTGTAAAGAGAAAACCCCAGCTAAATCGCCGGGGACCGGCCGGGAATCGATCCGGGGACCCTCCGGACTCCGGCCCATCGTCCACTCACTAAGCCACGGCCCTCAGCTACTCGTTCGCGCAGTATACCGCGCTCACTATATAGGCTCGGTTGATTACGTCATCAAAACCGTCCGCACATGCGCTTCGAGATAGGCTTAGCATTTGTTAGCACTCAGGAGAGTTAGGGTTAATACATCTTGAGAAAAAAACCGCTAATTATTTTACGGTTTTATGTTTGTACAAGTATGTTTAGTTTAGGTGATGATAAGCAATCATAGGCAGTGTTATGTAACGTTAATTTTCCATTACCGGGTTAAACCTACAAGATAAATCAATTCAGTTGAAAACTAAGCTGCACAGAAAATCATATCGTCCAAGATTTGTTGTTAATTTATCTAATATAAAGTTATATTCCGGTTCAAAAATCTAGATTTAGAGCATACATTCGTGTTGGCATTAGTTTATCTACACGTTTGTGATCCGCAAACCCCGAATATCATGTATGGGGACATCTTCGGGTGTATTTTCACTCCTTCGTTCTTTCACATTTATTACCGTACTGGGACAGTGACACCTACGAGAATCTATAGAATTTCACCCGCAGGAATTACTGTTTTTCTTACAGCGCTTCTGATTGTTTATTTATGCTAGCGGATACCCTCGCTACGCTCGGGTCCCGCTAGATGAGCAAATAAAATGAGTTGTAACTTGAGTTCATGAGTTGTCAATTGCTGTAAAACTTGAGTTCATGAGTTGTCAATTGCTTTAAAACTTGAGTTGAGTTGTTTTAAATAACTCCGGTGGAATATTATTATAAAACGCGGTGCCCAATAGGCGGTACGCGAAACGCGGCGCCTATAGGCGGTAGGCATACTACCTTGTCGATAAACAATTGGCACAAATCTGAGGGTTCTGTATTTTTGTCGCAATCCCGTTGATGATTTTACCATATAAAATAGATAAAACCCTATCATAATGTATTCTTCACTTGTACGCACGCTGCGTTGATGACAGAAAACAGGTCAAAAATGAGTCAACATTTGCGGGTTTCAACATAATGAAAACTCATAATGATATATTCAGTTTTATAACTCGATTTATTTTCTTCTCTTTCCCACACTTTGAGCCTATACTTTAAAAACGAAAGAGAGAGATTTGCATTTACGGCAGCCAGAATTAAGCAATAGACTCATAAGATAGGCTACAATGTATGTGGTTTTTAAAACGAAGAAAGATATAGATAACTCTAAATCCGCATAACTGCATTGAACCCCGGTCCAGTGGTTTGTTTGGTTTATAACACCTTACTTCATTAACCCCTACCCCCAACCAGGTTGCATAATAACCCCAGCAAAACGATACTTATAATATAACCTAAACCATACCAGTGATGTATTTATTTGCCCGCCCGTACGCCTTTTGCGAGATGTGTGCGTATAGTGCTGCGGCAGCGCGCGGTTGCGAAACATGCACGCGACGTGTTACCACGGTATGCTTACGCAATAGTACGCGCAACGCATAATATCGTGCAAGTTCTAGTGACATTTTTGAGCCAAATTCGAGCTTTGTTGCTGTTTGTGGAGCCAAATTGTTAACCAATTTCACTGGAATATGCCTTAACACTTATGCCTTATACCACCGTATTTCGTATTTTTTATGCAATTTAGGCGACACTGTAATAAAAACTAACGGAGTACTAAGGATAACAAACAAACAAACACACACTGTTTCCAGAAGTATATTAAGATTACATATAAATCTGAGTCACCTACCAAAATAGAGTTTCAAGATCACGTAGGTTTCTGCATAAAACGCCTTTTCAACCAATTCTGGCAATATCTCTGATTAGTCTAAAAAGATCACAGAACCCTCTTCATAACTCATCAACGCATTTATAAGATACGGAACCGATAATCTAGCAGATATAGTTTCCCATGGGTTTAAACGGAATTATATAAACCAGACGGGCCAGACATAGACAATAATAAGACTCATTTACTTGGACGGGCCGTATTTAAAGTATCATTTAAGGTTAGGACTTAAGAAAATAAGGATTCATCGTAACAATTATGTGTTTATCGTGCCTGTAGCATCTACATTTGTTAAAATACTAGGTAAATGACATCATGAAGTGATAAAATACAACAACGGACAGAATGACGGAAGAACAACATATTGAGAGCGTAACGTATTGGCAGATTCAGCCTTAATTGTTAAGAAAAGCACGTAATGCCAATGAAGTAGTGTTGTCCGTTTTCATCAATCTCGAAATTAAAAAGGTTGTTCCGCTTGTCCCTTCTAGCTACGCCATTTGAAAGAGTGGTGTTTTATGAAATAACTCAAAGGCGATACAAACTAAATCATTTCATACACAAGGACATACAATTTGATAGACAATATTTTAAAGTTGTATTTCAATTTGTATTAATTTTCCGCCACTTGTGTTTTGTACATGTATTTAACCCAAGGCAACGTTGATTCCTTGCAACTCTAACTACCTGCAAAGTCGTATTTACTGACCTCTGACAAACTAACAAAACCTTTAGGTAATGTGTCAATAGGTCGTATTACTATTGCATTTACATCGGTATTGTAACAGCCATGCACGTTTCAAGGATTGATCTTTTTAAAAGACGCTTTTTCATTTGACGGTTGCGCTGAATAATTTATAATCCGTGCATGCAGAAGACCATACCGCTAAGCACATTATAATTATAGACAAGTGTTAACGTTGCCACACAGAAACCGACTTGTGTTCTTAACTGTCTCCAAAGTTTCGTGCAACCAAAATGTCATATATAGAAATATTTTCAACTGCCCAGTGACGTGGATTCGTTATCGTGGTATTGATTTAATCGGATGCCATTAACTTAGGTAGTTTCGATCGATCCCGTGACTACGAGAGCGAAGGTTCGTTTCTCCGTGGATTGGTCTTCTTGTCTTCTTTAACTCTCTAATTTAACATATTTAGTAGGGTTGTCCCTTGGAAAAGTGTGGGCGGAATCCGTGAGGGCCAAACATCCAAAATGGCCCCCAAATAGGGGTCAAAGTGCTTCAATTAAGCTGACAAGCATACCAAAATTGTTTGTCTGATCACAAGGATTCCAAAAATGTATAGTTTGCCCCACTTATAATGTTTGTTTAACGAGCTATCGATCAAAACGTGAAAAGGTCGTTGATCTTGCATTTGGGGTCAAAATTTGAACTTGCCCCGATTTTGACAAATGATATCTTCACATTGTGCGTAGCTGTAAATACGTGACGTGTAGACCCGTGTGAAAAGACTTTGCTAAAAGGGTTCCTTTCGGTTTATTTAAACTGATGTAAATTATGCGTGTGTTAAAGCTCATAACTATTATTATAATCTGAAATCTAAAAGAATCTCAATGGAAAAGCATTTCTCTGCCACTCTCTCTCTCTCTTCACTCGCTTTCATTCATTATATATGGGAATTATACTCGGCATTTTAAAAGTGAAATTTTACAATTGGGAAACCTATCTCCTGTAATATGGCGTAATATGGCAACACTAGATAGCTCTCATTGTATTAAAGTGTGATATGAAAATAATTCTACAAGTCTTCTATATCCGATTATGTTTTTAAATTGATACTGCGATTTCTTTTACCGGAGATATATTGAGACTGTTCGGACACCCTGTATAAACATGATAAAGAAGAGGTATTACGATCCTTATCAGATATCCTGTTCACTGTATCGGCCATATTATAACATTGTGATATTTTCAGGCAAATCCAATTATTGTCCAAACCAATTATGCGGCTAAAATTGGACATAGTATCTATACATTATATTCTTGCATGTCTGTACCTCAATAAGCAATTTAAAACTATGATGACTTAACTTAGGGAGAGAGTAGGGTCAAGGGACAAACAGTTAGATTTCTCTCTCACAGCCTAGTTCAACTTGTTTTATTCAGTTTCTGGCAAAAGCCGCCAAACTTTATTTTAATCAATGAGACAAAACATCTACAACATCATCATCTATCTATCCATCATCCATTATTATAGTGATACGTTTCCGAGACGGGAAATTGCCACCGTCATTTATCTTTTGTGATACTGGTGATTATGGTCCGTCTGGCCATCTGAGCTTCCATATAACCCTTTACATTTCCTGTGTCACTTGCAACTTGAACGATTATTGCATGAAGGTTACTCTCGGTCTTCTCTTCTCTCTGCAGGATAATAAAAGAAAACATCGGAAATGATGAATGACGTCATTAATATGTTGTCAACATGTACTTAATGTTCATGTTTAAGGTTAATTATTGCTAAAGGACATGAAACGAGTTAGAGATGAGTTTGAAGAAGAAAACACATTGACCATGATGAAGCATATCTGCATTTAGCTCAATGGTAAGAGCGTCGTGGATCTAATACAAAGACTGCCTATTCGAGGCAACAGACAATTCCACGTTTATGTCCACTGACCTACTCTGGGTTAAGATACAAAATTGAATCATATAGCTGCATTTATGCAAAGTTTAGTACGTTTATTTTCACTCAGTTGAATTTCGATTTACTATTTATTTGTTTTCTTGTTTTCTTTTTCTATTTCAGGTCTTTGTATTTCTTCTGAATTGAACGATTGTTTACGTTCGTTGTTCGAAAAATAGGGTAAGAGACTTCCTTTCTATGTGATATTGGGTATATAAAATGGATAGTGAGGCGACGAGAAAAAAACCCTGTTAAACAGGGGGGGGGGGGGCGGGGCAAGCGGACCTCTTATTATATATCGGTCGTGCGGTTTTTTTTCTTCTTTTCAAACACCGATTTTGAGAAAAAAAACATTTGAAAACTCTTTTTAATGGGTCGGTTGGGCCCGTTGAACAGGGCGTTTTCTTCGTCACCTAGCACGGTCTAATAAAGACACATTTGTTAACAATACAGATATGTATACATATAATACTAACATTTTGAAATCTTGCTTGTAAAGAGGAATGATCCAATCTACATATATAATTAATATACCGTATTTATTGTGCGTTATGTTTCATTAAACTGAACAAAAGCATGATACAGGTTGATCTTGATTAGGGTTGTATCAATTATTTGCAATGCAAGTACCTGTGTTCTATTCAAAACTGTATCTGTTGATAACATATCTATATCGACGAAGCTGACCACAGCATTTGATACTTTGTAGTGTTGAAAATATAATTTATATGGTATGCGGTTACAGTAAAAAATCTCCCAAGTCGATATGGAACATTCTAGATAGAACTAAATCAGATGGCATTACGTTTAGGATCATCTTCGTCTTGAGTGTCCTATGACAAGAGTCAAAGCTGGTGACAAGACATTTACTGTTTGTGCATCTAGATTATGGAATGATCTTCCTATAAATATTAGACATTCTATTTCTGATGTTACCTTCAATAAGGCAATTAAGACATTTTTGTTTCCAAACTAATTGTTTGCTTCTTATATTATTATGTTTATAATTTATTATTCTTATGCTATTTTGAATCTTTGTAAGCCCTTTGAGCCTCCAGGGAATGGCGCATCATCACAAATACTTGTTGTATGTACGTATGTTTATACAAAAGGCTGCATCATACTTCTTTACATAAAAGTGTACATGCCGCCATACTTTGAAAATGATACGCAAATATACTTATGAAATATCTTGTCAATCGATTGCCATTCTTACATGCAAAATGTGCCATCCAATCCACGTGTGTATGGCGATGTAGATAGAGATAAAGAAATAGTACATTAATTCATTAGCAACATTTGAGCTAATGGAGTCCTCATCAAGTGTTAAGCTAATTTTAGAATATATTTAATTAAGAAACGTATTTTGATAATGGAATATTTTTAAGGATTGTCTGAGTCACCTGAATGTTTTATCCCAATGCGATCCATAAACGCACTACTGTATTATGTTACTTATGAGTTTCCAATTTTTTTTCTTACATTATGAGCAGCTTAATCTGCTTTACAGTCTTTGCTTCGGTTCTTACCGTATTTCTAATTGGCTCAAACAGCAATATAACTCTCTTTGCAACCAATCACAGTATTTGTGAGAGGCAAATTCTAGAGAGCAAATGTGAACAATAACCCAACAGACACTAACAAGGTTAATGAACTGTGTGATTAGAAATCAAACTGGTATTTCTCTACAAAGAATTATGATGATGGGCCAATCAATTGGTTCACTGCAACTCAGAGAACATGCACATTACAAGAAACACAAATGAGTAGGCGTTAAAATGCCAATGAAAGTAACATAAAAATAAGATAAAAGCCCAATGATATAACGAACAACATCAAAATATAAAAAATGAATAAATAAATATTTGGAGGTCATTGCATGGCTTTTTATTAGTGTCAACAATTAACTGAGATAATTAACACCGCAAACGTTAGAGCACGATAGTTTTATTACACTAAACTATGATTGCTGCATTTTAATACGGGTACATGTATTGTTTCCTACTTAGTGTGGAACAAAACCGCTGCATGTCATATTAATCATCTAAATATATTCATAGAAATACAAACCGTGTTGATCCACTCTATATATTTTAGTACTTAAGATGTAGAGATGTTATTACTTTTAGGTAGTTTTCTGATATTATTAGCTACAATAGATTCATTGCGTGCCCAATTATTATCTCTCTAACGAGTCTCATGTGTCCGTGAAATCCAGAAATACAAAGACTAATATTAACATAGCGCACTATTTCCGATTGCCGAGGTATATCAGCATTTGAATAAATATAATAATATGAACTAGCGTTGTCTTATTCAAAAAAATAAAACCATTTTAATAAGTACAACATTTCTCAGCATGTTGCATCGGGGAATCATATATCGAGCTTCTTTGTGTGATTTTCTCGTACTGATTTTGACCACAAGCTTACTTTAACCACCAAAATAAACAATCAAAAATATATCGCCTCTCTATATTTTAGCGCTTTTAGTCTTCATCTCTTTGTGTTGATTTTCTATTAGGTTGAGGTTATTTTAGCCATCAAAAAACCCAATTAAAATGATAGCGCTTCATTATTTGAATCTATCCCTATTCTTGTTGAATGGTGATAAGATTGTTATAATTTAGAGACCTTCCGTGTTTTAGATTAACTGCCAACACAGAAGTGTTAGCAACACGGTTCGGACCCACAACCCTCCCCATTCAATACAACCTGGTGAATGACCTCAAAATTAGTATAACCTATACTTGAAATGTTAAGATTACCTGAAAAAATAACATGCATTTTAGCCAAGAGTTATTTGAATAGAGTTTAATGTTACCTCCAAGATGGCCGCTAATCCCAAACACGGAAGGTCTCTATTTAGAATAACCAATCAGAAAGTACTTCACGATATCTTAGCATTTTTATCCTCAATCTTTTCATCTTGATTCTGATTGGTTGCATTCTTGATTTCTTGATCACCAAAAAACTCTCAAAATATCTTTGCACTTTTAATCTGACCCTCTCACAGCTTTACCAACAATTTCGTCGCGTCTGAAATGAACCTAATAAATGTTATACTTTTGTTTCGTGTAAACAATAAAATCGGAATGTTTTCAAAAGCCGATAGTAGGGCAGATATCTCCCTGAGGGTTTATTGCTAATACATCATCCGACCACTCAAATAGTCTACTTATTTACCAACTGGCATGTGTGAGACTAAGTAAATTTCACATATTAATTGAAATTTATTAAATTGGTCCAAATCGAGATATCCAGTTTATAGCCCTAGCTGGCTATCACGCTTGGCTGACATACTAATTTTGTCTGTCTGGCTGGGACGCGGTCTTTTTCAAATTATAAAGCCACTTCCGACCAGTCTATTTACTTAGCAAGCGATGATGATCGTAATATTTACTTTCGAACCAGCTATTGGTATTCGATCGCTGTACTGTCCAGAATATTCTACCCCAGATATGACCAGGGTGTATCAGAATTATTCGCACTTGATTATTGAAATGTTCATACATTGTACATTGTTTTACAAATTGGCAGGTGTTTGCAGCGTACTGCGTCATTAAGGCTGTTTGTTTTTCTCCCCGCCGCGGACGGTCCAAAAGACATGGTGCGACGGACTACCGCTTTATGGTTGTGGATTTTGAGTTAGTTAAGGAAAACGTACAGTTAGGTTAAGTGTTAGGGTAGGGGATCATATACTCTAGTTCAAATATGCCACTCGTAATTGTGTACCAGAAATAACTCTATTGAAATGGTACTTGATGAATTGGAACTGGAAGTGGGATAAATTTGAGTAGGCTTATACTTACCCAGAGTCTATTGCTTTTAAAATCACTGAAGTGAATCAGGATAGATATTATCAAATATCAAGTAATGCAACAAAACAATCATACTATACTTCGCTAATTAGGAAATTATGGCCATCGATGATTTGCACGTTTGTAGTGTGTAAATTCTTAATATTAAATCCTTAAATTCACATGTAGTGCAGAGTAGAATGAACCTTTCAAAAAAAAAAACAATAAGTATGTATGTAGTTACCCATGTAAACACGCTGTACTTCAGTGAGGTATATTTACACAAAAGAGCATTGACACCTATATGCACCATGTCTTCCATCATCTCTGCATTGAACAGCAATTAGTAGCTAAATTGAAAGTGGCGTCACTAGGGGATAGGACACATATTGTCTTACTTCCCTACACCAATAATAAGATGCATTTTGTTTGCATACCTATTGATGGCTTTAAAGCTGTAGTTGCATTCTCGAATACACGATCGCTTTTTTAGATGTGTCTAAAGTTCTCGATGCATACAAATTTCCCTTGAAGTGCTACATGTTTCATAATTAAACACACAGATCCGATCGGTACCTTAGTTTTCAATCGCCGATACTCGCCGATACTCGCCGATATCTCATATACTGTATTTCGTTTATTTAACTATCTCCAATACTATCACTACCACTAACACTAGGATCGCGTATTTTGGTGAACTTATAATAGGTTTGAGTTTTATGAACCCGACAGTACAAAACTGAAGTCCTGATTCAATACCGGTATCTACTCTAGCTTTACGATGTTAACGTAGAGGTAGTGTTTGGAACATTATATATATAGAACCAACTTATAGGGGAATCCGGGAAACGGGAAATCAACGCTCGCTTACGGTTTATTTACGTAAAACTCGCTTGTGAAGCTGATTCCCACTCGTCTTCATTTTAGAAATTGTATGTGCAATGACTTTTTAGTGTAGATGAACCAAGGAAAGGCAAATTAAAGTAATTGTTTGTTTGACCCCATTTGATTTGATGATGAAGTCTGTGTTTGATACAATCGTCGGAATGCTGTGGCTCAGCATTATACTTTAAATGAATATTTTGTTGAACTTCAGCATTATACGTTTGGGACTAGGATTCAAAGCAGCACCTGTTTAGTGATCTGTCGTTATGCGTATCAAATCAAAATGGTTTATCACGTGGTGGCTGATGGATCTTTACCGAGTTTATTTTCCACACGAAGGCATTCAAGTGGTGGTCAAACAGTCAAACTTGTAGCTCAGTGGACATGATGAGCAAGGTCGGTCGATAGACTAGGATAGAGCTTTAGTTCTATAACTATCGGTCTGAACTGATGTGATGACGTTAATAACAATAACAAGGAAATCCCCATGCAAATTGTAACGAACTACCTTAACGAGCCTAGACACTACACAACCCGAAAATTTTACAATCTTGTGCCGCGCGATCGCCCGGTCAATCTCGTACCAGGCGTTCAACTTATGAAAAAAACTTAAATTTGGTTAACATAACCCGTATAACTCACTCGGTAGAGCATCGGACTTACACGCACGCGGCCCGGGTTCAATCTCCGGCGCATGCGGAGACCGACTTTCCCCTCAACTGAATCGAGCTGTTGTACAGTGTATTAGCCTAATTCGTGTGTATATTTCTAACATATGTAACCAAGAGAACCTCGATCACAGCAGTGACTGAAAACTGTACTTTTTAAAAATTTATTATTTATCACATACATCATTATATGCTTGTTAACATTCATTCGAGATACAATTTCAATATTCCTCCAATATATGAATACCACCAATACAGATTGGTTTGCCATATACTATACATTAATAATCAAATACTTAATATAAACAGTGGAGTTAGTTTCAAATTGGCGAGACGAGACGAACGTAGACGTACATAAGTCTTGCATTGCCAAAATCGCGCGCATACGCTTGGATTATTTTTGCGCGCGGAGGGATAAAAACTTGGTTACAACTTAAAATGATAAGATGGATGGGTTCCAAATAGAACCTAAAAGTGTGTGACCCGATCAAACTAACTTTTCTCCGTCAAACTGAGATTTTCGTGCGGCAAATATGCCCATATGTTCCTCATCACCCTTTAAAAAAAATTAGACTTGGGGGATATATATGGATATTTGCACACAATATATTTAATTTAACAAAAAATTAACCAATAATGTTTGTAAGGTTATTTTAGTAAATAGAACAATGTTCTATTTTTTTCATACCTTAAAATGTCTGTAGAATAACCTCCATCGCCATAGGTTCCCAATAATGGGTAGACTCGGACAGTGGGCAATGAATATAGCTTTAGAAATTATAATCAGGTCGAATATTATCACCGTTTATAAAATGTGTTAAAATCTGCACGGGATTTTAGCATCGTTATCACCAATCATCCAGGGAATTGAACGTCAGTGGCTTGACATTTAACAGGTTTTCTGTTACGAATGCGGCGCTTAAAGGAATGTCCACTACCGGACTTTAAGGCAGATTTCTATGAGCTTTAGTGTGTCATTTGTTTTTATCTTACACGAATTAAGATCTTGTATCGCGAGTGTTTCTTTTAAATTTGATTTGCTCTCAATTGCCTTGGCAACAGAACGAGAATCGGCAACATGATTTGGGGTCAAATGATATGCAGAATGGCATGTTGTTTTATGTTATCAATAGCATTTGCAACTTGTAACTTGTAACATACTTGTTGTCCCATACAAAGTGATTAATGCTCATTGCATTGCATTGTAAGTTATGGTTCTATTGGGTAATAGTTTGCTTACAATTTCTGTATTATAGAAATTAGGCTAACTGCTATTCATTTGCCTTATCGTATTACTATTATATGGATGTATTTGATGATTTGAGGGGAAGGGGGCTCAGCGTGACTATTGGTAGGAGTGCGCGAACGATCAAATTAATTCAAAATTAGCAATTCAATAAACAATGTTTAATGATTAGCCTAATATTAAACATGTGTCTTTAATCTCCTATAACTGCCAAAATATTGAGATAGAGCTATGAAGCGGACGTACGTCGCGGTACGTCTACCCATAGAAATACTTCTATATTCTACCCACCTTCCGAGTTTGAGTCACACAGTTTGTCACTTACTCCGATTCAAAGAATCTATTTATTATATATTTAGTGTTGCGCGGCGGTAAAAAGCGTAGCAGACATCACCAACTTTGATATAATTGTAGTATAATTCACAATATCCACACGGCTACCTGTTAAAGGTTTGGTGGTCTGGATCACATTATAGGTCTCTCTATTACGGCTCTCATTTTCAACTCTCATTTTTCAATTATATGCTCTAATTGGTTTGCATTTTAAATTCGTTCCTTTGCTGTTAGATCTGAAAAGGTATCACCTTTCTCAAAACCCTTAGCGCTCTGCGATGTTTTTTGTTAGTTGAAAAGGTTAAGGATTACGTGGACTTTTATGTACAACTATTTCTCGATTAGGTCTAAATAGAGCACAAAATTAATAAATAGATGAATTAATAAATAAATTGCAAAATGCGATTTTATTTAACTATGCACACAGGAAGCTAAGAAAAACTTAAATAACTTTTATAACAACGGTTTCATGGATTTCACGGACGGATCCTATTACTGTGTGGGGACATTATAGCGTCAAGTAGTTGGCAGCTTAGGACAGTGAGTAAATTGTGCGCGGCTATGAACTATGGTCCATCGCAAACGATTGATTGATATTTAAATTATTAAAGTGAATTTGATATTTGGAAATGCTACCGGGAACATAACGGTAGAAAATATTCCGAGCACTTAATATTTAACGGGAGTTTTTTTTTCTCGCCCTTCTCAGTTAACTCACTAGGGAGTCAGGCGCGTAAAGTCAATGATATTATAACATTCCCTTAACCCTCAATAAACGCTCGAGTATCGTGCTTAATATTGACCTCAAATCAATTTTATTTCTGTACCGAATATCAAAATGACATCATAGTATGCCAAATCTGACGAATTTAATTTACAATTATTGAATAACTAAACCGAGCTACTTATCACCTTTTGAACGGATACAAATTCTCTCAGGTTAACTTCAATACCCTTTACTAAGAACACGTCAATAAACAAGAGATTGCATCAATCAACTCCTGATTCTTTCTTTGTGATTAAGACAATCTCTTGATTATCGACGATAATCTCTTAGTATCGGGCTTTGAAGTATACTCGTGAAGAAATATTGTTCCTTTTGATACAGAGAATTTTAATGTGTGTCCTTGCAGAGAGGTGACGAGTGTCTTTTGTAGATACGTTTAGTTTACAGATACCTGTAAGTGGCTGAACACGTTGCGAGATTAAATGCTTTGTTGGTAGGTCAGTTGTCGGAAAAGGTGTCCATTTCGACTAGCCGTGTTAGAGCTGTACGGACACCTTAAACCGGTACACGCCATGCTCTGGTTAAATTGGACAGCATTCTCAAGCGGCGACTACTGCTACCCGAGGCATCGCCAGGTGTTAATTAGTCTGTTGCAACAGGTGCACTGCTGCCTATGTTTAGCATTGTTAGTGTGAACTGAATTGGTGACTGTCTGACACGCTAACACCTTTACCGACACGGCATACGATGCTACACCTAGACCTGATGATTTGTAAACTGCATAATATGGTGTATGCAGTATATTATTAACCCCTGAGAGTGTGTCAAAACATAAAAATGTAGAAGTAGAAATCAAAATTTCAAAAAAATGTTACACGCGCTTTTTTCAAAATTTCGTGTCGTACGCTGTTAATACTTGTGAAATACGTCAACAATATGACAATTTTGTTTATTTATTACAATTCTTCATAAACTGAATGTTTCTTACATTTTTATATGGGATATTTTTTAATCAATCACATGTAACAAATATTTTGGTATAAAAGGGTGTTTATTAGTGGGATAAAGATATTGCTCCCGACTGTCTCGAAATCGCAATGAAAATGATACAGGGTGAGTCAAAAAGAACGGGCACTTTTTTCTCAAAATTGCCACGAAACTATCTAACCTACATATTCAAAACCAATGATACTGCTTTAAGATCACATATTTGGCTTTCATTCAAGAACAAAAAATCATTCATTGCGTCATAACGTTGCCATATCTATATAGGGTATCCGGTATCATAAATTTAAACCCTAAAAACATGAAATTTATCAATCACTGTATCTTTTGAACTATTATTGTGACATATATAAAAGTATATATTTTTGGAAAGGAAATGAGTCGGAAAATCTATTTCGGGTATCAAATTTTACTAAAAATGCAGATTTGTAAAATTTTGACCACAAATCACTTTTTTGGATCAAATTTAGCTGCAGTCGTAGTAAATTCAGTTGTTGAAATGCTAACATTGCACCAAAATCACCTTAAGACACTTCCCTAGGGATGTTTGTTTAGTTTTGCCATAAAAATGTTTAGTTTTTAAAATTTTGACCATACAGTACCAAAAATGTTTGACACAAGAACAATGACACAAGAAATGGTGTTCCGCCCCCTGTGCAAACCCGAACCTCCCCGGCCGTGATCGTACCACGCTACGGGTGTCGCGCTCCTAAAAAATACCTTCTCGGAGCCTATATGTACCTTTTCGTGATTGCGTCACAAATGACTGACATCTAACTCATATCGTTCCACGCATAAAACACGTAAATGCCATCAATGCTCTGAAAGTTGAGAAGATGTCTGATACTTTCAACTCTGATACGGTCAATTTTGAACTCAGATCATTGATATTATAATTACTACGCATAATATATATATATATCTATACCTGCTGCAAAAAAAATCATCGCTTCAGTATGGTTGCATAGCATAATGTGCCTGGGACTTGGGAACTTATGAATGTGTCAGGGATTTTCCAACAGTGGTCTATTAATTCTAAAGATATGTGATTGAAGTGGTTACACAACAGCAGAAAACAAAAAATAGGAGTATTTCAAAATAAATATTCACGGCTTCCTACTTATTTTGCTTTATCATATAACATTATGAACAAAATCATCGAGCAGTACGATAGTTTTTGCCAAGTGTATAAATATTATGATATACAGTACGTTGGTTTCCTGATTCTTCTGTCGATCGGCCATATATGGTGTTGATTTAATTCTTTTGGCGTAACCTTTAGGCACAAGGTACTCGTTTGAACCAACGTAATAAAATAGTTCCCTGCCCGTCCTATTCTCTTAACATGAAATTTTAATGACGTCACACTGGATACAAGCGAGCGATTAGAGTGATAGACGGTAGGTGTCAGGCACTGTCAGCAAAATAAAACACAAACAATCAGGCCGATGTGTCTTTCGGGCGTTAATTATTCATCGAATACGCCACCAAGGGTCCTAAGCTTGAAAAGCTTTTTATCCGTAGGACCTGGAACGGGAGAAACCATTATTTGCACCTGTAGGGAAGGACAATATTATTGGAGGTGCAATGTCTTTGTGCATATGAAGGATGGAATACTATTTGCAAGGGAAGCCATAATTGCTGTTTCATCTATATTATACACACACAAGAAGTTAAAGAAATGTTTGAGCGAAACAAATGGAAGTCGTAAGGTGGTCGTATTTTTTTTTACGACCCCTCTCCCCGAAAGAAAAATGCAATCGGAATAAATCTAGCAATGCGTAAATGTCTAAGTTCATCACTATGTACTGACGCAAGAAGTGACTTTACGGGCCCATCAATTATTGGTCGACTCCTTCATACCTTCGTGTTGTCAATTTCTAAGTTTGCTGAAATCGTTCTTTTAAGGGGAAATGTGAAAAGTGAGTTTTATTTAAACTCCACAGCGGAAAGGAATCCATTCATCAATAATGCAATTGTGGAGGTACTTTCATTGTTTATTCCTCCTCATTTCCCTTCAAATCTTATCCTCGCACCTAATTAATCCCTGCTCTGCAGTCTTTCTAAATAAATCTCATCTCCGTCGAGTATTGTACGATTGGTAATGGAGCGATTCGCGGTAATTCAACGATTTATTTCGCCTGTGTGTTTTATGCCGACGTGGTGAAGCGATTATGGAAAGCAATTTACATTTTCAATCGTGATCGTGTTTATTAGCTGTGGGAATATTTTCTAAATAATATATAGAATTGAATATGCAAGGGATAACAACATGATTTGAACATGGGAGAGTAGTATTGATTAAGGATAATATATTAAGCGTCAAATACAGGGTGTATCAGATAATAATCAAATACGTCATATTCGTAGAATCATTTTATCTTATCATATACAATTCATTCCATGATACCGTATTTAAATTTCTATTTCCATAAATCTAAGCAAAAATGTTATTCCCCTTTGGTCACTTGATTTCTATACTAAGTCTTTCGTTTGGATGAATTTGTTTTCTCATTTTAGAACGAAACATGATAGTCATCAAAAATATTGAATTAATTTAAGTATTGAGTGCTGCAATAGAATGTTTCATCACCAAGAAAATGACTCTGTAGATATTTGAAACTTAATTTTGTAGACACGTACTGTGTCTGGAGCAGCTAGTCTTGAAAGTGTTTTGGATATGAATATGGTGGTAGTTTTGCCGTAATGGAGTTATTATTGGATTCTCCTTTCATATTTCATGTTTACCATTTTAATATGCACACCATGGAAGTATAATGAGAACGATTATTGCCAAAAAGAATGATATTTGTTTGCGTGAACCATTTGTGTTTGACATCATCTGAGATTGCCAGAAGTAATCATAATGTAACCTCTTATATAACGAATGAATTCATCTATTCCCTGAATAAAATATGCTTTACTCGTCGGAACATTCCACTCGTAAGCTTTCATAATTGCCTATTATCATGATCATCAAACCTTGTACATGCGGCTAGCGCGAAATTACACACCTGACCTGACTATCAATGTTGGATTAGCATACCTATTACCCCCATAGTGTTGTTTTCCTTGGTATGTGCGAGCATTGTAATTATAATTATTACCACGATAGTGATAAAGCTGTTTACTCGTTTCAGAAATCAAAACACACCAGGTCACGGTCATGCTTCGCGCGCTGTATTCCCCTGTTGGGGAATGATGAATGAAGCAGACTGGTTTACTAAATTAGGTATATCATCATTTGCTCACGTTACGTTTTATGTGGGATAATTTATCCAAAATATGAATCTCCCAAGATCCTAATACAAATTAGATGAAGTTTAGGATAACTAGATTTGTTTCGTTGTCTAACGGGATTAAATTAATGTGTATCATCCCAACAACTACAGATAACATAAGTTTCCTAATCATCTGCGGATAAATTCCGTTATGAATCAAGTCCTTTTGTTGTTAAATGCTCCGAATTAAACATTTTTAGGTTTCTTTCAGATGTGGCCGTGCAATTTTTTTTTAAATTATTTTCATGAAAATGAAAATAGCCTTGAAACGTAATAATGAGCATATCTTATTCCGTAAAATAACATGCTATCAACAGTAATACCATGACCGTGAAATGCAATAAGAGTCTCCTATGTGAAATTACAATGAAAGTCAGAAAGAAACACTCTGTCAACATACATATAGTCCTCCTGTGAACATGTCGCGAATGTTCACCTTTCTATGTTTAAATACGGGTTGACAGAGGTTCCAAAGCCTCTGTCTGATGTCCAGAACTAAGCTAATACCACACTGCATTCAGAAACCGTGTCCATATTATGGTCAACCGATCCAGCTTAGTTGAGAAGCTTATGAAGAATGTCAAATAGCATTATCCAATAGAATGAAATTGCTTTGGCGTGAGTTAAGAATGCCTTAAAATAGTATAAACAGCGCGACTAGACATGTCCTCCGGGTCTGCTCCCAGAACATTCTAATAACTGTTGTTTACCATTTTGTTCACACTTTCATATTTCATTATTGTAAGTTGTTTTCGGACATGAGGGTTGACAAGTTAGGCCCGCCGGCATCCTAAACCAATGTTACTGGATACAAACATAAACTGCGCTGTTGAAAAGCACGTGTTATGAAACATCAAATACAAAGTGAGGCATGACGTCCATTGAATAGAGACGTCTTCCGCGTAGTGTTGCCATTTGATATGCTGCTACCACTCTAAAGCCTCAGGCGGTACAGTGTTACTAAAGAAAAATCGCCGATTCAGCGAAATACTTATTTAAACCATAAGTTAACAGGAAAAAAAGCCGTAGCCTAAAGTTAGAATTTTTACTTAAGGATCTATTATATCCTTTTACAAAGGTCTTGAGGCATTAATTCAATACCGATGTCTTTCTGTTACGTCTATGCAGCTTAAATGTGTCGTACGGACATCCCTTGTACCCATGGTACTACCAATATCACCTTGTATCCAATTCCTTATGTTTTATGACTTATTATTTGATGATACCCTGATGGGCTGAACTATGCCTTTTTGATGAGAGACCGGCAGTTGTCTACTTTGCCCGATTGAGTGGTCAGAGAAGCTATGATCAATATGGTTATTAAATGAGTGATTTATTGCCAGGAGTTTATCAATGGAAGTGATAATGATAATAGGTAGTATATAGAGTAAGTTTTACTTGAGCAAATTCGTACATTCTGAATTAAAGCAATATTACGTGATCTTTTTCAAATTTTTACACATATTGTTCTCTCTCTTATGGAATAGTTTCATCAGGAATTCAGAAGAACATGATAATAATTTTCGTTAGAAAATTCCAATTAGGAAACTTACTTAATTTTCCATACGGGTTTCAACAACACATCGGTTGTCTTCCTCAGTGGATTGTGTTTGATCCAGAGCTATGTTCTCTCTCTTATTATGAAGTTTGACTACCAGGATAGACTTTCCTGGACTCATAAATCAACTTTGACTGTCCTTTCCGTATCCCACCATAGAACTCGTAATAAATCATAATGGAAATCTGCTTCCAATTTAAGGAAATGTTCAATATATTTGTTTCGATTTTCATCATAAAGCGTTCTGTAGCGGTGTGTTCACTTGTGAACAGTTGCGGGCGTAACCGGAAACACTATAAACGGCGTTAACACGGTGTCAAACAATGGAATACTATTTACGAACGAAAAAACCACGTATAAGAACGTATTGCTCTGTAACTTATAAGATATGTAAGTGTTATGGTCATAAATGTAATTTGAACAAAATAAATGCATTTCTAGGAAAAAATCACAGATAGAGGGCGTTCGATGAAATATGAATATGAATATGCCTTTAAGTTGGACTATATCGGGAATCGCTATCGTCGAGATATATTCAAAGTAGCACAATCTTTCAAACAGTTAGAAAATTCAAAAGGTTTAGTGCAGCCTATTTTGGGCTATAAATCACTACTTCTGGTAAAAGTTGGTAGCACGGACTTACACACAAAGCTTCTGAATATAACATTTCAAATATAAACATTTGAACGATGATTAACTCTTCCCTGCGGACTATTGCTTCATGTAGTAAAATTGAGCGTTATCGCTTTCAACTGTTTGAGTTGAGATCTTATTATTTGAGTTACACCGAATGTATTTGAACATTCATCTTCCTTAAACCCTTTTCTGGCATTTTTGTCTATAATAAATTGCATTAACACGCGAGGGTCTTGAAGGGAAAACCCCGTTATCATCAGTGTTTGTTAGAGCTAGTTTACACACGTTTCGACCATGACAGATCTCACGGAAATTTATAACACAGAGAAGAATCAATCTTGATTACTCTCCAACGGAATAAACTACATGAAGTAAGGCTGGGTGCTTTGAAATCATTTAAATGTAGGGCATTTTTAACAATGTGAACGTTTTATCCACTGGAATAACATTGTAAATCAGGATAGTCGCTCACGATGATTGCTAACTTTAATGATCAAACCATTTTCTAAATAGTTGTTAATTTCAACTATCTTTTGAGGATAGGGATGAAAGTAGATGCAGGAATAGAAAGAAACAAATCTAAGTTTGTATAATATCATTTTTTCCACATCTATAGCGCTTTAACTAAAACTTTTACAATTCATGAGTTTGCCCCACTTTCTAAATGCATATACCGAGGTTTCTCAGGTCCTCAGGTCAATATTGACCAAATCGAGTAATAATTGATGTCAACACCAGCTGTGTGTATTACTAACATTGTCTATGTGATTTCGTGTATATATTGTGTCCCACACAGCTTTATAATATCAACAATCTACGCTAGCTGCACTATATTTCACACACAGAATCGGTAATGACAAATAGGTCGCGGAAACCAAAAATCAATTGAATATATAAACCTGTATGGCTCTTTCTTCATCGTCATATTGAATCAGTATGTACAGTCAACCAAATTGAGGGCATCTAGAGTTTAAGGATGGCTTAAAGGATTCGCTTATGTTCTAGCCCAATCTTTAAACGTTTGGAAGTGTGAAAGGAATACTGGCACCATTGGTATTTGCATTGTTTACACTGTAGCAGTTTCATATATGCTACTTGCACGCAATCGCCATCTTGAAATGAAAGCGATACTCTCCTCATACCGCGTCACGCGATGCACACACCTGCGTGAAACCACCGACGCACTCGGACGCAGTGTGGCGTGATAGTGCGTGGTGAGGGGAGAGCCTCGCTTTCAATGGTTCCATATGTACCGTGCAAGTAGCGTATACTTGCATGCTACCCCTGGTTAACGGTAGGAAAGTCATCGATCCCTTAAGTTGAGACTACAATTGAAAAGGAATAAATGCTGTTAATAATATTCGATTCCTCGATACAAAATGGCGAGATTAATAATTACGATCGATCTCTATCATACTTTCCATGTCAGATAGCTATCAATGAAAGAAACATGTAGTACTAAATGCTCACAAAAGGGCCAAGTTTGCTTTGTGTGTGTTATTTTCCCCCCTCCCTCTCGTTTGCTGTTTTCGGTACATATTTGACCAATTTGTCTACTAAATTAACGTACGTTTCCCCATTCTAGGGTGTCCTCGTACTACCGTTGATTTTTACCAGAGTGTCAGCGTTATTTTGTTCTTATTAAGTAACAGTATTATGTTCCATTCCCAAAAGCTTACTCAAAGTCTCACCACCTGGTTAACGTAGATTTCCCCTCACCGGTTCTCCGCGTAAGACTTTACTATACCAGTTAACGTAGGTTCCTCGTCCCTTGATGTCCGTAAATGACGATTCTACCTCAGTTTTACTCACCCTTGGTTTCCTCGTTAACTATACAACCTACTTAATGTACAGTTTTATTGGCCTTATGCAACTGTTATAACTAATTAATGTACGTGTTACCCTGGATTACTTCATAACAATGTTCTCCCGAGTTAATGTACCTCACCTATATTTTACTGTACTTACAGTTACTATATATATATTCAAGATAGATTTCCCTTCCTTATAATATGTCAATTCATGGTTTCTTTATTAGAGTCTAATTCTAAGTCGGGAACGGATGTTCTACTTCACCCATGGTATAACTTTGCAAGATTCTTATCATAAGGTGCCTCAAAGTATTTATATATACATGTATATTAGACGAATGCCAGGTAAGGGATACATGAGGACAGTAATATGTGTCTCTTCAATCTAATAATTTCAAATGAATTGGGCCTGATCCCCTAAAGATGCGCTGACAGTTTATAAATTGGATAGTGTCTGTATTAAATATTGACTCGTTTGTACAGAAGCACGGGAATGGTTATAGGCTGTGTATGTAGCCTCGATTTCTCTTATCCATACTGTTTATATGTCTCATATCATATTTGGCGCATGATCTAGTTAACGTTTGATTTACGACTTACACAGTGGAGTAGCTATGAAAGATGTAATCGTTTTATGTAGACTTGACACGGAAACAGGATAGGTAGTGATTTGAAGAACATTGAAAATATACATTATAGACCGAATTTGTTCTCTTTTGATGACTTAGAATGTTTAATATACACTCATCCAGTCAGTGACAGATCACATTGAAGTAGTTCAAACTCGCATTACCATACGTCGACATATTTCATACCTACCCTAAAAATGTAAAGCATGCATTGAGGGGTTGCTCCTGTAATCTGGAAAAACATAGTAAGTCAAATTTTGGTAAATAGGTTTTTCCCCTTCAGTTCATCAAGTCAAAGTGAGTGAAACTCTTCCATGTGTCGGCAGTTTTTCATCTGGAAGAACCTAGTATGGAAAAAACAAGTCTGGACAAAATATGGTAACAGTTTTCCTTTGTTTACTCAAATTTGCGTTCAACAGACTTACTAGGTTTTTCCAGATTACTGGAGATTGGCTCTTACAATCACTACACAAACACAAAATCCCATGGCTTGAAGATTGGTGAAACACTTTAAACGCTCATTTTCAAATGCGTTTTGTTAAATAATTTTACATAAATTAAGTAAAAATTGTTTAAATTTAGATAACCAGTGTTACTAAAATCGTTATCTAATATTTAAGAAGTTATATTTTATATCGATATTGTGTGAATGATTTACATGTCACACGTGTTGGCGCAGCGGACTGTTCTCTCGCCTTGCACCAATGAAACCCGGGTCAATTCTGTGCACGACCGCGGGCTTTATGTGCATTTGGTTTATCACGATCCAGGACACGCTTCGCAGGTTTTCTCCGGGTACTCCGGTTTCCTCCTGCTTTCAAAATCAGTGATCAGTTGTTTCGGTTATCAAAAACTTCCAAGACCCAATGGTATTTGGGGAGCTGCATTGAAAAATGGTGGATGTTACAATCTAAGTGCGGATAGGGTTTGCGCTACGTGCTGCACCCTAGTTGATGCGATCTGATTCTGATGATTCACCAGCAGCGAAATTACAGCGCTTTGTATCCTTTGGCAAAGGCGCTATATAAATGCCGTGTTATTATTATTATTATTATTATTATTAAAGAATTCAATTTTACATCGAGCTGTGTAAACTGTTTACTCGCTTTGTAATTGCGACGATGTGATTGCCGACGATGTGATTGCACAATTGCATAAAAGTGTAGAAAAATACTTTTTACAGTTATTGCTGTTGTGGACTAACATAAATCAAATTATTCTAAATGGATGTATCGCTATCATAATTAAATATGAACCGATGTTGATACCTGTAACCTAGCTGTGCGCGAAAATGTGTGTTTATAATGAGCTTACATTTTTCGCATTTGACGGCACTTTTGTGAAAAATACGATACGAATACGATATGATGGAATTGCGATAAATCCATGATATAAAACGAAATTTATAAGATAATTATTGTTGCGCCCAAAAGGAGAGCTTATATGAATTTATAAATTACTGTATACATTACAGTAATTATGATTGCCAGAGGTTACGTCTCAACTTTAACATGCTTCTGAATTAATCATAAACTGTTTATATTATATTTTCCGTCGAGATCTGTATTGTATTTCTGCAGCTCTATCGGCATTGATGTTCAGGCAGAGAAATTACACGTAACTTGATACTTATACTATCGCGAAGTCTTTCTTGTATAGTCTCATGATCTATGGTGAGCTGTACCCTACTTAGGCAATTTATACCATGATATGAGCACAAAATGAAACCACTCATTCCATACAATACACTCTAAACTACCTGGCCTCAGGCAACTTTGTAATCAGAGCATACCGGTTGATACGTGTTAAACTGGTGTCAACGTTTCTTAAAACAAACAAATATGGTCATATACACAGGTCCTTAACCTCATGTAACTCTGAACACTTATACTGATCCCTTGCAACAGTCATATTATTTATTTATAGCCAATCAGACGAACGACAGGGCTTAGGGGATTCAGCAAAAAAAATGCTAAGATGTCTTTTTTTTACTGGATAATTATTATTCGTATGTTGCTTACGTATACAATCATAATTGTGCGCTTCAAGAACGATGTGATGCTTACTTTGTCACTTAACCGAATGGTCATGCTTGCATGCAATTAATCAAGTCAAGCCTATAGCCGTGTCCCATATGTGGGTATACCTTGGTCGCCCGAATATACATACACCGTGAGTCCATCAGCCGTCGAAGTCTAAACGTGATACTGCATATAAAAACGTCCCTAGATGCCGTTATTATCGACCAACCGTGATATCATTTTTTATTTCTTGGATGAATCGTAGCTGAAAACAGCAGAAGTTTTACTTGTCGTTATCTTATGGGGCGAAAGCATTCATGATCATGTACTGACATTTTGTTTACAAATGTTAATAAATTTAACACTATTTGAATTAATGATATTTGCGGTTTGAAATAGATTGTGTCTTGAATTAGAGTTTCACCGCAACGCATCTCTTAAGCGACTCATGCATTCGACTCGTCGTTTTCATAGATGATCATAATGTATTCTACCCTAAATCAACAACACGTTATATTCTAAGTTGGGAGGGGGTTAAGGGCAGTGTCAACCCGGCATTTGTTTCAAAAATTGAATTACATATTTCTCTATTATTTTATACTTTTATATGTATTCTATCATTACCATTACAAGTTACTAATCGGAAGCGATTATTTCTCGTTCTTTTGGGTGATTTAAAATTGTTGTTTTGGTAAGTTTGAGTCAGGAAAAGGCGCTTGTTTATTTGGCGGGAATTTAAGCGGAGTTCCGCGCTTTTCAAATGCTGCGACAGCTGTTCGATCATTGCGTCGCGCGCTGAATATTCCCGTGCGTAATACTAGACGCGCCGCTTAATATCCGCGACATAGACGCGAAAAACAAAAGAGCGCAAAACAATGTCTAAAAATGTAAACAAAGGCCAATCTTACCGTCATTTAAATGTCAGTTTTCTTCCAATTTCTTCGCATTGTGACAATATAAATTGAATCTGATAGTTCATTTTGATTGTTCATAATGGTATGCTCGCCTTTTAGGTCACACGCCCGTGTATTCCGTGAACATTTAGCATTAAAATGGTGGAAAATGTCAATATTTTAACTAAACCGATGTTTTCTAGAATTCAAATTTGGAAGCACCTTTTTTTTTTTGGCTTAAAAATTTTTAGTTTTGAAAATATTGACTGAAAAGTGCCAAAAATGTGATTTTGAGATAAAAAAATCATTTTGTTGGCACTTTTTGGTCAATATTTTCAAAACTAAAAAATGTTAAGCCAAAAAAAAAGAAGTGCTTCCTAGATAATTGACTTTAGATGATTTTTGTGAAATTTTGAAATTTTGAATTAAAAACTGATTTTGTTAGGTTGTCTGAAAAAAATTGGCGCCAAAAAAGTGATTTTTGGGCAAAAATGTAGAAATCACTATTTTTGGGGAAATTTAATACCAAAAATGGATTCTCCGACTCATTTCATTTGAAAAATGGTATACTTTTATGTACATTACATTATTAGTTTAAAAGTTACAGTGCTTGATAAATTTCATATATTTTGGGTTGACACTTCCCTTAACTGGTGCTCTTGCCAGCTGGCCGGCCATGCAATGAAAGAATATCCCAGTATAAAACATGGTACGACGTGCTGTTTATGATATTTTTTCACCGGCTTTGTTTAAATATAGTCCGACGTTTGCTAATTCATACCAACTTAATTGAATTTTAAAAAAATTAAAAATTATCTCCAGCATTGTAGGCTTACATATTTATGTTTAATTCCCATCGTTTATTTCATACTGGCATGATTGGTATTCGGGAAAGTTTTTAAGTAGCAATTAAGATGAAACTTGTTTTGGCTATGATTTTTTTTTCACATCAAGATATTTTGATATCAGAGGAATCCCCATATCTTTCTCACTATGTCTGTAAAATCTTAGGGGCCAGAAATGTTCCGTTTAGAAATTATAGGCTAAAATGTGGTATATTACTGCCAAAGGTGGTTAACCACCAATCAGTTTGTGTACTACTCAATGGGCAAATTTTGTATGACCTTGTGCTTCTAAAATAAGAACCATTGGAGTTATGCAACTCAAAGTTGAAAATCGGGTCACCAATCAGAACATCTACCTTTAATGTTTTTTGACCCATTGTAGGTGCCATTGTTATTCAAAGCTGTTTGATATAATGTATTGACTATTATCCTGATTTGTATGTCACTTGGCATTTGAACTCCTCCCCATTAGTGTTTCTTGCAAGTACTCTGAGTAGCAGGGAACCAAATTGCAAAGAGATCTGAAGGGTCAATTAATTATTGATTGACCCTTCAGATATCGTTGTAAAGAGAGCCATCAGTTTGATTTCTAATTACTCGGTTCAGTTAATTTACCTTGCTAAAAGCTGTAAGGCTATTGGTCACATTTGCTCTTTATATGGCCCCCAAAGAAAGTGTTGAGGTTCCGATGCGTTACGATAACGCTAAGTTCTTGTATCTATCATCGTGGCGGTGACTTACGATAAATTGCCGTATATTAGGGCGGAAGTAAACCACATAGCTTACTGTACGGTCAAACAATTACAAGTATGAAGGTATCATTTAAGGTAGCCTCTGTAAATGTATTCATATGACGTTATGGTCAGCCTTACTCTTGGATTTTGTCTGAAAAATGTGATAAGAGTTTGTCCATGATCTATATGGGTCTCTAGAGGTAACCGTCAGAGGTTCATTCGAGGTTTCCTTAATGGGAGAGATTCCATTTAGAGATTCCTTGAAAGGACCCATACAGGTTCTCATGGGAGAGATTCCCTTGATACTAGTTTTCATATGAAGTTCCATTTAGAAGAAGTTGTGCTCTTAAGATATCACACTAAGCAGTTCCCTCGAGTTTTCGTTTGAGTGTTTACCTTGATAAACTGACACATATACAATGATTTTTCTCGTAAAACCAACTGATTACCTTGAATATGCATGAATTAATTACACTACATACAAGTAAATTGATAATGTACATTAGTGTGCAGTTTTGGAAGTGCTCTACTATTTGTCAATGGAATATATATAATACATCACGACACCTTACTTAATACCTTACTGGACGATCTGTTAAACCCAATTAGTCTATGAACTTAAGAATCCTCAAATGATAGCAGTCACAAGAGGTTTGCTTGGCAGCTAACCACAAGCGGAAGGAATCATCACTATTGATCCGTAAACTGTGGTCGGGACTCAGAACACCGTTCGTTTTTCATCTCAACATGATTCATATGACAAGTCTTTCGATATCCAGAGACCGATACATTACTTTCTCGTATAAAGGTACATACACTAAAAACCTTTCAGAACCAATGCGGCAATTAAACGATTACGATTCATTTAGGGCTACGATTCAATTATGGAATTTGGTGTTAACCAAAAATGGTATAATAATAATAATAATAATAATCATTTATAAAGCGCATTAAACAAGTGGTATCTATGCGCTGTACAACTAACAAACTACTAAAGACCAATTTTAAAACTATGTAAAAACACATAAATTTAGACAGCTAAAGATTAAAACCCAACTGCCAGCAGGTGGCTAGAAGTAAACGAGCAAATTTGCAATATAATACACTAAAATGACAATATATAATTACGTTGATATGTGTGTAAAACAATAAAATGCATTAATAGCAGAGCGTCAGTATACAAGTATTAAAACACAAATAGATATTTATTTAAAAACACAACTAAAGCATATTATAGTACATGACTGAAATATCAGATGCCATAGGCAGTTTTAAAAAGATGAGTCTTAAGTCCTGATTTGAATTTAGTCACTGTTGGTAATGTCCTGATGTTGTCCGGGAGTGCATTCCACAGCTTGGGCAGGTGCAATTACAGAAAAACCCCTCCCATATGTTAAGGTCTTGCTGGGTTTTTCGCGGAGAAGTGTTCGTGACGCAGATCTCAAAGTACGTGGCGGATTATAGCGAGATACCAGATCAGAAAGATATGCAGGGGCTTCGCCGACAAGAATTTTGAAAGTCAACAGAAGAATTTTGAAAACAATTCTTTCACGAATAGGAAGCCAGTGGAGCTTGCACAAAACAGGGGTGATATGTTCAGATTTTCTAGAGAGAGTAACGACACGGGCAGCCATATTCTGGACGCGTTGCAGTTTTGACAGTTCTTTGAGTGGGAGACCCGCGAGAATGCTGTTACAATTGTCTAATCTCGAGCTTATGAAAGCATGGACTAATTTCTCCGCGTTGCTAGAATCCAAGTAGCGACGAAGTTTGCCAATTCTGTAAATTGCATATGATGCTCGGCGGCAAATGACATTTACATGGTTAACCATCTTGAGATGTTCATCAAACACAACTCCTAAATCGCGAACTTCTGGGGAGGGGGAAATAACAGTATTACCGATGGTAAGGGACACATCGCGAGGCTCAGCTCTAGCGTAACGGGATTTGACGTGAAGCAGTTCTGTTTTTGTGTCGTTTAGCATGAGCTTGTTCTTGGTCAACCACGTTCGAATATCACAAATACAGTCTTCCAGCTTAGAAAGCCTGTTAGCGCGCTCAGAGGGGTTGATGAGCACATATAACTGCGTGTCGTCGGCGTATGACATGCTGCATAAATTATGTCTATTGATAATATCTTCAATTGGAGCGGCATATGCAATGAACATTTCGGGACCAACGACTGAGCCTTGTGGCATGCCAAAAGAAATGGTCATAGGATCAGATTGTTCACCGTCAATAAGCACCGATTGCTGTCTATTGGACAGATAAGAGGTAAACCATCGATGAGCTATTCCATTGACACCGTATCTGTCCTGAAGTCGACGGAGCAATATATTGTGATCGACGGTATCAAATGCAGCTGACATGTCGAGTAAAACTAATACAGCCTCGCCGTGCTCATCAACAGCTTTAAGCAAGTCATCGTTAACTTTATATTGTATAGAAGGAGCAACATATTATTAGCAGTGGTGATTTATCCGATATTAATGGGATGTACGGACGAATTCAATTTAAAGCTATACCTCCTTCACACATCATGCACAGGGCAGGCAAGAAAGCGCTCTTTGAAAAAGTCTGGCATTAAATGTATTGATACTTCAATAGCGTTTTCCCGCCGTCACACATAATGTGGGCGACCGTTATATGGCTATATAAATGATTCTAGAAACTTTAAGCAATCATCATTGGTTCTCAGAGAAATCGGTGACATATATATATGAGAATGTAAATCGGGTAGGCGAAGCTTAGATTGATTAGCGTGACACCCTCGTACACTATAGTTTTGTTCCATAACGCGCAATACGGCAGTGCGTCTTAGCACTTCTCCTGCGTGCTTATGCGGCGCAATACGGACAGGGGATTGGATGGAATGTTTGTGGGTTATTCGATAAAGTTAACAAATGTGGGAAATTAAAGGTACTAATCTTATGACTGTTTAAAAATAAGGTATTGTTTTTAGACTGTACCCGTGTTAAATTGTCAGACATAAACGCGTTCGGTATTATTATTGTTTGCGTAGAACAACTCCGCCTGCGGCCATTTAAAATATTACTACCGCCCACAATTATATCAGACAATATAACATGGGTACGGTCTAAAACAATACTTTTATTTTCTAAATCAAATGACAAACTGGACAAAAAACAAAATAATGGCCATTTCGAGAAAGTAGATTTTAAAATAGGCAAACACAAACTCACAATTCAACCAAAGAGGTATCAACGGATACAAATTCATAAGCGTAAGTTCGGAAGAGTAAAGCACTACTATATTTCAGTCATCTAACTCAGTACAGCGACGTCATTATAGCAAATTCTATGGATAGACGCATCATTTTAAGCTAGTGAGACATTCGGTCGTGTCAAGGGGATTAAAATGAATTTAATGAATTTAGAAAAACCGCTGTTTAATCGGATAAAGTAGCCTAACTGTAGAGAAGTTCAGAAAAAGTGTGCCGCTGTATCTCCGAAGTAGCTCTATCATATGTAACCGAGACTACGAACATGTCAAACTCAGACTGGACATTTAGCTGCGTGGAGACTACCACATGCAACAAATAGTAAAAGGTTCTCTTGATCGGTGTTAATGTATTGTCATTTGACCGCGTAGCCTACTTCACTCAATTGTCCCGGGTCCACTTTACGTAGCCTACTTTGTTTACTGTCACAGCTAGTTTTGATTTCGTATGAAAACACCATGGATCATCTATGTTGCTCTACTTTACTTCAAACTGTCTGGCCAATTTGAATCAAGTACCGGATTGAAAGGCCCATTTTAGTCATATCAACTATCAAAACCATCCAATTTATCTAAGTAAATAACAGAATTACGGTTGTGATTATAACCTACTTGTTCTGCTCGTTTTTCAGCATTACACTTGTTACAGCATCTAATATTCATCTGCGGTCACTTGATATACAGGACTAGAAGTTTCATGTCTAAACGTATACAATGTAGCAATATTTATTTTACAACATAAATTAATTGAAGTCGAGTCGAAAAGCGGCCATTTTGTCAGAATTATATCAATGACGTCATTGCTTCCGCGATTGATTGCGGTACTTAATCGCACATGCCTACTCAAATCGCTTGAGTACATTGACGTATACACTCACATCACGCTTGCACACAGACGGCAGTCTATTATCCAAGACACCCCAAAGTTGCTATTGTTGGCACTGTTACGATTATAGGCCCGAGAGTTTGACGGCCTATGAATGGACTGCAAACTTCTGGTGAAGTCCTTTTTCAATGGAACCAATTATAGGCACCATCCTGAAATGGACGGAGGAAAATGTTGCAGTATAATATGGCATTATTAAACTAAAGTTCCAGCGCCAAAGTTTAAGAAAGGTTATAAAAGGGGAATGTGTTACGGTAAGATTCGAAAACACCCATGTTTATCCTTTATACCACTGAGTATTAAATTCTTCTGCCCTTGCCCCTCTAAATATCTAAATTACATTCATAATTATTTCACTAGAATATATAATCTTATTTACTAAATATACATGATTATCCTTGAAAGCCCACAAAACTGCCATTGAATGGTGACATTGATTCTGCACCTGATTGTGGGACGAAACAAACGAGTTTAGAGGTTGATGCCTTTTCCCAAACTCAACCGCACATGTGTAATGTCAATGTTCACTCGACCAAAGAAGTTCCTTGCCACTTAGTAAAGTCCAAATATTTCAAATTAATATTTAATAGAATATATATAATTGTATATCAAAATAAGCAGAAAGTAATCCTCTAACAGCTTTTAAATTCCATGTTAAAACATGGAATTTAGACATGATCACTCATGCATGGCAGATCCCATTCATTGACAATGGCAAGGTCTGTGGAAGAAGATTGCACAAAATTGGATAATCCCTCCATTCAAATGTTAATGCGAATGATGTGAACACAATATGAACCTTACCATTGCTTAATGAATGTGCTCAGCCATACATGAATGCGTACATCTTAATTTCATACAGACATGATAGAGAATAATTGTCTGCTTATTTTGACATGCAATTGTTTAATTTATATTAAATATTTATGTGAAATATTTGAACTTCAATATTTGAACTTCAATGAGTGGCAAGGAACTTCTTTGGACGAGTGTATTATAATTGGCTAATTCGATTATATTTGATCACTGCGAATAGCATTTACCATTTACAACACGTATAGGCATAATCATTGCCAAGTATAACGGTTTTTATAAATGTGATACAACCGCTGATTGTGAGGGTTAATAATATCATATTTAAACAAATTCGATCTGAAACGGCTGGATGGTTCATACCTTAGCTTTGTCATTATATTTTCGTCTTTCATTACTTGTACACTATAAGTCTCTGCGCGCCTCTTGACAGATGCATTGGTACTGATTATCTTTGTAATAAAGCAACTATCCCTATAGTATATATATATATATGAAGTATATAATACACGCTCATCTGCCTATGAACCAAAAGGCAATATCGGTAACTCAACACGCCGGTAATACTACAATTTCTATCATTTAAACAAAATCTCTCTCGCGGGCAAAATATGCGGTAAGACATTTTGAGGAAGAGATATCGCCGCTGGGTTATATGATATTTCATGAGTGGTGTGGTTGGCCCGTATGTATAAGATCATCGTCATCATATTTTATTAGTTTATAACAGGCGAGTGGATCAAGGTAAATGAGTCGGAAGTCAAGGAGTCTAATGTGAATTATCTCTAGCTGCTTTATATAAAACCACACATATTCCATGTCCTTATGTATGTCTGTTGTGGTGTTTTTTTCTTATTTCTTATCCCGCGGATAGCTGGTGTCGTCATCGATAAGACTTCCAACAAATTATAAGACTAGTGGAATAAACATTATTTAAATCGCAATTTAGGTATGATTTGTCGTGTGACATGTTTCCTTACAACACATCCATCAATATGGAAATAGTTCTTCTTAAATAATTTAGTTCCTTTTTCATTAATGAAGTTGTTTGTAACCCAATTTTACAGTTTATTTACATTTATGTATTTATTTATTTATTTATTTATAAGTATATTATCAACTACTGTTCCAAATGGTTTAACTTTTTTATTTTTTTATTAGTGTATTTTTTTTTTTTTTTTTTTATTCATTTATACATCTATTTATCTATTTCTAGTTAGTTTTTATTTGTATTAGCATTATTCATTATCTGTCGGCAGGCATGTAGACCAGACGCGGTAGCCATGCTTGTAAACACGTAATAAAATGTTATTTCTTTTTGCCGAAAGATCCAATTATAACATAGTTATTGTATCTATGTTAGTTACACAGTTAGTTTCTCCGTATTTGTCGGACAGAAATCGGTGTGTGAGACACGCAGTTCACATGTAAAGTCCCTTGAAACACAAGACCCTTTGAAAGAGGATTGTGTCGTTGGTATTTCACACCAGAGTTAATTACGATACCCTAATTTGTTTCCTCCTTAAAACAATTATCACTTTTCTTTACAGCATATTATACATTCACACAATTCCATATATAAAGTGCTCAACAAAAGAAAGTCATACACTTTGTTTATGTCCTATAGAGTGTCTTCCGATAATTTTTGTCCAGGCTGAATAGACATTTAGGTTAATCTTTTTGGAAGAATTTGGTACCAAACATATGCCACAAAACAACAAAGATAAACCATTTTAACACTTTTTAATAAAAATCCATGACGTTTCCAAATTCGCATTTTAAACGCACGTAAGCGGCGAGAAAATGCTGTGTGTGGCACTTGAATGGCCAAGAATGTGAGGGATATTGATCACACTGTGCAAATGTGTCGGTTCTTGCCTGAGCGAGCGGGCTATTTGATTGTGAACAGGTAACATGTGGTCTTTTCTCCCCGCGTAGGTTGTTGAAAATGTGAATTTGGAAACGGCACGGATTCATTACGGTTCCGTTCCCTTTACATTCTGAGCTTTTTGTGACCACAGATATGCCCTGGTATCCAGGGTAATAAATTATAACTTTCTTTGGCCGATTTATTTGATTTATTGCACCACGCCTGTGTATTTCCTAGCCTGGCTACTAGGATCGCTGGCCAAGCACGGCTCAAGGGGTGGTATCCTGGTGTTGTCCATAGTGGAAGAACTTGGTACTAGCATGGTATTAATGGGGACTTTAGAAATGTAATTATTACAGTTGTTGCTTTTTTTCTTGTGTTAATGTTCATAAATGAATAATGTTTATATTATTTGCAGGTCGAACGAGCGAATTCCATAGGATATTAACGAAATTAGCTAAAAGTATTCTGACAGAAAATGTTCAAAGTTTACTGATACACAAGTTTATTTAGATGCAATTAAATTGGATAATTTTCTGGGTCTAAAGAAGCCCAAAGTCCCGCCCAAAGTCTTACTTTTAAAAGTTGTTGTGTTGAGAAATTCACACTTTAACTTCAATTTGTCATTGCAATTAGTACTATTTCAAATTTGGTTAAAGTCAAAAGTTCAAAATGTGAAGAAAAAAAGTCACAATATATTATCCCTGGATCAGATTTTAGTTTTAAAACTTAGCCCAATGTGGCTGAAAGTCACCGCGTGTGTCAATTTGTGTGGCTAGATTGTAGACAGACAGCATCAGGGTATTCCCAGCGTGTGGTCAATGTGTTGAATTAACTTTTTAGTGGGTTTTTCTTGGGTGGACTTTTGTTAGCCCAACACGCGACTTTTCAATGTTCTTGCGTTAAGAAAATCAATGTTTGAACTTTAATTTGTTTAAAAAATAAGGTAATTTCAGATTTTGTCAAATATTAAGTTCAAATTTAAAAAAAATTACAATTATATAGCAGAGTTTAGTTTAAAATGTAGCCCAATGGGGCTAAAGATATGTCAATAGCAGGAGTGTTGCAGCGTGGTTACAGCAGTGCCTTGGCTGATCATACTATATCATTGTCGTGAGAACGATTTTGACCCATCAAGAGTTGCTGGTCAGTCAAGACTGCGTCCCACGTTGGACACTCGATCTGGCTAGTCAGGAATAGAGCTAGTAGCAATTATCCGTATGTAATTATTTGCCGCATACTATTCTTTGCTGGTAAAGTGATTCTCACGAAAATAATTCGAGTAACGCTCCCCATGTTAAAAACGGAGGCCCCAAATGGGGTATTCTATTTAAAAATCATACATCCCCTATGGAAGACATTACCTTAATCTTCCCCACAGGTGTAAATTTCAAATGAGTTACCTGCATAATGGGTGACCCCATTTGAAATCTACACTCCCTGTGTGGAAGATTAAGGTCATGTGTTCCATATGGGGGTGTATGTATTTCAACTAGAATAGCCAATTCATTTTACCCAACCCAGTTTGGTGTTTCTGTTACCTATGGATAGAGTAATTGTCCCAAACTTGCAGTTATCGCTACAAAATAATGTAAACTCTTAACAATTCAGTGTTATTGTTCTGAATATTAAGGCACTATTATGTTAGAATTGCAAATGGTTTACACTGTTTTTTTATCCAGACAAATGCCCATACATTATTCAGTCAGTATTGTGTTTTGTTTTACAACAACATCATAACGTGCTATACAGTAGCATATATAATATTCGTTATTTATTTATCGTCTTTGCATCAGGCCATCTCACAGTGAAAAGACAACGTCATAACGACAGATTCATCAAAAATTCAGCAATAATAAATTAGATAGGCAATTAGTCTAGTCTAACCACTTTACTCTGTATCATTCATTCATATTTTGTCTCGTGGACACACAAAAAAGAATTGATGAGTTCAATAAGGAACATGTGGTTTCTTTCTAAGAAGTTCCCTCCATGGTAAGCAGCACCCGCTATGTCACCCTCGGTGGTCAGCTTCGTATACCGTGTATTTCACTGTCACACAATCGAACAACACCCTCTGATACTTCGCCTTGCGAAAACCGCTCCCATCCGAGAACCGACCAATACACTTGTATTTGGATGGGAGCGGTTTTCGCAAGGCGAAGTATCAGAGGGTGTTGTTCGATTGTGTGCCAGTGAAATTATACAGGTATACAAAGTCGACTACCCTCGGTATGGCACACCACAACATTGTCTTATGCCGGCGTAGGTAGTTCACACCAGACATACGATATAGGCTAAACAGCAAAAGAACTAAACAATGCACAAAAAGAAAAGTATCCACTTTTTTCGAGGCTCCCTGTGTTTAATTCTTAGAACCCCAAAGAAATTAAACAACGACCTCATTTGTCAAAATAGCGCCAATATTGACGAAGCAGTGGCCATTTGAAAAAGAAATGATGCAATTTCCATTGTTGCACTTAACCCTATACCAATGAAAAGAGCGTAAACAAAACAGTCTTTCTCTCCATGAAAAGACAATCATAATCCGAACATCTCACATCGTCAATTGTTTCCCACACCTGTATCTACAGGTGTGAGATTCATCCTTTACAATGACAAGTATCATTCATGATGTTTGTAAGCCAACACACCTGTCTCTCCATTTCCGTGCAACCTTCCTTGTAACTCCAAATCGACGAGCAACGTCAGTTACAGAAACTCCAGAAACTGTTCAGGGAGAGAAAGAAACAGTGGCGGCACTACCGGGGGTCATGGGTGGAATTCCACCAGTCGCGACCTTTTTGCCTCCTTAGCCCCCCCCCCCCCCCCCCCGCCCAAGTTAGCTCAAAGCTAAAGCCCCATCCCATTTTGTCCCCCAAACAATCGAAAATGTTGAATTTTGTAGATCCCAAAAGGTTGATGCTGGTGCCGCTACTGGAAAGAAGTGGAACACTTTAGATTTGTTGTTTTGTTTACGCTTTTTCAGGGGTATAGAGTTAAGTGCAACATTGGAAACTGCATTATTTTGTATTCAAATGGCAACTGCTTCATCAATATTGGTGCTGTTGTGACAAATGAGGTGTCAAAATGCGCAGGAGGAAATGCATGTTCTCTCCTATTTGTTGAATTTCTTTAGGGTCCTAAGAATTAAACAAAGGGCGCCTCGAAAAAAGTGGATACTTTCTTTCTGTGCAGTGTTTATTACGTGTATAATTGCTGTATCGTGTCTTCTGTCACGTAACGGAATTTAGGGAATAGGTAGGTAGGACATTTCGGAATATTTGGGTTCTCGAATATCCGCAATTCATAGGTCATTGGTAGGGTCTTATTTCACTTTCAAGAGATTTAGTCATTCTCAAATGTTTGTTTACGTTCACCGCTGATTGACGAACACTTTTAAATCTATTTTGAATCTTCCTTCCCATCGGCGAGAGCGTCGTGTTTATTTCGAAAATCGCCGCTTTGAATCGTGGCGTACAAATTGCCATTTTTGTACAATCGCAACTCTAAAGACAAATTATATCAATACACCAATTATAACTAGTCGGCAGTAGTCTCGAGCTTTAAGTAAGTTCACCCAGCTATGTACACTATCATTAAGCTGACTATATAATTGGGTCAAAACAATCAGGTCTTTCAATCATTATAATCTATTTGTCTTACGCTTTATTACTCCCATCAATAAATACGAGTGCGTATGACAGCGTCTGAGTACTAATCATAGTCAATTTTGATGCCACGAAAAATATAAATTCATTTCTTATAAGGCTGCGATAATATGTTATCTCCCGAATTTCCTTATTGTTCTCAGCTTTTGTTTTATTGCAATAATGCGTGATATAATTTCTGTCAATTCAATATCCATTTATGTAATCAATTTGCAGAGATGCGTGAATTCGAGACATGTTTAGAGTTTAAATGGTTAATGTCTAACATGTTCCCAAATTGACTACAAAGGAATTGTCTTAGATATTGGAATATGTAGGCTAAACCACATTTTTCGCAATGTAAATACTTCAATCTATTATAGGCTATGCGTCGTTCACGCGTCTCCATATTTTGGTACTCCACACTTGAATATTCCCAATAAACAACATGTAGTTTATTTTGGTATCGTAAAACATATTTCAAACCATTCTTTTGTGTAAATCGCATAAACATGATAAACAGGCGTTGATTGTATGGATTTAATGCCTTGCTCTCAGTCTCAGTAGCTCCTATTTCATTTCAATTTGCTAAAAGATTATTGACTATAGGATTTCATTTCTCGCCTTCGCTTTTAATCCATTTTTTCCTTTTTGAACTTACCACGTATTATATAGTCTTATATCTTAAATGGTATACAATAGGGGAGAGCGGGGAGTGTACACCCTAGGGGCAGGTTCGCCCACCACGTGATTCTCATCATTACGGCCACTGGTTGAATTTGAATCACATTGTATTACAAATGTGTATATCTAATAGATTCATACTACTTTATGAAGCCTAAGTATGAGCCCATGGCGAACTTGCCCCGGCCTATGGACGAACCTGTCCCGGGGTCGGGGCAAGTTCACCATTTTTGACACCTGTCTTTATCCTTTACTCATTCCTTTTCAGTAAGGCCCAGGATGCTGATCTGGTTGTCGTATGTAGTCAAGATATCAATCTTTCATGTACTGTCAATAGGTCCATTCAATCTTTAAAATTGACGTCTCTAGGCCATTTCAAATAAAATGGGGCGAACACTCCCCGCTCTCCCCTACCTATGCTTCTAAGATAGATCCCTGGGTTGAAGGGGTACCATATATATTGGTACAGATTTCGTTAACATTGTCACAGGTTGTCGTTAGCCTGTCGAATAATATGTTTATTTTGCGGGAAATCATTAGTTGCAACTTATTGTTTTCTTTTGTTGTTGAATTGGCAACCTGTGACGTACCCATCGCTATTATCTTCGTATAGATGGTATTGATGCTGGTAGCTGGACATATTTGGCAAAAAGTGGGGCACTGACCCGAGGTTATAGGGTCAGATGTCCTTCAAGAATGCTTTTAAGATATTTTAAACAACTGAAGGTATGATCAATTATAGTCAATACCTTAATCAATATTCACAGTAGGAAGACCTAGATGTTAATGCCTGGACAAAATTAAAGCAATAGATTTCTCAAAAACTCAAACTGAAAACAGGTTGATCAGGAGGGCAGAAGGTTTAAATAATAGGAATATCTTGGGGCAGTTTTTTCAGACCGGCATCCTGATTCACAATCCTGAAACTTTCAGCAAAGAGTATTCCTCGTGAAACGGAAATGCATTGGGCTTCTTATTAACGGATTAGCTAACACGTCAAGTCTAGAAGGGTAAAACTGGATATGTTTTTAAAGGGTTTGTAGTTTCAAGGCATGCAGGCTGCACTGTATTCACAACTTAAAAAGGGACATAACATAACATAGTGCCTGCTCTAATGTGACTACTAATACTACTAATATAACTTGAGACCGGCTCATTTTTCTTGCTGCTATACCAACGGTACCAACCATCTTTTGTAAATCCCGCTGCGGGCCTAAACATGTCTAAAAGGATTCCAAGTGCCATTATGTCATGAGTAGAAGTGGCGTATCCTCTTTTCATATATTGAAGCTCAAACTCTATTTCTATTATAGTTGCTTTATTGGCAATACATCCCGGCAATACATTCAATTTGTCAGCGACGGAAGGAGGGCATATCAGAGATTATTACCGGATTAAAGATTTTACTCGTAATTTGACGGAGAAAAAATGGTCACCATAGGCAAAACATCTTCCTCTTAGCACCTTGCCCGACAGGAAGACGACATACGAGGCGTCATATGATGTCAAATATTTGTATCATAAGCTACATTAACTGTACGAACAAATCAGGGGAAATTATTTATTTTGCATCGCAACATCCGAAACACTGTTACTCAATTTAAGTCTGTGTTGTTGCTGTTGTCACATTATATAATAAATACCAATTCTTATAGGTTAATACATTTGTTCTGGGCAGATGAATCTATAGCGACATCTTGAGCAATTTTCATTCAGTTTTTTCCAAGATGCAGACACTTAAAATGGCCAACAAAGGGTCAAAACCTCCTATTAGTATCCTTATGTTTTAATTACCACAAGGTCGCACTGCAAAACTAGTACGTATGGCTTATACGTATAAATTACTTGTACACTGTACATAAGACTTGTACGGTAGTCTCTAAAGTAATCATTTGTAACATCATACGTAGCCTACAAGCACTAATTAAATTGAATAATTAAATTTAAATAATTATAGAAATATTTGCATCGGTCTCGGTTCATTTTTTAAGGTTGCTTATACGCACGTTGATATCACTTTGGCGCCTCTAGTATATGAGTCTTACGTACAAGTCACTTTTACGCAGGAGACAGACATACGTAGTTTTGAAATGTTTCCGGATTTCTTACTTCAGTTCAATCAGTTCCAAATTGGCGAGAAATATGCATTTGATCTATACGCGCGCAAACGTAATCCAAGTGTACGCGCGAGATTTTGGCATACGCAAGCGTCACGCATACGATGCCACTGCGTCATGTTGTGCCATGCGAGCGTTTTAAACAGGTTCGCCAATTTGGAACTGACTGAAGTAATTATAGTCTGGTAGGGTTTCGAATCACCAGCTTATTCCCGACAAAAGTAGTGCGTAATCCCGCCCCTCCTCCCTCCCTGGATGTTGATGCGCACCACAAGAGAGATACAATTGCTATTTATAGCATCTCTGTAATACAGCAAGGAGAAAATAGGATTATAGAAGTGTTATGTAAGTTAGTACCATCGTCTTCCGGATTTTAATGATTAAAACCAATTAATGGCAGCAGAAATACTCGAGATCTTTTAAGCGCACAGAAAGGTAACATGCAATTGGGTTGCAATATGTTGACCGCACATGTGAAAATACCTGCGTAAGATTGTTTGTTATTGTAGAATTTGTTTCCAAAGCGGCAATATCTCATTGGCGTCTTCATTTTAAGCTTGATAGCACAAAGCAAAGTTATAATTTGACACAATCGCTATCAATTTGACACTTGTAAATGATAAATGTGACCTGGCACGACAAAATGAGCGTAAAGTCGCTGGGGCTGATTTTGAGTTATGGTCTGAAAGAGTCGATTCTGACAAGTGAAGGTCGAAAATGAGATATTTTAATTTTTGGAAAGATAAACTATTCATGTATCACATTACAAAGTTTTAAGAAAATATGTTGGGTCTAAATATGTTTTTTAAGTAATTTTAGAGAGGGTATTTTATTCTTTAATCTCAAGAAATGAACGCAAAGAGAGGAAAAATGTCTCGAAATTACCTCGTTTACATCGTCATTTCCACGGGTTTAAAATAGTATCCCCTATGGTAAATTTGGTATGGTCTTAAAGGTGAGGGCTTTTTGGAGCTATTAATAGTACCCTGTATATTTCCAAATGAACAAATGACAGGCCGTTTAATGAGAGGTCTTTGGCGTAAACAATCTTTCGATTAAGTTTTGACAGAATATTTTGGAGAGCAAAGTGATGATAACATTCACTGACTTTGAAGGCCATTTTCTCCTATTCAATAATTCAGCGGTGATTTTAACTTCAATTTATCCTAATTTCACTTTGGAATTGCCTATTATAACAACGTTGGTGTCATTTTAAACCTGAGGACATCTACTTTCTGAAAGATGAAAGTTGTTGTTTTTTTGCTACTTTACTCTCATTTTGTGGTGCCAGGTCACAAATGGAAAAATTATACATATTTAACACTTTATTTTAAAAGAAAAAAATTGGACTCAAAAAAAATTGGACTCAAAGCATCTACCGTATTTCATTTAGGCACTTCTGGAAGTAATTTAATAATGGTCCAACTAAATGTTACATCTATAAGATCCATTTTGAACACTGATTTGGGATGATTTATTTAGATGTTGATTTAAAATTCAATCAGTTATGGCATCAGCATCATATTTTTGTGAAGAAGCAAGGAGGGGTATAGAAAAAATTGTGTCAAAGATGAGCACAGAGAACGTAAACATGAGGACCCTTAATGACAAAACAACCTTAATTGCGGATTCATTATTTGTGAGAGTTTGTAAATGCGACTCCGTTTCAATTAAAATGTTAGCATTATGAAGTCAAGCAAAACTAAAGAACGGTTGTCATGTTCCGCAAAATAACATTATCTAAATTTGTGAATTTGCTTAATGCAACATGCCATTTTAGTAATGATAGACTTTAAACATATTTATACCGTTATTTTATTCATCACTGTTTAAGCAAAGAGTTGACGATACATTAAGAGCAGTTCAGTTGTATATAATGGCCAAGTATTGCTTTACTTTAAAAACACGTGGGTGGACAAAATGATTAAGCTAAATAAGTTATAAAGGTTGTGTTTATGGGAAATAACATCTCAGCCAAATAGCAGTGTCTGTTGCAATTTCAACGGTCATCCGTCGTCCAAACGAGACCGTAACACTAACCGTTGCTCTTTTGTAGGTGACGTGAAGTATCATCCACTCGGCCAATAAATACATTGTTATATTAAGTTGCTCAGTTGAAAATTAAGTGTCATGTTGCATATTGGATGATACCGTAAATTTTCATGTTTAAACTCGCTAAAATCGTGCCAACGAACATCATGCCTTGATAAATAACATCCTTATGTTCAGCTTGTTCAGGTACGATGTTTAGAAGATTAGAAGTGTCAAGCCAAGGGTTTGTTTAGAGGCTATAGAGAAAAGAAAAACATTTTATCAAAATATTACGAAACCAAGAAAACACAAATAAACAAAACAATCAAAACCAAACATCAGAACGCTGTAAATGCTTAAGACAAATATCGACAAATATCTTCAAAGAGTGTACTTTGGGGCTATACAACGTGTGGGGGGGGGGGGGGGGGGGGGGGGGTAAATTCAAAAAAATTGGCCAGAAAGTGTGTGTTCAATGAATGTTTGTTGCAAAACGCAGGACTGCGAAAGACTTTTGTAGTCTGTAGTAGACAAGGGCAGTCTACGTTATTTCAATTGGTCAAGGGACAGTCCTTTGGAATATAGGTTATATTAGAGCCACATTTATAGTAGGCCAGTGGCAACCTACGTTTAGAGCTCTTTTCAGAGTCACCATCTCTGTTCAGTGGAAAAGGGGCAATCCATATGAACGGCTCTTTTCAGAGCCACCAATCTTTCACAAGTAGGAAAGGGGCACCTACTCAAATCATTGGGCAAGGGGCAGCCCAAATAATGATTATAATAGATAAGTGGCAATCTCTATGTTTTGTTCATAATGATTATAATAGATAAGTGGCAATCTCTATGTTTTGTTCATATTATAATAATCTGGTCCTGAAGAAGTCAGAGCTAATCCTGACGAAAGCTTGACTTGTCCGACGGCGAACCCGTTAAAGTCTTAACTCTTTATTAGGAATTTCATTTCCCAATTGAATGAAGGACAGGATACAGAAAACCCGATAGCCGGGTCATAATATGCTCAATTACAAGCCATCGCCAACCCGTATTAAGCGTAAAACAACATGTTTTAAATTAACACTAATATGTGTTATCAAGTTGCCCTAACCGTGACCGCTGGTTAACGTGCAGAGAATTAACAGGAACGTAATAAAATAATAATATGATGATGATGTTGACGAAGAGGAGTCAAATTAATAACACGTATCGGGAAAAGAGGATGCATTTGGAAAAATTGACCTTGCATTACTTATACGGCAACATTATTGTCGGACCTTAAAATGTTTTCCTGGTTAGGATACTTTACAGACAACATTGGGATTTTGTTTCTGCATAACAGGTACTTTGATGCAAAATGACGCAAAATGTACAAATAATGCTATCAAAACTACAAATTGTACACCCAACTCGAAATGCACTCTTCATATTATTCTTTTCATTCAAATATTTCGTGCCCCGCTTTTTCGAGCCACCTCATTAATCCCTACCCATTAGCTTCGTTGCTTTGCTGCAAATTTTCATTATTTAAGTAACTGTTATGGAGGTTAATTGAGTGTTCGCCTCACCAACGTTTCTTAGTTCGACAGAATAATTTAGGGATTCTCTACTATAGTATTTAGTTATGGGTGGGATAAACAATTACACTCTCCTGAGGAATGACAACACCGTCTGTAAACGCGTGTCTTTTAAATAAAGAACGAAATGGTGATGACAGTATCCTTTAATGTCCAAATTGTTAAAGGACATTAGTCAAGGTGGGAAAAGTTGCTCTTAATTAGTTATTTATACATAAATAAAATGTTCTGAAGTAGTTTTATGTTTTTTGAAGCGTCATATTAATAAGAATTGAAGAAAACACTGATCAGTTCGACTTATATTCAGTTGGTGCTCCATTGTAAAAGAGGGATTTTCTATAAAATTCGTGACGTATAGTACGCTACCAATTAAAATCATGAAATACAATTTCTTACTTTGAATGATTGGGATTATGATTCCATGAAATGATGAAGTTGAGCCCTGATTCTTAACTTGATGTTAGTGTGTGATCATCAACATGAATTAATAACCAAGCCGTATTATTGTAAAATTACACACGGACTTGGACATTATTTCAGACAAGAACACACGTTAGCCTATACATGCAGAACTGTCGAATTCCCATATCGATGCCTGTGAAACTGCTTCATAATTTTTCGCAATAATATCCATCTTGATCTCCGCTTCTACCATCAAAAGCTATCGTTTCAGGATGTCATCTATTTCCTTTTTTTGTCATTGTATCTGTCGTAATTGCCACCAAAAAGGTTCACAAATCCATCTAAACTGTCCCGTATTATCATGATTATAGGTCAAAATAGTTACGGCGAGTCTGCGACGTCGTCTTCGTGATATTTCTATAATCTATATCATTCGCGCAAATCAAAAAAAAAATCAAGTGTTTATTTACACTTGGGAGGATTGCGTAACCAAATAGTTTAGTTTCAAGGTAAAATCATGTGTTTGACGAAAATATCGTGAATTTCAAAAATATTTAAAAGTACTTTCTTAATAACAAACGCTTACTCTCATTGGTGTCAAACAAAACTGAAATACCGTCTAGCGTAGCTGCCGCCATATTTTTAACGATATCCCGTATGTAACTCTCAAGAGCACTTGCGAATCGTCTTCTGCTAAAGTTTCAAATGAGCCCATAAATTGCTTCTTATTTCATTTCCCGAATGATAATGAAACTGAAACATGATTGATAATATGTGAATTGATAACCCTTACACATAATTTAATTTAATTCGGCCGCGAGTATGTTTCTTTAACAACAATTTAATTTGTTCAACATTCTTTTTTATTTTACTTCTTGCATCCTCCATCCCACCTAATGTTAATTACTCTACTAAAGCTGCTTTATATCCTCGTTCAATAACTTTGAATGAGACAGGTCACTAGTCTGATATATGCCATGATTAATCTATTGCGTCAGCAAGGTATTTACCGCTCAATGTTGCACCTGTTTTAAACGTTTAAAGGTATGCCTCCGTTACTAGTAGTAAACATAGGATTCTTCAAGGTCCTATTTTTCCTGTCATATTTCCCGTCCGCCCTCGCTTGGACATTTACGTTTAAAACGCATTCACGCGCAATGACGCATGCATTATGTCAATGACGTTCAATCGTGTCAGTAGCTTTAAATGCCATCCTGTGTTTATTTTCTTTCGCCCCGACTGAAAATAGATTCCGCTATTTTGTTAAAGATATAGGCCTAGCCAAGTAATTTCCATAGATTTATAATCATGATTGTAGACCCTGCATATGCTTTGTGCCTAATAAACTCTTAAACCAGTTCAACCATTATCGTGCTATTTATTATGCATTTTCATCTTAATATGTTATCCATTGAATTTCTGATATTGTTCGTTCATTTATAAATTAGATGATCGGAACTAGTCATAAACGTTCAGGGAAGGAGGAAAGGGTTGCGCTTTAATTTGACAGCGTTAGCCACCAACCAACAAGACACTTTATATGAACTTCCAAGCAATATTACATATTTTAATATTTAGGGATCATGATCATCAGGTCTTACCAGCTATCGAACACACTAAAAGTAAAGCATTAAAATCTTGTAATTTTGGGCACTGTTCGATCGCTTTGAAGCCTTTGTGAGAGTGTATTCTATATTGATTGATTTGCAAGTTTACCCGCAGACTCTTCATCAGGTCATGTGCTGTGACATTCAAGGTGTGAATGTCAGAACATATTTTCAAAGTAATGCTCTTGCACACAAAAAAAGCTATATAGTGATGTCAGTAAAACGTTCTAAACAGAAAATACTTCGATTCGAAGCTTGTCTCGATACAGGACGCACACACAGCATTATGAGATTATCAAGTCTTGTATTGTAATCCACTGTATCGTGTCTCAGAGGGTTTCATCTAACAACTTTCTAGTAGACTAGAGTTCTAGACTAAGCTACGACATTTTGGTAATAGTGGTTTGAAAAAACCCACGCCACTTAGTTTGAACATCGCGATACTAAGGGTAGTCAAAAAAAGACTCCCACATGTATTTTGTTTTAGCTGGGGGTGGGGGTGGGGGTTCGCCACTCGCACAGCGAGTCTGTTTTACTTCCCAACATGAATTAATGCCGGTATAGATGCAAAATATATCTCTGTGAGAGGCATGGTGAAATGTCACGAGTCACATGACTGAAAATGATGAGCATGTGTATTTAAGGTTGCTGTGTTAATAGTGTCCCGATTATTGGAGCTGTAGCACCCTTGATAACCGACAGGGATTTCCACACCCACATCCACGGTATAAAATTGCAAACGTAATTGTTTTAAATTAAGAAAAATGTTTGGTTTTTTTAAAAACGTACTTAAAAGTACGTTTTGGTTCATCTCTAACTCATATATAAACCCAAACCTTACACTAAATACACAATGAAAACAAATGTTGTTATCCATCCAAATTTGGTTTGAATAGCTAGCAAATATTTGCAACGTACAAAATATAATTATTAATGCTATATGATGTTACAAAAATGTATAAATCGCAATCCATTTGACTTTCTTACTTAATAAAACATAGACTACTTACGGGACTATCAATATCGCATTTAACGCATATCTCTAGGCCATTTCGGTGTAATTAACCACATAAAATACTTAGCAACTCAATCATCCGCCCACACATCTCTTATGTATACGGGGAAAAAACACTTAATTCAGTCTGGCTGAAAGAGTGCCTAGAATTGATCTGGCATAAAAACGCCGAGTGTTCGCTGTGTGTATTATTGTCCTCATCATAAGTGGAGCTTTTGAGCCTAAGAAAGTCATCTCCATTATATTTATATTGTGTTCAATTGTATCTGGGTAAACCGGTTTAAGTTTGGACACTCTGATGATTCTACAACGTGTATATTGTGTTGAAGCTAATTTATTCTATGGGGAAAAAGTTCAAAATAAGAATTATAAAAACCGTTTGTATAGTACAGGGTGTCCCAAAAGTTTCGAAACCATTTCAAAGTTTTATATCTCCGGTAAAATAAATCTGAAAATATATTTATTGGATAGAGAACACTTTGTTGATACCAAATGTGTAATCTTTTTGAGGCGGAAATGATCGTTTACATATGAAGAGCTTTGTTGCAAAAGGGCCACCAGACCACCCCGACATGTTACTCATTTTGCATTAGTGAATTTGTATTAACAAGTCCATGGAATTAATCAAATTATTGTATGGCTGTGTGCATTACTGTTTCTTTGACTTGGACATTCCACATAATGAATAGCCATCCATTCAATAATGCAAAATTATTAAAAAGGCAGAAGTGGGTGTAGGTCCTTTTGCAAAACAGCTCTTCATATTACCATACATTGATAGACTTTCACGACGCCAGCTGTGCGTAGATGTAAACATGTGCTGGAAACCGGAGCTGCACATTCCTCATACTCCATTCACATTTCAATCTTTACATTTAGTGCACGACATTAATAGGCTCAATACTAATTTTTAGGATGTATTCCAGCATAAATAAACGTATTCGAATTGTTTGGTTTTATGGGTTTACGCTGAAACCAAATCAATCAAGCTTACTCAAAAAAGTTCAGTTAACATTTTAATGTTAAAGGCGCACTGGCAAAGGCCACTATTTGGAACTGGTGGACAAATTCCAATAACATGGAGAAGTGGTTCAAAATTGATCATGGTGGATTTTCATAGATTGTAATTAATCTAAAGATCCTTAGTTTTCCCCAATCTCTGACTACAAATCCAGTGTCCATCAGAGGCAGCTTGCTTGCTACAGACTGCAGTGACCAGCAAACTCTAGGCCCAAATGCATGTTCATGATGCAATAACACAGTGGTGTACTAGCATGACTAGTACAGTGTGATAATGCAATGTCTTGGATAATGTAAGCCATTTCTTAGGCTGGTCAGGAGGAGGTGTATTAATACTAAGATTGTGGTTGTGAACGTGGTTTAAAAACTCGGAATTACACAAATATCATGTTCGATTCTGCGTACAGATGTTGAAATTAATAGCTTAAAGGAAGGGTCCCGCAAGCACAACATTGAACATTATCTGTTAGACAAATAATTATCGAGCCGAAATTACGTAATTATATATAACAAAACACCATACTAGTCACAAAATATAAATAAAAACTGCCATCACTCAACATGCAATTTTTAAAATTCGCGGCGATCGAAAGTCCCGGTGTCGATGACGTCATGGGTATCGGTGCTAAAATTTGCGCATGTGCATTGTATAACTATGACATCATCGACACTGGGACTTTCGATCGCCGCGAATTTTAAAAAGTGCATGTTGAGAGATTGCGGTTTTTATTTGTTTTTGTCATAAGTGTGGTGTTTTGTTCTATATCATTACAAAAGTTGGGCTCGATAGTTATTTTTGTAACATATTATGGACACTTTTATGTTTGCGGGACACCTCCTTTAAGGGGGCGTGGACTCAGGTACAGCCTCCGTAAAACTGCCGTAACTTCTTCAATATTCATTTAATCTTTATAAACGTATACAGTTTTTTGCAGAAAAGGGTTCAATGAATCCAACCATTATAATGAAATTGACCATTTTGGGGAAAATTATAAAAAACATGTTTTTTGACCTATTTTAGGTTTGGAAAAGATAACTCAAAATGTATTTTGTCAAATTTTGTCATACTAGTTTTATGATAATCTTGATAACATTCCCCAGGAGCGGGTTTTTTTTTTAATATCTTATTTATTTTTTGAGTTATAGACCAAAAAGTGCCAAAAAATGTGATTTGTTACCGCCAAAATCATGAAAATCACATTTTTTGGAAAACAAATCAAATTTTTTGGCACTTTTTGGTCTATAACTCAAAAAATAAATAAGATATTCAAAACAAAAACAAAAACGGAGGCTGTACCTGAGAGTCCACACCCCCCTTAACAGAGCATAATCTTTGTTTTAAACCCGTGATTCAAACGGAATCAGTTTAGTTCATAAAGGTTTAATCAATTCTGTTTGCATAACAATTTGAATTTGCAACAATGCAGGTGCCTTAAAAAAATTGATATCATCAAGCTCAATGACCATCTATCATGTCTGTTTGGAAGAATTTCAAAATGTGTCATCACACATCAACATTTGAACAGTGTATCGTGGCTCGATTAACCAAACATAATTCGGTACCTCACCTATAGCACAGTTATGGTTTATATGATTATTTCTATGTTTCTCTTGTCCAAGATCTCATGAACTTTATGTGCTATAACAGTGTTTATTTTATTTTGTTTCTCTTCTACAGATCCACGGTGGTATCTTTAATCTAGTGTGTACCTGATTTTGATGGCCGCGGCTTTATCCAAGCAGATAACGGCCTTTAAAGGAATAATGTTGAACCATCAACGATTAGTACAGCACACAAGCAGATTTAAATAAACGTGAGAACCGTCATCGCTTCGTTCATTTGCCAACAGAACTTAATATAAGAGCAGGTTGCAGCATTATTAGTTCTACAGCTGCATACCGCTCGCCTGCCTGGATTTACCTTGCTATTGGGCTTGTATGTTGTGATATTTCAGAAACGGTTACGACGTCTTTGCCCTTATGGGTCTTGGGTAATTGCGCTATCGCAACCTGATGTAACATGCTGAACCCTCAGAGCGGTCATTTGTGTCATGGCAAAATTATGAAACCGTGTCAATTATTACTCAACTTAAACTAGACTCATAACACATACTGGTAATTGAGGATTTTTAAATTACGAATCAAATCATTATCAGTAAGACAGTGAGGGCGGTGTTGTCACAATGACAACACCGATTGACGGCGTAGCGATGTTGCTACAGAACTACACAGTATCTACGGTAGACAGCAGTACTTACGGTTCGTTCATGACGCAGACATCATCTGCAACAATGAATGATCTACCGACTACCACCCATCGCGCCGAAACAATGGCGCAACCCCCACCCCCTGAGGAGCCTACTGAGATTTGCCCCTCTCTGTGGGGGGAGATCATGAACATGGGGGAAGAGGGTAACAGTTCTAATGTTGGAATGATGGCGTTGGAACCAAGTGCAAGTATTCTCAACCCAATTATCATGTTTGCTATTGGATTTATGGGGAATGTTATTGCTATTGGATGTTACGAGTGTTCGGGAAAGCGTCACAAGAAGTTAGCTTTCTATGGATTAATCAAAGGGCTTCTTCTTACTAATCTTACTGGATATATCGCTGTGTACCCTCTAATGATCACCGCAAACGTACGTGGATTAGTGTGGTTTGGAGGCGATAAGTCGTGTAACTTTCATGGAATGTCAGTGCTCACTTTTTTTCTATCAACTGCTTTTCTAACAGGTGTTCTTGGATTTGAGCGCTTTCTAGCCGCCTGTAAACCATCAGTGTATGCAAAGAGATTAGAAAGACGTAAAATACCTTATCTAATCTCGCTCGTTTGGTGTTTCGCAATATTCACCTCATTTCTACCAATAATAGGCTTTGGAAGTATGACGTTGCAATACCCAAACACGTGGTGCTTCATAGACTGGAAGGCAGAGAGTACAGTTGGAAAGCTATACACCAGTATATTGGCAGCCCAACTTGGTAGTGCCATGTTCGTCATATTTTGCCTTGGGCTGGCTGCCACACTGTTTGCTTTAAACAAGTGCATAATTGAGTGTAAATTGAAATCTAGCGTTGTCGAAATACAAAGAGGCGATGCCGTCAGAGCTTTTTCAGTACGGAGAACTAAGAAAAGGAATTATGGATCATTGCTCTGGCTAACTATACAGTTTGATATCATGGCGATTTCGCTTATTGTGTGCTATATACCAGTCGTGGTAAGTACATTTAATCGTTTTTTAATATCATTAACAATGTGTGTCTTTTCAAAATTATTTCATACTTTAGGTGACCGCAAGTGTTTCATCAACTCTGGTAGGTATCCATTCCTATGGAAAATGCATTCAAATAAGTACAATAACCTGAAAACACCTGGTTGCGGTTTTAGTTTCGAAAAGCCTTTACAAATTGGTAACCTGGTCGCTCTGCGAATTCTAAAGATATCTTGACTAGGGTAGAGTTGCGTCTGTGTAAAGCACCCTTCATAACCCACAGGGGTTTCCACACCCACTGGGACTCCCTATGACTACCTTTTGCAAATGTGCATTTTCCTATACTGGGACTTCCTATAATTACCTTTAGACAATGTGCATTTTCCTATACTAGGACTCCCTGTGACTACCTTTAGACAATGTGCATTTTTATATAGTGGGACTCCATTTTCCTATAATAGGACTCCATATGATCCAAGTACATTCACAAAAAGTTAACATAAACGTAATTAACAAACCCAATCACTAAACGATGCAATCTCATTATTACCTGGTATAACCTTGGAATATGAATGCAACATAGGAAGACCTTAATTTTACAAAACAAATACAAATACAAATACAAACAATGAGCAGGATGAGAACCAGTTAACATTGAAAACAGAAGGCCCCCACCCAAGCCATGTGACGATGGATGAGATTTTAGGGATGATGAAGATTTTTGGAAAATCTCCATTTAGATATTCGATATAAGAACTCAAAATTCTCCATGAAAGCAGTAAGTGGTGTATCCTGGTATGATCTTCTTATGATTGAGGTTAGACGCCGCATATTACACAAAGATGTCTGCTTTCGGGTGTCATATCAAATCTCGGATATCAAGTATCTAGAAATCTTCTCTTGGTAGTCCCTTTGACATAGAGATTACTTAATTTGTCATTGAGATGCCAGAGATTGTGATGGAAAATAGGTTAATCTGCCCTTAAATATACCAAAGGCATTAAACCTTAATCCACCAGGAAAGCTATTCCAATGATGACACTAACGAATAAGTGGATTAAATACCAAGCTTGGTAGAGCACAAACAACCTATAATATTGAGAACACATATAACACACGAAAAATGTATTTGAATATATAGTACATCTGTACTTGAATTATTGATTTCTAAAATATACCTTCTCTTTACAGACACATGGTAAGAATGATTTAAGAATAAGCAAGAAATGTTTAAGTGCTCCTTTATAGGATTGGATAATCACGTGATTAATCAGTATGTTTAAAGGAGTTTGCCAAGAAGCTCGGTGACGTGGTACCTTTATAAATAAGTTCCGATAATACATATCAGCAGATAAGTGCTTAAATAATGCGTTGTCTTGGTACCGTATGGCTACGACTATATTATTGGATGAGAATTCTAATGATGATATCAAATATGAGCAGGTGATTGGTTAATTAATTCACCGTCTCTGAACCTTTTATCGAACGTTATTCATAATGGACATTGCATAACGTGCAAATATTTTAGTAAGCATATTAAAATCCATAATGCATAATGTCATAGTTATTGTTTGCACGAGCTGACACTTTCATGTGTGTTTTGTCAACGGTTTATCATGAAAACCGACGGTAATATGCTGATGAAGAGCCGCGGAGCCGTCAAGTCGACAAATTTGATGGGCAAGGCAGCAATATCATTTTAATCGTGTTATCAGGTAACATTACTGGACTGTTCAGATTCTTAAAAATTAGGTGTAGATTTTTTTATAATTTAAATAATTTTAAAAAAAGCAATTGTCACCGAAACAATTTTCTAAAACAAAATGTGAGGAAGTGTTTTTCCTTTGTCTCATTGATTATTGTAACATTTGTGCTTTATACTGTCCGTATACTGTGGACTCTCTCAAACAATATATCTAGATGCGTAATTTAGTAGAATTCCGGTGTATCCATGGTGTAAGACAGCATGGAATTAAACTAGTATACAAAATCCTTTATTGACGGATTAAAGGAGTATACAGCTTTATTCCGTAATGGGGTCTTGACACTAGTCTAACTTATGAATGTTTTACACCAAGGATATACCAGAAATCCTTTTTTGAGTACAATTGGGTTGATTGAATGCATTATTAAGACACTCACGAAATACAATGAACATATATTTACGGACTTTTCATAGGGTAAGGCCAAATTTAATAATTATTTAGCCTCACATATGCATGCCGTGTAAATGTGATGGGTCTAATGCTGCAGACCGACTGTTATGTTGCTGACCCGATTTCACTTTCCATTAATATCTGGGTAATTTAAATTTAATGAATATTTAACAAATAAAATGTTAAGTTTGAATCAACCATTATTAATAGCAATTACTGTCTATCACGCATCATGTGCCATACATTGAATGAATGTGCCTTGGACGTCATCAGCTGCCTTCAGTTAGGCTAAATGTGTATGTTCCGATCACTTTTTTTGTGGCTATGATTTTTGTTCACATCAATATATTTTGATATCAGAAGAATTCCCATATTTTTCTCATTATGTCTGTAAAATCTTAGGGGCCAGAAATGTTCCATTTAGAAATTATAGGCTCAAATGTGGTGAATTACTGACAAAGGTGGTTAACCACCAGCCAGTTTGTGTTCTACTCAATGGGAAAAAACCTTGTGACCTTTTACTTCTAAAATATGAACCATCAGAGATATGCAACTCAAACTTTGGATTGCTACAATTTTAAGGATGACCATTTATGTAAGTTGAAAATCGGTCCAGCAATCAGAACATCTACCTTTAATACTTCTGTCCGCCATCAATGTTTTTTTCTTCTTCTTCCACATAAGCGTCCATTTACTGCCTATACAGGTGGTAAAGTTGCCATCTTACATGTATTAACCTTGATGTCTCGATACTATTACTTTCGATCAATGATCCCAAAAGAACTATTTTGTTTTCTACTTTCTACGATAGTGGGCTATTCCATTTGAAATCCATACAACCACTATGGAAGACAATACCTTAATCAATTTCAATGGAGTCACCCATGCAGGTAACCCAAATTTGAAATTCATACTCCCTGATGGGAAGATTAAGTTCATGTCTTCCATAGGGGGTGTATAGCTTTGGAAAGGAATAGATGTGTTTAGATGTGGGAATTTCGGGTAATTGTATACCCGGGTATTAAAATTATTTAATTCATTCTTATCAAAAGTATGAACACTGAAAATGAAAGTGTACATTAACATACAGGTTTAGTTGTCTTAACAGTGTGCCCCATAAATGGCAAATCTACCTTATTTTTTTGTTAATTAATGTAGATTTGCCATTACTGGTTCTTACTGTAATACATCTGTATGTAATTGTAATGTCCACTTTCATTTTCCTGCATCTCCACCTAATTTAATCAAGATATTGTTGATTTTGATATAAATTGTATTTTACATAGAAAACAGTGTTGAAAAAAATCATACTTTTGATAAGAATGAATTAAATAATTTAGTATAAGATCTTAGGTTAGGAGTTATTATCCCTCATGGTGTGGGTCAAGGGGTATTATTTTGGTTATTAAGGGTCAAATATGAGTCATCTAAGGTCCTGTTTTTACTTAGAAAAATAAACGTAAACAAAAAATCGGGTATCCGGGTACCAAATTTGGCACCCGGGGACTGGAAATTTCGAGCGGGACTCGCTCCCAACCTTAGTTTATATTTACATCCTCCTTATCAGCCTAAGAAATAGCTTACATCCAATACATTATCATACTGTACTAGTACACCACTGTATTACATGCATTGGGCCTAGAGTGAGTTTGTCCATCCATGGTTGGTCACTGGTCGGCTGCAATCTGCCTCCGATGGACACTGGATTGGGGGTAGTCAGATACCGTATTGGGGTAATCAGAGGATCTATATTTAGATCTAGAATGGAATAGCCCATTAGAACTGGGCCGAAAACGAATAAGGGCCCTTTAACATTAGGAAGTTATCTATAATCCCTTGACCTCAGGGAACCGAACATATCACCTCCTGTCCATTCAGCATCTATCGTACATCTTGTATTTGGAGGCATTTTAAAATGCTAATAACATAACATGATAACAGGTAGTAGGCCTATACGTTGTCGTCTTTTAATAGTCGGTCCACAAACTTTGGCTGCAGTACCATTTCAGTAAAGGTATCTTTCAATCAGGGCAGACAGTGACACATTATGATTCTATTCTTAGCTGCATCTTAACACTTTTCACGCGGCTATATAGTTTTACCATTATACAAAACAGATCTTTTAGAAACGTTTCCCAACTTCACAGTCTCATCTCATGAATTGCTAAACCAATACTAGGCATGTTTGTATTTATTTCAATGCATTTCTCATGGTGATTCCAAATAAGTTGATGGAATTCCATAACTTTTACATTTTTTAAATATTTCACATCGTATAGGTAGTTCATATTCAGAAAAGACAAAACTAAATATCTCCCAAACCATTGTCCAAATCGATTTTCTTTTTAATTTGACCCTCATTTATACAAGAAGGTTGAGAGATGGCAGTTTTTATTTGTTTTTTATATGATAAGTATAATGTTTTGTTCAATATGATTACGCGATTAAGGCTCGATAATTACTTTTCTAACTAATGGACAATGTTGTGCTTGCCGGACACCTTCTTTAAGACAATGATGATCAATATGACAGAGCACAAATTAGTTTAAGCTTCTTGCATGGACGCATACAATTTGCTGAAGAGTGTTTGAAGTCTATTATATGGCAGCACAACCAACGGTATCTAAACGATACCGCAGTCACGATTGGTCCGTTGTGGTTCCTCTGGTGGTAATGTCCAAATTTGGAACCGATCGGCCGATATTTTTGAATCTACTGCAATCCATTCGAAATTTCGAGCCTTGTTGTCACTGTCATACTAGATCTGATGGGCGTAACTAGAGAGGGGGTAGGGGTAGCATCCCTCCTGCTAGAAGGCTTTCCTCCCTTCCCCGATGTCCCCCAAATGAAATGAAAAAACTTTATGTATATATGCAAAAACACAGGCCTGCCCCCCCCCCCCCCCCCCCCCCCCCCCCCTCCCTCATGCCCCCAACCCTAGTTACTCTACTGATCTGGTAGGATGCTTAATAATTTTATTACATTACATTAGTTGTGAACCAGCTCACGTGCTTTCCAGTTCACTTTAAAATGAGGCCGGAAGGTTTTGACCTATATCCGCCATAATTGAACCAACCACTAGGGATCTCTGGATGGAGCCAATGGCAAATGTGCTAGTATTGCACGTGTCAGATTGTTTTGTTATCGTTTGTTAGTGCTGGACATGCATACATTGAATTGATTCCCACGCATGAATTATGTCTGTGTTAGGGAAACACAAGTCATATCACCTCCCAACCCCCCAACCCCACCCATTTCCGTAAAATTTAAATGATGATATTTCATTTTGCAGTTTCCTTCGTGAAAATCATATAGTTCATAAGTTATGTTGGATCAAACCAAAGTAAAATATGATTATTGATTTTTAAGAATTGCCCCATTTCCTACCACGTTTTGCGTGTAATTACTATGTAAGGAGCGATGTTCAGTAATGGATTAAATTCACAAATATTACTATGGTGATCAACATGATAAAAAAAAATAGTAGCAATATTTTAATCAACTGCAATAGTATAGAAATTGAATCAAATCAAATTTGGATTTCTACTCAGCTCCGTGGTCTTATTTTGTAGCTTTTCTGTACAAAGACAAAAGTGCCTTCTTCCGGGGAAAGGGAACGGGATGCCATATTTTTCCAAATCCTTAAGAACCCATTGATGGTGACTTGGTATACCATGTGGCAAAAATTCCCCGAAGGTTGTCAGAGATGGTGCAAACAAAATATCAACACGTGGTGTAAAACACATGAGACTCGAAGCATGAGTCTTGAACAAATGGCATACTACAGCAAACAGGAAACGATCGAAGTCAGTTACCTGGTCATTGGCCTTCCACTTCGTTTACCCTGGCCTTGCAGGCATTGACACTTACAGTCAGGGGAAAACTGACAGCCAGTGCAAATTGTTGATATTTTATGAAGATATGAACATACACTGCAAAAAGGTTGCTTAAAATACGTTGCTAAAAGTACTTTTATCATCCGTTGGTTGACGTGTTGATTAAAATTCATTCAATATATGTAGAAAGTTAGGCGTTATAAAAGTAAAAAATCCCCAGCGTTGAGCAATTCGTCGAAAACAATGTCCTTAAGATGTTGGTGGAAACTGTTTCTGTTGCTAAAATATGTTGCGTAAATATATTCCACTTTGGCAACTGTTGCATGAGCCAATCACGCAACAGTTGATGCAAGTTACGCACATGTGAATTTTAGGCAATTGTTGTCCAAAAAAGCCAATTTCGTGAGCTGTTGCATACTTGAACAATTGTTGAGTGAATATAATTGCCTAACTTTTGAGTAACTAGAATTGTTCAACTGTTGGTGAAAACATGTTATCCAACGGTGTTGGGCAAATTTTACTTAACAGTTGAGTGGTTGCATACTTGAACAACGTTGTGTAAAATGTTGAGTAAATATTTAAGCAACCCCTTTTTGCAGCGCAGGACCACAATTAGATTTATTCTGTCTTGGCATCCAAAACCGAATACACTGACAAATAGATTAAAATTGCCATCCTTGTTTGACATATATTTTTTTATGAATATAATTTCAATGGTGGTATAGCGACGTCATTAGCGATGAATATTGAATAGTCGATTTTTATAGCCAAAAAATACACGACATGGACATATACTGAATAGTTCATGTCATGTGATCTATTTTGCACCAAAAGAATCACATAAATATATTTATGTATTATATAATATGGACTATTTATACCTTCATACCCAGATAGCAAGACTACGTTTGGCAAACGTTCACAGTAAAAACACCATTGATAAGAGATGTCAGATATCATGTATAAGCCTATATTTTAATAACATGTTAAAATAAATTACAGATTCACTAACCGAACGGGAATAGTATATGTAGCGCTGCTGCATCGCCTAGAATTCCCATTACAAGTTACCGGCTCACTACCGGAAGGAAGTGATGTATGTAGCTCTGCTGCATCGCCCAGAATTCACATTATTTTGCCTACTGCGTGTTGCTATACCAAAAATGCTCAATATATAATAAAAACTTGACACAAATAAAATACCCGACATATGGCTATATTTGATAAATTAAGCAACAGTTGCTATACAAAAATGCTCAATATATAATGAAAACAATTCACAAATTAAGCAACAGTCACAAAATGCCCAACAAATGGTCAATTAATAATACCCAACTGTTGTGTAATTAAAATTGTGCAACTGCTGAGTAACTGGAATTGTTCAACTGTTGGTGAAAACATGTTATCCAACGGTGTTGGGTAAATTTTACGCAACTGTTAAGCGGTTGCATACTTCAACAACGTTGTGTAAAATGTTGAGTAAATATTTAAGCAACCTTTTTGCAGTGTAACACTTGATTAATATTACAAATTACCTCTTATCATTTGTCCAATTGAAATCTTTGATGTGTCTTGTCGGGATAGTCTTGAACATCAGAACGTGTGGAGAAATAGTCTTTGAAAGCAAACGGGTAGATATTATTAAGTAAATTTTGTACATGAATACACTAAATTGAAGTGTTTGTAAATCAGTAACAGTTTGAAAATTATGTTTTTCAAATAAAGGTCCCGTATGACTTCTCCAGCAGCGACGAGGTAGAAACAGATCTTACGAGTTTACCCAAATGAAGAAGGGCAAGGTGACGACAAACAACCGGTCGGGCTGTGTTTGTTCCCAAAATAATCCTGGAATTTGTTGTTGAATTTTCAATAATTTTCGAAATTTTCACCCCAAAAAATTAATATTGTTAAATAAAAATGGAAGATTTGTAAAAAAATGGAAGATTTGTAAAAAATGGAAGATTTGTAAAAAAGTCTAACATTTGTAAACAAAAACGTCTACCATTTTAAAAACAATTCTAAAATGTTAACAGCAATTCTAAAATTTACACAAATTTTAAAACAAATTAATAGGTCGGTCGGGCCCATGCAACAGGCTAGGTTTTTTTTTCGTCCTCTAACATTTTTAAATAAATTTTCGTGATCAAAACACAAACGATATTCTACTTTTTTATGATATTTACGGTGGGTGTGAATAACCGTGGGATCAGCACCTGATGAGGTAGTTAATGGAATCGCTCAAACCACATCCGTAGTCTGCGCCTCCAGTTGCAATTTTCTTGATTGCAAAATACTTTCTATCGCTGTCAACTTCACATACCTACCTATCACTTTCCACGCTATATAATTGACGACATGGTGTTATGGTGATAACACATACTTGGGTAACAGGTGACCTGTTTCAATATGGGATCTTTTTACCTTGTTGGCTTAAAACCCGAGAACGAGAAGTCAAGACATTGATGACGTGCGTGCGCGCAATATTGATCAATGTGCTAGTGTTTGGGTATGTGAAGGCGCCTGTTTAACACACCTTTTAGGCGCATGAATACACGCCCCGACACAAATGACAAATGTTTCCTGACACTCTTATACATTCAAAAATCAATTGATACCATCCAAATTAAATGTGTGTATGTACCAAACAACATTCTATGTATTCTTCAATATTTGCTGTAGGCATCAATAGTCTGTTTCTAGAATTTGTGATGTATGTGTCATTTTATCCCATAGAGCCCTGAACAACAACAGATACCATATGCTGTACCACATTCTATAGTGATCAGTTGATAAAAAAAAATCCACTCAATATACGATGCTGTGTAAGTACCTTATTGTTCTTGAATCCCATTACTCCAATAATTGTGACTCAATTATTGGGTCCACTAAATTAGTTAATTAGCATGAGGTCATTGCCAATCCCAACAGCATTGCAGATTCGTCGACTAAAAAGTTCTTACAGCTTAATAAATGATTGCATAATTGCGTGTAAGTGATGTGTAATTCATAGACAGTGCGTTCACCTCAAATGTCTCATGGTATAAAGTAGACAATTTAAAAAGGCATTAATAATATGATCACCTATCATTACATCCCTTCACGACGCTTCCAGGTCAAACAAACATACGTAAGACATAATCACAAATTAAAGTACTACAGGTCAGATACCACTTACTATACTTAGGTTAGAAATCACTAACCACTTACAGATAGCGCGGTTGTAAAGGCCTTCGCTTCTAATAATCATGGTAATACTGTCATGACTGTGTGAGGTTTATTGGACATTTCCCCTGCCGCGCGTACAGATATCGCTCTTTTCTTGAGGTTGTAACGAAAGCTCATGTACAAGCTGAACCTCAATAAATCGACACTCAATTTAATTTGAAAGTGTCTTCCTGCTGAAAACAAACTACACAAATCACGCAACTTTCCACATACAGGGTGTCCCAAAAGTCTATGCACGTTTTTGAAGAGTCATATCTCATAAAATATAAATCATATGGTATAAATTTAACCATATTTTGATAGACGAGATTTGGGAAATTAATTTGATACCAAACACAACCCTATTGGTGAACCCACAACATTATAAAACTGGTTGAAAGTCATTGGTCATGTGCCAGACCAACCCATACCAAATACCACACATTGTTGCTAAAGGTGCGCATAAATTAACGGTATGAAAGCAACGTTGCGTATTAGTCAGAGTTCACTGCTTACCTTGCAACATTAATGTTATTACCAAACTCGGTCACTCACAACATAAATAAGCGTAGTAGACAACATTGCACAGCAAAAGTCTTCATTCAAGATGGTTTACAGCATAGATAAGCGAATACAAATTGTATGGTTCTACGCTGAAACACATTCAGTTCAACTTACTCAACAAAAGTTCAGAAAACATTTCAAAGTGAAACGCGCACCAGGAAAGAATATCCATTCTGAAGTTGGTGGAAACATTTTTGAACACAGGAACATATTCTAAATGGGTAAAACAACCTTCGATGAGGCCTTCAAGCAGCATTAAAATAATCCGCTAAGTTTAAATTTTAACATGTTTGACAGCTGTGTGATGTGTGTGTTCACTTTTCTGTTACGTTATTCAATTGTTTAGGTCTGTGTTTTTGCATTAGCACACGTCTCTGTATACATGGAAAACATTTAAATTATATTTCACTATAGAAACGAAATGTTTTGTGATATAGTTTGTTATTATAATGATATCACTGTAATGTAAAATTTTAAATATTACAATTGACGGATCACTTTCCGTGTAACCAACTCTACCCGTATTTTTGTTAATCTCAATAGGTATGGATTTATGAACTTTATTCCTCCGAAATATAAAATTACATTTTTGCAGTAATACATATTTTACTTCTAGGGTGGCATTACAAACAGATGTTACTCCAATGTTTGGTATCAAAATGATTTCCCACATCTCCTCTTTCTAAATATGTATTCATATTTTCAATACGACTTATATTTTATGGAATACAAAGCTTCAAAGTCGTGCATAGACTTTTGGGACACCCTGTAGATAGTTCAATGTACCGCCGTGTGTTTTATTCATGACTCCTTAGATTTATGAAGGCAATGCCTTGGATTTATCGAACTCAATTATAATACAAGTCCCTTGTCATAGAGATTTATAAGCACATGAACTGTTGTGCGATAGTTTTTGAGATATCTAATAAGGTAAAACAAAAGTTGACTTGTCCTTTAAGTGCCAACATCTGGTTCGGTAGGTCGATTTGTTGAAGGTAAACATGCAATATACAACACAAGAACACACATATCAAAGGTTTTTTCGTCTAATATAAATAAATAAATGTAAAGATATCGCAGAAAAAACGATACAATTCAAATACACTTGTGGCTTTGTGTTAAAAAGATATTTAGCATTTTGTGAATAGGATGAAGACAAAGTATCTAGGTTTGATATATTTATTCATTTATTTATCTATTCATTCATTTCTTCATTCACCTATTCATTGTATTACGTTTATTTCATATTTCATTGTACTTTCTTATACCTGATAGTGATATCGGTATCTATAGAGAGTCAGGGTCCTCACTATTTCCTTTTTATTTTGACTACAAATCATTCAGGTTGCCCCATATTATCGAAACCTGAAACGCGGGAATCCGTTTGAGCGAATGTTCTGCGTGTACCCGTACGACAACCCAAGGTGAATGCTCAGTAGTTCGTCTGTCTATTTAATCAATACAAGCATTGTATACATACTTCTACAAATGTAGCCGGAAGGGAAAAAAGAGAAGCATGTTATGAAGATAAGAACGTTTTATATGAATTTAATACAACGTTATCTCATCGTCATGCTCCGGGTTCTGACATCGGATCCTTAAAATACATGATGATTCAATAATGCAGGCAAACTAAAAGGCCTAATGACAATAATCATGTTGAGCGTCCACGCTTGATTCTATTGTTCTGAGAAGGGTTTTTTAAGTGATTAATTTGGACAATAAATATTCAATATTCAACTGAGATTTCTTGTACTTGAATCCATTGTTGGTTGTTCCAGGAGTCTCAAATTTTATTTTTATTTTTCAAAATATTGTTTAACAATGCTAAATTTAGATATATTGTCTGTATCTAACAATAATAGGGCCTATGCTTTTGAAATCCGATAGTTGATTTTACCATGGTTTACTGTTTTTTGTAAACCGTAAATAACATGTTTTTCATTTGAACGATATGCCATTCACTTTTAATTTTTAGAGAGACAGACCAATAAACATGATTTATTTTTCAATTCGGTTTATTGAATGTTATCGTGTGTATGAGAGGTAATAAAACATCCAATATCAAAAGAGCATAGAATAGATATCGTCCAATGAATTTCATTAGCGGAGAGACCAGAACAAACGAGAGGCTCATCTATGGAATGTTGTGTACATGTAGGTCCATACCTATCATTTCCTGAATACACCAAGTGCAGGGCGTGTCCAAAAAGTGTCCTATTTAAATATGAATTTTGTTGGGACATGAAACACAAAGATTGGATGTGAAATAATAATAATCGTATTTAGCAATCTTTAATGTGTCATAACATTTTTTTTCTACCCATTTTGGAGCTTTCGTTATTAAATTATGGCAAATCTATTCATGCATGTCATATACAGCTTCAGCTACATTTCATGTGCAGAGAACTCTTTTCTTAACGTCATTTAGTGTGTAATTAAACATAATCAATCAAATCAATAATAATCTACCTACCATGCCTACTAAATGTTTTTAAATCAATTAGAGAAGGAAAACAAATCATCCACATTATAGATGACAACCCACAGAATATTTGAATAGTAGATTTATTTTAAACAATCGTACATTGATGTATCCTACAAATTATCATTAGAATCTCAAATGCAGTTTTTTCAGTTGAAAAGTGGCCAAAGAGGGATTCACAAGCTTGTTACTGAATTGATCATATCTCGGGAGTAAGGGGGTGAAATGTGATGGAATAATATGTATAGAGGACTAATACGGCTTACCATCAGTCTATTATTAGGATGTATTTTAAATTATTTTCCCCTCATGGACATGGGACACTTGTTTTGACACGCCCTGAAAATCAAGGAGTAAAGACTAAAACATAATAGTATTACTGTGGTAGGTTGATTAAATCCGAGCAAGGGCGCAACTAGAGGAGGGGAAAGAAGGTTTCCACCCCCCCCCCCTTCCCAAATGAAATGACCAACTCTATGCATATTAACAAAACAATACCGTAGTCGGTTATGCCCCCTGATCACAGGCCTCCCCCTCCCCCCCCCCCCCCCCCCAAATTGAAGACACTAGTTGCGCCATCGAATCCGATCACGGCTAAAGAAAGTATTCGGCTACCCTAGAAAAAACATCATTGACTGAAAAATCATTAGCTGAATGCAGGAAGGTCAATTGGTGACCGTCAATGGTCTGTCATCTGTCTAGTAGATTTCGGTTAAAAACATTCAAATTACCTTTCTGGACAAGCAACCTTTCATGAGAGTATTCAGTATTCACACGTGAGATCGATGTTTATTGGGAAAGCCCTGAAGTAAAATCGTTTGGATTTTTTCTTTCTTTTTCTCGCGGATACTCTATTTGAATAAAATCTTGGTTTAATTAATACTGTACGAAATATCAACACTTTCTCGCTGACTAATGAATTGCGGTGTTGTGTGTGACGTAAGAAAAAAGTGCAATGCTTCTAAATTCGCAATTATAAAGTTTGGATTGTTTTCAGTTCCGTATTGCGCTCAGATGACGAAAAAACTCAATCGTGTTGAACGGGTCTGACCGATCTATTTTTTAAGAAGAAAAAAAACTATTTTACGGTCATTTTCCAGGGAAAAGAAAAAGAAGAAAAAAATCCCGATCGACCGACCCGACTTCGCTAATACACCAGGGTTGTTTTGTTTCGTCGCCTCGCTATATATTATATCCAATTTTGCCTTAGAGTGGCAAATTAGATCCAATCCTTATCTCAACACTTCTAAAAAATCTGTTATAATAATATATAATGGCACAATACCGGTTGTCAAATATCAGAGGCTTATTTTTCGGAACTTCCAGGGTTAAGGGCTCATCAGATTCCACTCGCTCCAACTCTTTGCGCTCTCACACATGCGTCGTAGCTCCACCACAACAGAATGACGCAACCTGATTGGTCAACGGTGGTCAACGCTTGCGCTCAGCGTTGAAGCGTTGTTGAGTCTGCTGAGCCCTTTACTACTACCCATGATAAATGTTGTACTTCAAAGATCACACACATCACATCCTAAACTTTGAAGAAAAGTTAAAAATCCAGTCGCTTTATAAGCGCTAGCGTTGTGTACCACTTTTTTCGATATATACGAGTATATATTTTATTGTATTAAGCTGTTGTGCATTGTAAAACCGGCTTTTTCAGCTGATGCTGCCTGCTGGCTATTTTTATACCGTGAATATTTGAGACGTTTTATTATCATACCCTTTCATGACAGCTGTGAAAATGCCCGCTCATAAAAGTTGTACACAAATATTCAATCATATTATTTTATAGTTGCACAACATTTCAATAACCGAATTTTATATTGCGGATACAGCTTTTCTGTATATCCATTTATTCAAATATTCATATACAGTGCATTAAAAATATATTTTTCACAATTGACCTTTGAAAGAATTGCTTTATGTTAGTGGTTGTTAAAACCTGTTGCATGTACTATATGAAGTTCTCATGTGTTCGTTTGCAATTTTAGATACATGGCGAGATAGTAAACATTAAACAGCAGCATAACACAACGCAGAGAATGAATAATTTGATGGCTCTGTATGTTATACCCTTTTTAAAGAACACCCCGACTTTTGAAACCAAAATATACATATTAACCATCGCGAACAATGTTTATTTAACCCCGTCAAACAATGTTGGCAATCCAAGTTCCAACGCTGTGAAACGCTGGAAAAGGCACTTTATAAATCTTGATATATTTGATGTTGTTTATCTTTGTTTTGAGCATGTATCTGGGTCAATTGTTTTAATAAGGTATGATTTGAGACACGCTTTTACACAAACAAGTATGCTATTTTCTTTAAAGTGAGGCTATTACGGCTTTCGTTTTTAGGTCACACACTGCACTACTAGCACATATGGCTCATACGTACAAGTGTCTATTGTAAACATCTTACGTAAAAGTGACTTATTCTAAATCGGTTTGATGTTTGATACAGGTATGCGTGTAACTTAGTAAATTAGATGAATTCGTCCTGGATTGTTACACAGATCCATTTATATGTTGAAAATATATTGCCATTAAATTGCGATCAGCTTACATATAGGTTATTCATCACAATATTGAAGATCATCTTTAATATTCTGAATTGACTTACCATTGAAATGACTGAGTTTGGGCTTCATCCTAGAGTGAATTATCTTTAGAAATCCAGTATTCATCGTGCTTTGACTGAGGAGAGAATCTCTGTCAACAGTTTGTATTGTCAAAGGTAATTACCATGATTGCAGGCGTTTCGTAATTTCTTCTGAAAAATAGAGAAAAAATTGATGCCAAGTAGGTCATTATGACCTATTATTGGTGGTTATTTGATCTGATTTATCAAGGGTGTTAATCTAAAGACGAAACGTAGACTCCACTACGTCTGCTATCGTGAGTACCGATGACTCATGATGAGATTTCTGTGCATGTAAACTCATAAATACTTCAATACTTGTAATATTTCGTGATGAAGTGAATATTTACGCTCAAATCAATGAGACAAATCCAAAAAGATGTTAATAATTGCTGTAGGCCTAACCAATTAAGTTTTAACCTTCACAATGCTAGTAATCATTAGATTGGCAAATCTCTCTCGTATACTTGGCTTTCATGCAGCCAGAAACAGTCGTTGTGATAGGATGCGTTGGTCATAGAATGTAATAATAATAATAATAATAATAATAGTGACAAGGCACATATCCACTCTAAATTAAGAGCGCTCAAGGCACAAACATAAAATACAATATAAATTTTAAAAACCCGATAAACAACAACAATAAAACTACTTAATTATTACAAAATGTCTCAGACATCAGATGTGTTTTCAACAGTTTTTTTGAAGATTGAAAAAGTGTTTGCAGTTTTTATATGGAAAGGAAGTTCATTCCAGAGACGAGGAGCTGCTACAGCAAAATATCTGTCTCCCTAAGAGCGCTTAGCTATAGTTTCTTTAAAAAGTTGCATTTGTCCAGAACGAAGAGTGCGAGTTGGCACACAGTTTGATAATAATTCAGATAAATATGATGGGGCAACATTGTTGATACATTTATATACAATCAGCAATAGTTTGAAAACAATTCTCTGAGCTACAGGGAGCCAATGCAGGAGTCCCTTTAGAATTGGCGTAATATGGTAAGATCTTTTAGAGAATGTGAGAATACGAGCTGCAGTGTTTTACATTTTCTGAAGACGATAGAGTTCATTAGCTGGTAATCCATAAAGAAGAGCATTGTTGTTATCAAGACTAGAGGTTATAAACGAATGAATTATTTGATCTGTAGCATCACGACTAAGATATTTGCAACGTAGTTGAAGTGCTGAGCAACGAATGACATTGAAGATGTGTGGTTTTATATGGAAGAGTCGACAATTGCACTCAGGTTCCGAGCTTTGGAGACTGAGGCAATTGTGGAGTTACCGATATGTATGTGTTCAATGTTGATCATAGACTGGTGGTGGGATCCAAACAGAAATGCATTGTAGGTCCATTAATGTTTGCTGGGTGTTTCTCCCTCATTCCTGATAGAGATACCTTCGTTTTGCCACCTAGAAGTTGTAGTCTTGTCCGATTTATGTACTTTTACCGTTCTTTCTTCTTGGCGTACGTTGCGTGTTTTAGCTACTTATGTTCAGTGATGACAGATTTAAACTGTTCAGTAACCGGTGTTTTTATGAAACCTCCATCATGTTAAAACCTCGATCATGTTATTTTTGAACATTGAAAAGCACGCAAGTATAGATCAATGAACTCATTTTCGCTCTGTTTGTTTGGGGACAATGACATTATATATATATATAATTGTAAAATATTTTTGTAGTTATATTTTCAATATTTGAACACAGTTTATTTCAACAGTTTGTGTACTCCCTTAATTGCCCATCCTTAATAAATCCAGGCGCAAATATAAGCATGACTATAATTGAAACTTCAATCAGCAGGTCAAACGTCCAGCATACAGTTATATATGTTTAATTTGAGATAAACAATCATGAAACGTAGCACTTTGTATTCTTGAAAAAGCATTTGGTTTGATGATTATATCATGGTAGACACATAACGGGGTTAAATTTGCAGTATATTATTCACAAAGAAAGATACGTTTACATTTTTATTATTAATCTTACCGTTTTGTTTTGTGAACCGTGTCACGCTGGATTATACACATTGTGAGGCAATCTTTTTCACGTGGGTCGGCATTGTTTGGTATAACAAATGGTATAACAAATGGTCAAGTATCGTGGCCCATCGACTAGGATCGATAAACTTAGCGTTACCTTTTCGCGAGTAGAAACAGGGGGATTAAAAACTTACAGGTAAATCTTACCGTTTAATCTTGCAGTTAACTTTGCAGTGCCCCAGTGCAGTAGAAACACGCTTTATTACACAATACACAGTATATTGTACCATACGAATTGATTTTCGGTTTCTTAACAATGGAAAAACGCAAACTTTCTATTATAAGGGCGTATAGTACGTATCGCACATACCCAAACGGGTGCACCTGTTCAATTTGTATATCACTCATGTCATGTGGTGCACCTGTTCTCTTAATGAAATTTATGGATTTGTGAAATGTCAAATACGTGTCCATTGAGCTACTTGCTATTGTGTTATATTCTTGTAACATAGATCCGAAATGGGTTGCTGCTAGTGGGGAAAACAGGAATGTGTCAAATAGACAATAAACACTTATATACATCAGGTATACAAACGGTTACTCACCATTCAGCATTATGTGACCGCCGTCCGAAATTTTTATCATTTACATGTATACAGTATATACGCAATGAAAACTGACGATACTTTTTAACCTAGAACAGTGACGGGCTATCCTAATTCCATACAGTATAAACCACATTAAAACAACAATTGATGTATTTGCAATTGATCTATGTCGAGTTAGGTCACTAAAAAACCTGTTTTACGCGGCTGACCGACCCATTTTTTTTCAATTCTCTACAACAAAAAATTGGAAAATTTTAGGATTTTTGGAAGATTTTGAATTTTTTAACTATTTTTTAATGTTTTGATTTTGATTTCATTCTGAAAATTTCGGAAAATTCACCCACATTTTCAGAAATGTTTGGGGAAAAAACAACAACAACAAAAACGTGTGACCGTAGAACATGTGTTTTTTCCGTCGCCTTATCGTAATTTAACGAAAAGACCAATTCGCACTCATACAACATGTTCAGAGGTTTACATAATAGGAAGTCTGTTCCTTTTATTGAAAATGTTCCACTACGTGCTTTAACTGAAATGTTTAATGATATTAACATGCGGCTCTGTTTTCTGAAGTACTAGAGACAGCTGAAACGGTCCCTAACTCATTTGTTATGTACAGCCGCCGATAACAACCAGATACGCTGGTGCATGTTAAGATACTTATGTTTTTATAACTTTGTTAAATCCGGGTTTAAGCGAGCGCGCGGTCACAATTACGTTTGTATATAATTTCACTTAGCTATAATGTTAGTACACCATTACTTTAATAGAAATTTAGTAAATTGAACGGGAAGCTTTGCAATCATGCTTTAAGCCACATGAGAGATATCGTAGGTCGGTACTACTATCTATATGGGCATTGCATACTCAGATCGCTGAACGATTTTACGTAATTTGTTGTTTAATCGAATGCAATTAAAGTGGCACACAGAGAGATTTCTCAAAAAATGAAATTCAACATTTTTACCTTGTTTAGATAGATGATATACATAGAAACCATGTAAGATTTCTTCAAAAGAAATCAGTAAAAATGAAAAATAAGACATTTCCAAAGGTATATTAGTGCTTTTCACTTTTTTCGTATTTTGGTTTAAAATCACCACCAATTGAATCAGGGATGGGTGGTCTTCAAGGTTATTTTGAATAAACATGAAACAAATAAGTAAGACGCCATTATGTGGCCTTTTAGATCAAATCCACGAATTTCACATGAAATAATGTAAATTAAGTTCTATCATTTTAGGTGGTAGTTAGTACGCATATAAGCATTACGTACATGTGAAAACCCCAACTTCTGAAAAAATTGAGGGCTCCCTCCATGAAGGATCTCTTAGTGCCTCTTAATAAGTCAGCGGCGACTTCCTAAAAGTCGGGATAGGACGCACCAGGTCGCTAGGGCTGAATCGCTGCAGTTTACTTCAATCCAACTGGTTGTTCGATCTATGAAGTAGCTGTGAGCGATGTGTTTCATAGTCCATTGGAGAGACTGAAAATCGTAGGAGACTTATTACGTTATGGGCATTATAGCTTGATATGATTATCAATCTCGTCCACTACATTTTATTCACCATTAAAAATGTTCATACCATTGGAAAACCTTTATTTTCCAAGATTGTACATACCTTTCTTTCTTTCTTTCTTCGTAAAATGAATCGTTATACAGCGTGTCCCAAAAAACTGGGTTCAAAAGTTTACGAGCTTATAACTAAAAAAGGAGGAAACCATGAAAGTTCATATTTAAGGATTTAAAACAAAATATACCTGACCTTAATTGGATAAACTTTGTGATCCATCCCACATACACTTTTGAAATACAAAGATTTTAACGGAGCGTGGTCAAAACCCATTTGTCCCACTTTTCAAGGAACAGCCCGATGTGTTGCAATTGCGCATTGTTGTGACTTTATCAAAGTTTTGCCTTTGCATTCATTCTTTACAAAGACTTGGGCAGTAAACAAGATTAGCTTGGTCATATTGCAATAATACAAGTTCATTATTTACATAAACATTAAAACAAAATGTTCTTTGTTATAGTCCGAGTAATTGCTAAGTTCTTTTGGAGAAAAAACCCATGCCGGGAATACTGCACATTGCGCACAGTTTCATGCAACGCACGGATGGTTTATTCCTTAAATCGGGACAAATGGGTTCTAACCACGCTCTATTCAAATCTTTGTATTTCAAAAAGTTAACATTGGATTGGTCTCCGAATTAACCCAGTTAAGGTCAGGTATATTTTGTTTGATATCTTCAAACATAAACTATCCATGTTTCCTACTTATTTCGTTATAAACTCGCAAACTTTTGAACCCAGTTTTTTGGGACACGCTGTACTTTGGTAAACAATCTCGAACTAACCACTTATTTATTTTCGGTTAGGTAAATAGTAAACAGCGATTTACCTATCACAAGAATATGGCCTAATTGTTTGAAATTCAGCAAGGTTCTATCGGATTCGTTACATTCGATTTTAAAATGATGAATCCTTATTTCACCAGCCTTTTCTTTTTATTCATTTTGTGACTATAATAGCAAAATCATATGGATTGTCTGGATGTCTACGATTTAAGCGACGGTTTCAACACAGCTTCCGTAACGCTCTTCCCGACACATGGTGCAGATAATATACACTATCAGAATCATTAATTACTTCACTGATAACGAATGTCTGATTCACTCAGCAAGTTCTTCTGTAACAAACCTAATATATAAGTGAAACACTTGATAATATACGAAATGCAAGTTTAGTCCAATACGGGATGTGTTGGAGACATTGGGCAATTCCATTTGAAATCCCCCCATATAATCTTCCTTATAGGGAGTGTGAATTTCAAATAGGGTTTCGAAATCTGCACTCCCTGTGCGGGAGATTAAGGAGATGTCTTCCATAGCCTAGGGGTGTATAGATTTCCGGTGTACACAGTGCAATGTTAAAATCGACACTCAACTCCAAGTGTCAGACATAAAGTTGTCAGAAACCCAACCTGTCAGTGACCAAAATCTGGCAAATATATTTGGCCACCCTTAATAAATCATTAAACGTAACACAAATTCGGTTGCATGTCGTTAGAGGCATGGACATTAATGTATACTGATGATGTACACAAGAGGAAGTATAATTACATAAGGTGATTTAGAACGCAGAAATAATAGGGGGAAACCCAAAAACAAATATTAGACATTGAAATATGAATTCGCTGGCGATGTGATTACATGGTAATTGGGTAACTATCATAATAACCCTTCGTCCCTTGTCCTACTAAACCTTACCATTCTGCCTCTCCTATCGTCTACTGTTCTATTGCAGTTATAACGATGGCCGTCCAATAGACAACATAATTCCGCCTTTCTGAGCAGCATGACAAACTGTATTTGAATATATACACTAGACAAAGTTCCAATAGGCGTATATATTATATATATATAATGTTATGTTTTAAAAGAAATACAACAGCCTTTATAATGTAACATTTGAGTAGATGTCATGATGATACACTGCGCAGTCCATTTGGCATCCTCTAGAAACAGACGTCAGAGTTACGTCACATTATAATAAGCAGCACGCTCAAATGTCTAATGGTGGCGATTTACCACTAAAATATAAATAAAAGGGACAAATAGTCAGACCAGATAATCTGTATAGTGACTGGCAAACTTTGTCAGTAAGTTTGTAAATATAATGAATGGCAAACTTTGCTGCAGTGATGACAGTACGAAGACAAGGCATTTTCTTTACGGCCACTAAGCTACACTTAAAGCAAGTGCATAGTCATGAGTGATAATAAGCTTTGGTAATTCAAATAAAAGCGGAGGACGTGACTACACAGCGGAAGGTTTATGAAGTATATTGCGCTTCAAAAAGGAAGCTAAGTTGATGGAAGCTGAATGTGGCTCCCTAAGGTACAAATATAATTATTGCCCAATTGTGCCTGGACCTGAAAAGTATAAATGCTTTATTGAACGTAACATCTAAATGTTTGACATGATTAAGTCCTACCCTAATATGATATCATTGTATGATTTAATTCACGGGAGAGAAGTGTATAGGAACTGTCGTTGCTCTGGGCCAATTTATTAAAATAATGTGATTGACAGAGGTTGCTGACAGGAGGCGCATAGTAGTAGACTCATAGTAAACATACACTCCGGTGACTTCCTGAAATGTTTCTATACACATTGATGTCACGCGGTGTTGTATACTTGCTGATATGGTAAGCGAAGTAGCTACGAGTCCCAGGACTGAATTTGTGCCACGGGGATGCCTGAGGCTACATTTCAATGTAGATAAAGTGAGGTTCACACATCCCGGCATGCATTTAGGGTCTCTCACGCTTGCATGTGGGGTGAATACCTTGTCTGATTACTTTTTCTCATTTTAAACCTAGACGTGTTAAAAGTCTTTCCGCACAGGAGACCGTCAACTTTTGGATTTTAGATATCGACCCCATCCTGTTTTGTTAGACTATAGAAGTTTAAGTCCTCTATTTAAAACGTGCACATTTACTGTTATAAAATCTAAAATTCACATGACTTTTTGCACCAAAAAGTGAATAAAATAAACATTACTTTATTCGATTTGAACGGGCTGGTGCATCTTTGTTACAGTGGTCAATTATGGACCGTGTATGCTCAGCGTGAATAGTACCTACTCACACCTAACGCAACCAAATGTCTGTTTCTATTTATAACACTTCCTTCTATATAACTTCAATATATGACACATTAACTGCTCGTTATGGTGATTTGTTATCTCCATTACCTATTCCCTACAGGATTTGCGATTGGTCATTCGTTTTGTCTCATTGTGATCCTATGCTATAGGGAGCTACACTTGTCAAATAACAACTACACAATCAAATGAGTAGATGGGAATCCCTGGCACTCAATGTCATTACTTAGAGATCATGGGCAGACATGCATTGCATAGCGAATGAAAGCATACTAGTGATATGCCTCACAAGAAATCCTTTGAAACGGGAAATACCTTACTTAACCCGATACTAAGACTGTGGGTGTCTGGTTATTATCATTCAGACATTAGTCCGTATGCAATAGGCGTAATTATAACAATGTAATTTGAACACTGTATGAATGATAACGATTTGAGCAGTTGGGTTTATTGCACACGGGATATCGTGGGTTTGAGTTTCGTGCCGGTGAATTCAGATTCAGCGGTGCTTGTTATGTGATTATTCCCCCACTTTCGGTTGGGAAGAGTTTCTCTATACTATTTCTCTTGGAATACAAATATTACTTCAACATTGGTATGCATCTCCATTAAGACAGGTGATTGTATATATGTTGGAATATTTCTTGGAGAACAGGTGAATCTCGGTTCGCATGCGGACATAATGAAGTAGTATAGAATAATATTCCTTTATTTGGCTTATTGAACGAAACCTTGAATCAAGGCTAACTAAACCCCTGTGGGGAGAAATCAGACTAGCCGGGCGTAGCCGTGTGTATACAAAGTGAACATCTATTAGCCAGGAAGATCAGGCCTTCAGCATTTCAGTGATATTGACGTTCTCTATGGTTGTATAGCAAGAAGGAAAATTGGTATATTAAAGGATTGTAGTTGCCTTTAACCATGTTTTATCCACAGTATGTCAGGTATTCTTGTACCGTCCTACGCACTTGCATTTGGGTCTTGATTTAGAAGCACTATATGCTCGTATGTATGATGTATCGCGAATCAGACTAAATGCAAAACTTGTATTTATCAAATCAAAAGGTGATAGGCTAAAGTAGTAGTGAGACTAGATGTAATAAAACCTTACTTTTAGGGGAAATCCATCAATCGGGAAACGTATCCTCTCCGTATACTTGTTTGATTTGATTGAGATACACACTGTTGTCATCTGTCTTCCCTTAGATAAATAGATATAAAGATAGATAGATAGATAGAAAGCTTTAAAGTAGATACGACGTATTTTGCCTTTGCGCATAGCATTATATGGTATAGCGCCATTTACTAGCTACGCTAGTGAATGTCTTGTGAAATAATATACACTTTCTAATTTCAGGACCATTTGAAAGCATTTTTGACAGTTTAAAGGAATTGCAAACATTGTTGACACGAATTGACTTGGATGCCGTTGATATGCAAAAAAGATCATACTTAGAGAAATAGCGTATTGCTAATCCTACAATGAGGCGAAAAAAACTGGGATTTCTACATCATTGTTTTTTCTCAAATCATCTCCAACCTGCTCCTAATTTTGCATTCCTTAGCTTAATGTGCCTTTTTACAGGTGATTTTCTATTAAAGATCAAAGTTGAGCATCGCAACGATGTTTGAGCACAGCGCAGTATAACTCATGATCCAAGGGAAGTGGAATAGTGCATCTAATAATATAAAGGAAATGTTAAGTTTACCAAGTAAAATTGTCTTACGGGGGAACATTAGAAGTGGAAAACCTACGTTAGAAAAAATATGAAACAATCTAACGAAATATTTTATTAATCGACCAGTCTTACGAGGGGGAAGGGATGTTAGGGCGGAACAATCTACAGCATGCATTACCAACGTCACATGACCAGTGTTTTCTGTTTCCAACGTCTGCTAATTCCAATTCACATTAATTTTGGTTTCGAAAATATTTAACGTTAGTGATTTAGGGGTTCAATAAGGTTTCGGAGTTGTTTATCTTGAATCGACAACGGTAAGACGGGTTTATTTTGCGAGGGGCAGCAGCAAAATAAACCCGTCTTACCGTTGTCGATTCAAGATAAACAACGACGAAGACCTTGTTGAACCCCGTTCAACAACGACCAAACATATTTACATCATTCAAATGTGAATATCGTTTTGGATAATTAATGAAAACAAGTACAAAACTTGTTTTAATAGGCTTAATTTGACATAAAAAATAGCTGCTCTTTAAAAATCGAGAAAAAAGTTTACGTTTATTATAATTAGGCCCTTATTTGGACATCGTCCGTTCCCCGTAAATGGGCGATGGAACTTCAGAATGGGCTGGGTTACAAAAGGTAAACATGAGAGAAGAAAAATTATTTCGCAAGTAATTGTGAAATTAAAAATATTTTGTAAATAGCATTTTATTCACACACCACCTTTAACATTCAGAGAAAAATTAAATCAAGAATGCGTTTAATTTACACAACACATTTTGATACATGTTTATAGAATATTTGTATAAAATCACAACACACCCCTCCGTTTCAATAGTGATACGGTCCTGGAGATCAAAGCGAACACATTTCGCCGCGATGATGCAAAAATGACGATTCTCTTGTGCTCAGGTAGCGACGGATCGGCTCAAATTGTGGCTTTAGAAGTGAACCTTTACATATGGCCCTCGCCAAGAATATTTTCCTCAGGGGTATAGCTACATTTCGGTATATAAAGCTATTTGCTAACTTTAAGGATTGCATGGCGAAATGCATTTATACGCCGAAAAAATGAACACATTTTTGCGAACATTTTTGTTTGTTTACAATTTTGCGGTTTCCAAATAAGGTTCGCTATCCTAGTAATTTGCATATGAACAGTGGGTTTATCTCAAATCAACAACGCTTTGTTACTGTACTTAAGGTATGGGGGAGTTGTTGAACAAAGGACAAATAATTGTTAAGACTCAAGTAATTGCTAAGACTCAAGTAATTGCTAAGACTCAATTTTAAATAAATTACATTTTAATTGTACCAAAACAAATATATAAATCAAATGAAAGAATAATCAACTAAAGGTTAATTTTGCATATGCTTCGCTTGGGATGTAAAGTTAAATTATCTTTGTCTGCTATTGATGGTTATTTTAATGTCTTATGAATATCCCTGTTTGTCGCAACGTTGCAATATATTCTGCAATATATTGTTCAAGATATCTTCTATAATTTCCAACCGTATACTAAACAATGTGTTATGTATGACAACGGACGCTCGGAATCGCCTGTTGACAACGATTTATTGTTTTAAAAATAAATGCCAATACATTGTACCATTATACACAGCTGTACCTTGTTAAGCATCCACATCAATCAAGCCTTAATCTTGATCGCTTTCTGATCTCGGCGTATCATACGAACTGAACATGCGCCCCAAGCTATCGTTGATGTTTGTGAAGACAGATTTGTTCCAAGTGGGCGGTGGGTACCGTAATTATGTATAGTGTGTTCCAATAAAACTCCAGATGGTTAAACAACTCCAGAGGGCTCACATGCCCCCTAACATCACTGCTCTAATAATGGCAGAACTACAAACAAATAAATACCACCTGTCGATTGTATACTTCAAAATAATCCCAACAAATATCTCTGCCACTACAGATTGATTAGAACACCTCAGTACAACCGATTATCTAGAAAGGGAATGCCCTGACAAGTGATATTGATATGAGCATGCAACCCTGAGGATTGGGTTGTTGTTTTTTCAATTTTGTTTGCCGTTTCTTAATATCCCTTTGACGTAGCATGCTAGGATTCTTCAAGACCTCATGTTTTCTAACCCGTTGCCCCGAAAGGGTTACCTACCATGATGTATTTGCAGCTGTGCAAGTGTGTTTTCTGACTGACAATGTCAGTTTGCTACTGGGTGTTTGATCTCTTCTGTTTGCACTCTATTTTGTGCTGTACCCTCGAATGGAATTGAGAAAGTCACTCACAATGTTGCCAAGATTCTTATTGCTATTTTAAAGGGTTGCAAAAGCTACCAGTTAGTCCAACTAAAAACTGACTTTGCCACAAGTAATCTTACTAATTATATGCGACGAAGGCAGTGTGCATGGTGTATGGTAGCAAATGCTCACAAAAAACGCATCGCTTTTCTCCCTAATATGCTTCAAGCACGTAGGTGTATCCACAGTGCCTTAAGGTAGATTGGTTTTACTAATAAGTCGGCGGATTCACCTTCTCTAAAGTGCCATGCACTTTAATGTAAAATTCATTCTAACGCCGCTAATACTAATACTTTAGGATCCCTTTAGCTTTTAAATTGTGCTCATTTGTAAAATGTATTTTCAGCCGGTAGTACCACTAAATATGAATGATATATCTCACCAATGTTATACCTTTCTTTGACAAAAAAGGCCTTTTGTACTATACTATTGATTTAATAGCAACAAAGAAAAAAGGATAGGTCCCTTTTATACATAAAAGTTTCATAGTTTAATGAACTTTATCATTTTCTTATGTTGCTCTATTCAATTGTATAGATCGATTTCAAACGCGTCGTGTCAATTGGTTTTTGGTTTTTGGTTTTCATAACTATTAATCTCATCTCCAGTGTCAAATGACCTCGTTGAAAGAATTTCCAATTATGTAACTACAGGGGATTATTGTATTGTCATTATTAATTATATTGTATTTCAAATTAATTTACAGACCTTGATTGTGTATTTACAATGGCTGTGTATTTTAGGCAGATAGATATTTTCAGTGAATTAATATAGTTTGTTAATTTGCATTACTGCACTGGTGTTCAGTTGGGCCGCGGAGTCTCACAATATAGAACTATATCAAAGGCAAGGTCAATTCGAAGGATACAGACGGAATATTTATTGAACTTAAAAATGTCTTTTTTAAGGGCTATAGGTTGACTCTCGAATATGAACATTTCTTTTATTTTGCTAGTGGTGCCCTTAATGGTTTGTTATTAGTTTCGCACCCAATACTTCAAAGTTGAATTATGTAATGCATGCATGTCCTGCAGTGCCCTGTACCAAAACAGCTTTGCCCTTGTGTCTGCCCTGGGTAAGGATAGATCTATAAATAATAAGAATAGATAAATGATAGCCAGTCACCACATCAAATCCTCTGGGCCTTGATCAAGGTTTCAATAGCCCCGCGTTATCTTTGTACAATGTCCCATAAAAAAGGAACAGGTAAACGACCAGTATGTCTGGGGTGAATTGTCCTGATTGGCTAAACCTTTAAGGCAGAGTGACATGGAGCGCACCTTGATGCCTTACCTTTCACTTTTACAAAGATTACTAAGATGGTTTCGAGGGATGAATCGCTAAAAGGAATCTGACTTTACCAAAACATGAATAAACAGGATGCCAGAACAGAATTTACAGGATGAAAATCTTGAAATGAAAGCAAAAGCACATTGAGTTAATGCAGATAAGATCTACTGAGCAAATACAGGTTGTAACACGCATACACTACCAAACAGTAAATAAAGACTTTAAATTGTTTGCTATAATACCCTATGAGCTCTCTGATACTACTTGGAATCAAAAGGCAGAAGATAGGACAAAATTGAGTTTGAGTTATCTTTTATTTAAATTTATTAAATTAACTTAAGGGGGGACTTAAGGAAGTTTTTTGTTGAATTTTGTTAGTGCTGTAATTATTGAACCATGACTCAAATGTATATAAAAGTATACCTTTTTGGAAAGGAAATGGATCAGAGAATCCAAATTTGGCATCAATTTTGACCAAAAATGTTGATTTTTCGAGAAAATCACTTTTTTGACCCAATTTTTTTGAACAAAGCTAACAAACATAATTTTAAGTTAAAAATGCCCAAATCTCTTGATGATGATGTTAAGACACTAATGAAGGGACGACTTTTTTTTAAACCTAATCCAATCCAAAAAGTGTAAAAAAAATTAAAAATCAATTTTTCACGTTTTTTGGCACTTTTTGGTCAAAATTTTCAAAAATATTAGATTAGGTTTAAAAAAAAAAATCGTCCCTTCATTAGTGTCTTAACATCATTATAAAGTGATTTGGCCATTTTTTACTCAAAATTATTTTTGTTAGCTTTGTTTAAAAAAAATTGGGTCAAAAAAGTGAATTTTGTGATTTTCTCAAAAAATCTACTTTTTTGGTCAACATTGACGCCAAATTTGGATTCTCTGATCCATGTCCTTTCCAAAAATGTATACTTTTATATGCATTTGATTAATAGTTCAATAATTACAGCACTCACAAAATCCAAAAAATCAACTCAAAAACTGCCTTAAGTCCCCCCTTAACCATTAGTGCTGTATTTATTTCATATCAATATTGTTTTAAGTTTCTTCTGGTCCCTCAAAACAGTATTATAAATCAGCTCGTGCAATATAAATCAATAGCAATTCATAGACAATGCGGAAAGAAAATAGTAGCCATGTGACAAAATGTGACAAAATGAAACTATGCTTGAGCGTATAACGTAGATTTCCCTTTACCAGTGATTCCCTGTAAGATTGTCCTACTTTATTACACATTTTGGGGCCGTATTCTCGTACGTATTTAAACGCGATTTTAAGCTGAACACGCGTTTAACTTTAACTTTAAACACATCTTCTAACTAAACACAAATCTCGAAAAGTGCTAAAAATGTGAATTTTGGGATAAAATATCTCAAAATTCACATTTTTAGCACTTTTTGGTCAATAATTTCAAAACTAAAAATTTTAAAGGCAAAAAAAAAAAACCTTCCTAGATAATTGAATTAAGATGCTTTCTGTAAAATTTTAGAATTTTTTACCTAAAAATTATTTTGTTAGGTTGTTAATAAAATTTAGGCAAAAAAGAGGCATTTTTGGGCAAAAATATAAAAATCACGATTTTTGATACGAAAAATGGATTCCCCGACTCATTTCATTCAAAAAAGTGTATACTTTTATGTACAACACATAAATAGTTTGAAAGTTACAGTGCTTGACAAATTCATACAACGACACTTGACAGCCCCTTAAGTTCCTGTAATAACTTAGATTATCCTTCTTCTATTTAATGCTCTATAAAATGCACTAGTCAGGGTCCCTAGTGAGTCCAAACGAGTAGGTTGGACGAGTACATGTAGGTATGATTTGTTGATCATACATCTTATGTCTGGTGCTCACTTGTTGCGCGATTGTATTATAATATGTATATACAATGTAGATTGTTATTCCTAGTGGTATACTACTTAGTTAACGTAAATTCATGTGTGTCATGGTATTTTCATAAGACTGTTCTGCATCACAATGGAGGATTCACCTCCCTAATTTGTTCATAATACCATACTGTTAAAGTACGTTTTCCGCGCCCCGGGTGTCCTCGTAAAACTCTGTTTATATTTCATACCAACTTACAACAACAGATAGATATATTACAAACAGTGCAAACAATCGTACGAATAATTAGAGAATAAAATATATTTCGTCGCTGTTTTGCTATATACATGTACGTTGGTCTCATAATGAATAGGCTGTACCATAATTGGAGTCGTGTATGGTCGCCGTCTCATTCTTATTTAGTTTATCGGTTATTTATATCTTTTATCATAAAAATAACTTTTTTGTTAGATTTATTTTAATCAAACAACAACAAATTTCCCGTTTTATAAAATCGGCGAAATCAGCGAGTTGTCCTGCTTTGAATAATCGCGTTCTTTAGCACACGCACACACGACAACGCTACGTTATACGCGCAACGCATTCGCCGGCAACTTTGTGTATGGCGCGCTTGAACTTCTTAACGCGATGACCATACGCACTTTAAGGTATGAATTAAGCCCCGCCCAAAACTATATGTTGTCGGTCTCATAATAGTGCGTATCGGCTGAAAACCAGCCAAAAACCATTCAAATTGCCTGTTGACATCCAAAACCACACCCACTATATAAGAAATAAGATGCGAGGAAGAAGAATACAAGTAAATTTACCATATTTATTTCACTATCTCCTATCACACTAAGAAATAAGATATATATATTTGAATACTATTTTATGTACGTTATACATTCCTAATTCATATTTCCTTTTACTTTATGAATGTAAGAACGAAGAATGGTGTCACATAATTAAAACAGATAAGACAGATAAGATGTATGTCGAGTTTTGAACGCACACAAATAATCCTCCACAGAACGTATTTTCCCTCTCTGGGCGTCCTCGTAAAAAGTGTGCTACGTGGAAAACGTCGCTTCCTTCTCTCCCAGGGATCCCTAGCAAACTCTTGCTACTTAGTAAACGTATATTTCCTCTCCCTGGAGTTTTTCATTGTACCAATGCCTATCTAACGTTTACCTTCCTTCTTGTTTGGATTTATGTACTGTTCAAAATCCCTGTAGTGGGAGCAATCGATTTGTGGTTAGACTGTTCTGAATTAATATTTAAACACTCTTGTGTCTTATTCTTCCTCGCTGTATTGTGTGATACGTAAAGTGCAAATATAGTGATGCACAGTATATTAATATATAATATGACATAATTCACACTTCGGGAATTTCTACCTATTTGTTTGTACCTATTTGAGCTATTTGAATGCTTTTTTCTTCTCAGACGAATGGTTATGAAACAGTACACTTTAAACTTAAAGTCACAAAATAATGTTCATATAATTTTATATCATTGAAATATTACAACAATTTCAATCTATTTGTTTGTTTTGCAGTTGAGAATAACACAAAACGTCCACGGTATGCCGTCAGATAACTTTGCTACTTTTAAAGCAATGCATATGGCAGAGATATATCCGGCTAGTTTACCATGGCTATATTTAATGTTCCACCAGCAACTATGGCTAAGAATTATACGGCCATGTCGGAATAAACCTCAAACTGTAAGTCCAGAAGAAGAACAGCTTGCTATGACGTCATCGACGCCTACGTCACCAAATCGTGAAAATCACAGATCGGGTAATACCACTTCTATTGCAACAGACCAAAACTCAGTTAATATGAGCTACATGAACAATGTGAAAAACAATAACTCGTCTATGAACTCGCCGATGAACACCAATCCAGCGCACCTTCATCAGACTAGTATAAACCCGAACGAAATGCATGACGGGACAGTGGATGTGGAGGCATTTCGGGAAATGTTAAAACGGAAGCAGACGAGAAAAGATGTCAATAATTTCCGTCATATACAGTTAGATGAGATCACTCCGCTGAGGTGAGTGATAGTTATATTTCACAATTTCAATGTAACCCTAGTACCCAAGTGGAGGAATATTATATTTAATATTGAGTAAATATGAATGGCAGAGTGGGGGTGGTGTTCTCTCTCGTGAGATTTAAAGTTGCTGCTACATATTTTCCTCTTAGAATAGATCAATACATTAGATTAGCTATGGAAAGTAAAATCGACCTCGATACACCTGGTTCTTTTATATGATATTGTATATTAATCATGTTTTCTCTTCCCCTATAAATGAATATAATGAACCAGTAGAATATAAGCAATCTCAATTTGTCAGTTTTAGAAGTAATATTTAGAAATTCATCAGCTATGTATACTAAAAGTAAACGAAATCATATGTTGCTAAAACCTTAACTACAGTTTAACATACAAATAGAAACCTATCTTTCAGTAATTTATAAATGCATTCAGCAATGACTTATGCACAATAATGTTACCTCAGCATCTGCAAATAGATTTCCAATTAATTTGTCATCAAAAGAATCATATACTAAATGAAACTTGACTACATGCTTGCAAAGATACAAACTGATCTTCGAACCTTTTGATCACGACTATTTTGTTCCATAAATGTTGTGGTGCACATCTTATATAACACCTTCACCGCCAGCTGTCATTTAATCCCCAGCAAATCTTCAAAGCAAATATTTACCAATCTTTATACGGAATAGGTGGGACCTAGACTTCTACGTGGCAGGCGATGTTATGCTTTTTTCAAAAAGAAAAACATAACCACTTCCTGATTTCCCAACAGAGATTTGCGGTTGCAGTGTGAATCTGTGCTGTCCTAGAGCAACAAAAAAGTCACGTTATTTACCGATGCTCGTCTGATCAGAATTCCCAATTACATATGTCAACCCTGCTTTCATTCCTAACACAAAATCTGAACGTGAATTACTAATTGCGCATGTTTGAGTTGGTGCCAAACTGTACCTAAAGGCTTCTCTATTGATATAACAAACACCTCAACTCTTTTGCAGGATATAGGAGGAGTGATGAGGAACACCATGTGTACCAGTAACATAGATATCGCACAGAAAAAGTTGTGTTTATCCTATTTAAATGTAAACAAATCTTTAAGTAACTTGACCCGAATTACGTGCTCTGAATCGAAATTTGAAATATGGAAATATAATAACGGATCCATAGGTATCGTGAGATAACAGCTCCCGTATGAATGTAAATGTACATATCAGGGAATTCATTCGATGTTTGGTTATCGGTTATAGTGCATCTTCACCGAAATGTTTGCGCAAAATTGTCGATCTTCAACCAGAACAGAAATGGCATTTTGACTATTGGGTAAATAGAAAGGAAAGATACGTTATATCGATTACTCAATGAAAGTGTTGATCTAACCTATGGTGACCGATATAAGCAATTTAAAAATTACCATATTCTATAGGTTACACTATCGTTCAGCGTAACTATGAACAAAATGTAGAACAATTGTGATTGGTCAAATTCTCACATTGGAAATATATTAGTTCAATTGTATGATGCATGGCGATGTGCCTTTGCATTTCCGTCAATATGCACACTAACCCAGGGCCATTTGTTACATCCTGTATGTACAGACATAGTATGCATCTTAACGTGCCTTTACTAAAAATATCGGTAAATTAAAGGCTTCGAGAGATGACATTTACTGCGTTTTTCATTTACAGTAAAGACACACTAACCATTTTAATTTGGTTGGCATTGTCGTAATAGCCTGCGCATATTTAGCGTGATTTATAGCAAAATAACAAGTTGACCTAAATTGCTTCGATTTATATTTAATGTAAAGTCGTGACGCATTTAAACATCTATGTATAGACAATATAATTTGATTTTCAAAGTCTTCTTTGTTATATCTACTATACCCTGTTTGGCATAATATGTCGCATGACCTTTAAAATATACATTGGGTTAAGTTTAAGGCTCGGTAGTCTTGCGTTCAATATTATCAGTTAATTACCTCCCATGATAATTACATATCTAACTTGTTCATTGGAAATACATTTACAATTCCATGCGGACAAATGTGCCTTTGTAGCTCCATCAAATTGTGTGCCCATCTTCCCATGGCCACTTTGCTACATCCTGCTGTACGAGGAAGACATAGTATGCATCTCGTTAACAGTAAACGTGCCATAACGGGGTTGAAATATCGGTAAATTAAAGGCTTGAAGAGGTGATCGACATTTTGCATAATTATAGTGGCGACCTGTATTCAACATAGATTATTAATTGAGTGAGACCCGGTGCGATCAGTGGTTGATTTTATTGGATCATTTAAAAGTCAGAACATGTCCTGGGGAAATACAGGGTAACACGTGAAGCAAGTAACCCATTAATGCAATGCAAGGGTTTCGACATTTACTACAGGAACTCTGACCATAGACGGTGAAGAAATGAAGATATTACAAGAAAATTCTCCTTATATTGTTCCTGCAACAATACGCCCTCATCGCTTCGTTTTACCCAAATGGTACACCATACACCATTATACAATGTACTTGTATGCATTTTGACTATTTGTGGCATGACATTTTTGTTATTACTCTCAGAGATAAGTTGATGCTGAAGCTGTCATACTTTAAATCAACTGTTTGCAAGAGCAGAATATTTGTTTTAATTCATATAATATGTGATAGCTGAAGTGTTGTAATCTTGCAAGGTAACCAAACTGTCTTACTATGTCAGTGAATCATATTGTACAGGGCCAATGACATTGTTAATTTGTGACATGCCATTTTACTCAACGACTTGCTCCAAAGATATTAACTTGGTTTTTCCCACTGAATTGAGTTAGAAAGGACTTGAAACGGTGGGATTTTTGCCTGAATATAGACTTCACTTGAATGTGAGACTCGTTTACCAATAGTATGGTATTTTACGAACAAAAGCATTTGTTATTTAAGGTGTGTTTAAAGATGGGGGACCCGATTTTTGTATGTTTTTTCGCATGGCGCTTTATATTCTACCGAACCGTCTTATTCAAAAATTTGAATAAGATTATTCTTGTGGTTTTAAAGAAAGAAAGACAAAATCATTTCAATTTTTCTTGTACAGCACACAAACATCAGGTGTACGTGTGGTATACCACATTTTGGGATAATTCACTAAATGTTTGTGCTTATAACATCTAAACAAAACATCTCACATAAGTTTTGTTATGGTAATGAGAAGTATCTCAATCCTGATGGGGACAATTTGATCGGGTCACACCTATAAATGTCATGTTTTTTGTTTCGGAGTAATTCTGTTATAACGCATGGCGCTTTATATTCTACCGAACCGTCCTATTCAAAAATTTGAATAAGATTATTCTTGTGGTTTTAAAGAAAGAAAGACAAAATAATTTCAATTTTTCTTGTACAGCACACAAACATCAGGTGTACGTGTGGTATACCAAATTTTGGGATAATTCACTAAATGTTTGTGCTTATAACATCTAAACAAAACATCTCACAAAGTTTTGTTATGGTAATGAGAAGTATCTCAATCCTGATGGGGACAATTTGATCGGGTCACACCTATTATAAATGTCATGTTTTTTTTGTTTCGGAGTAATTCTGTTATAACCTTCACAGAGGTATTCATAGTGCATGATTTTTAAGAACGATGCATACTACCGATGGAGGTGTGTAGAGTATAACAGAATTATGCCCAACAAGGTTCACCCATGTCATATCGCACCTATTCTCATAGTTCGTAGCAAATTACAAGCTGACCTTAATTCCATCGATTTATCTTGAACGTTAAGTTATGACGCTCTAAAATAAATTAGCTATATAAAATAGACGGTGTAATTTGATTTGGATATTATCTTTTGTTACATCGACTAAACTCTGTTTAGTATAAGATCGAAAGCGACATTTTAGACGGCATATTGTAGTTGAAACATAGAATAGATGAGGATTGTTGATACCGTGCATTGCGCATGTTCAGAGGATTAGGTAGGTATACGGTATATGTAATGCGGTTACACGAACTTCAGAAACCATACGTGATTTTAGAGCGTTTCACCTCATTAAATGCCTTATACAACATACCACAACAGTGGTTCAATATACTCCATCTTGTTTTGTATTCGCTTCTGTCTTTGTTGAATGAAAAGGACAACATGTTTAGGTCACGTTCAAAGAGGTACAGACAGGTATGTTTGGTTATTTAAAATAGAATTGATAATGAGACTGACACAGTTACACTCAATGGGCCGGCTGTTATTTGTTTGATAACATCCGCAAATGTAGAGAAATTCCAAATCATACTGAATACAGTATATCGCTATATCTTTAGACTGCAAATGTAATCTCGCAAAAGTTGACATTAATCAAATAACGAGCCTGTCAATTGTTACGTACGTTATACTATGTATACTAGATGTCGTCTCAAAACTCTCCAATCCGTTTCCAACGTGTCACATATAATTAGCTTTTAATTGATGTACTTCTCATCATGCTCATACACAGTGCACCTGTATACACTACCCAAGTTCAGAATACAATCTTGCCGCGTTCATTATTAATGCAGCGGGTGTTTTTTTTGTCCACCTGGCTTACTCATTCTTAGTCTCGGGTTCCGGGGTTGTCTGGGGAGCTATGGGTATTCGGAGTATACGGTTAACGGGCGATGTCTTCCTCTTCTTGATTTCAACATGAAATCCTTCAAACACTGGTCACATAATATGATGGATAAGCTTTAAAAGCGAGTTCCAATCTAATAATATCATGAAAGAAAAACGGTTTCAACCACATGTACAGAATCCGTTTGATGACAGTAAGAGTTTTAGAATACCATCTACAATTTTTGTATTATGACAGTTACATCAGTTCTTGAAAACCTTCGTCATGTTCACTGTTTCATAGCAGCAGGGTATAGAGGGTGTGCCGGTTATTTCAATAGAAATGATAATGCGACTTACATGCAATAGATATTGCAAATGTAATCTCGCAAAAGTTGACATTAATCAAATAACGAGCCTTTAGATTGTTAAGTACGCTATACTATGCATACCTAACGTCGTCTCACAACTCTCCAATCCAGTTCCTAACGTGTCACTTATAATTAGCTTTTAATTTATGTACTTCTCTACACAGTGCACCTGTATATACTACCCAAGTTAAGAGTACAATCTAGCCGTGTTCATTATTAATGCAGCGGGTTTTTTGGTTGTCTACCTGGCTTACTCATTCTTAGTCTCGGGTACTGGGGTTGTCTGGGGAGCTATGGGTATTCAAAGTATACGGTTAACGGGCGATGTCCTCCTTTTGAAATCCTTCAAGCGCTGGTCACATTATGATAGATAAGCATTAAAAAGCGAGTTCCAATCTAATAAAATCATGAAAGAAAAACGGTTAAATGTACAGAATCCGTTTGATGACAGAGAGAGTTTAAGAGTACCAGCTGCATTTTTTTATCATGACAGTTAGATCTACATCAGTTTTTGAATATCTTCACTGTTTCATAGCAGCAGGGTACAGAGAGGTGAGCCGCTTATTTAAGCAATGATAATGCGACTTACTTGTAATGGCTTTTAATTTTGTGATAAAATCCATAAATGAAGAGAAATTCTAAATAATACAAAAAAGAGTATAACGCTATATCTTAAGATTGTAAATGTAATCTCGCAAAAGTTGACATTAATCAAATAACGAGCCTTTCGATTGTTACGTAAGCTATACTATGCAAACTTGAGGTCGTCCCAAAACTCTTCAATTCAGTTTCCAACGTGTCACTTATAATTAGCTTTTAATTGATGTTCTTCTCTACACAGTGCTCCTGTATACACTATCCAAGTAAAGATTACAATTTTGCCGCGTTCATTGTTAATGCAGCGGGGTTTGTTTGTTGTCAACCTGGCTTACCCATTCTTATTTGTCTTGGTTCCGGGGTTGTCTGGGGAGCTATTCACAGTACACGATAGCGATGTCTCCCTCTTCTTGCTTTCAACATGAACATAATGAAATCATTCAAACACTGGTCACATAATATGATGGATGAGCTTTAAAAGGCGAGTTCCAATCAAACAAAATCATGAACGAAAAACGGTTTTATGTACAGAATCCGTTTGATGACAGTAAGAGTTTTAGAGTATCAGATGCATTTTTGTATTATGACAGTTACATCAGTTCTTGAATACCATCATAGCAGCAGGGTACAAAAGGTGTGCCGCTTATTTAGATAGAAATGATAATGCGACTTACTTGTATTGTAATGGCTTTTAATTTTGTGATAAAATCCACAAATGAAGAGAAATTCCAAATAATACAACACAGAGTATAGCGCTATATCTTAAGATTGCAAATGTAATCTCGGTAAAGTTGACATTAATCAAATAACGAGCCTTTCGATTGTTACGTACGCTATACTATGAAAACTTGACGTCGTCCCAAAACTCTTCAATCCAGTTTCCAACGTGTCACTTATAATTAGCTTTTAATTGATGTACTCAGGGTTCTCATCATATACAAAGTGCACCTGTACTGCCGTGTTCATTTTGGTTCGTCCACGACAAGTAGCTTGATCTGTCTTATAGTCTCAGTTTCAGGGTTGCCCGGAGGCGATTTTATCGTAACCTAGCGAGAGACTCCCTAATTTTAACCCTAACCCTAAACCCTAACCCCCTAACCCTAACCCTAAACCGTTTGGGTATCCTTACTTTTTTAAGAACTCCTTAAAACATTGGTCACATTATTACAGAAAATCTTTAAAAGTGATTTCCAATCTAATAAAATCATGCAAAACTGTCAATTTAACAAAATTGTAGATGTACAGAATCCATTCGATGACAGTAAGAGCTTAAAAGTACCAGCTGCATATTTGTATAATGACAGATACATCAGTTTTTATTACCTTCATTGGGATTGAGAATTAACTTCGTTTGAGTCAAACCCACAAAATCCAACAAATATGCTTCAGCAATTAATGGAATTCCCTCGTAATATTTGCTAGTATTTTTATACGGGTTTCAAGTTGATTTAATTAGCTTTCCATTGTCGTTTATTTCATCGTGTTTCCTATTACCGATATACAGATTTGGTTTATGGTTATATGTTTACCTATGGTTTAGAGAGACAAATGATGGAACGTGGTATTTTCAGGGCGCGGAGCGAGCTGCTATACTAAAATGGCTTCCGAAATGTCATTTATATGATGACCCTCTGCTTTGGTTCTTCATAAGATAATAAGATATGCATGTAATTTAACTGCTGACACCGACAATCGTTCTTCGAAAGACTGATATAAACATATACAAATTTAGTTTTGTTTCTACTTATAGTCGATCAAGACAAACTGTTACGTTGAAGCGTATTAATCAACTTCAAATCCAAAACTGGAACAACGTCGATTTGAGCGTGTGATGAAATCGAATATATCATAAGATTCGTAATGGCAAATGTAATTAAACAAACAACAGTTATCGGAAAGTCGTTCAAATTGTTTGGACGCTTATTTATACATAAATGGCAAGTACTGAATATATACCCTAACCTAACAAGCGGTTTACAGGAGCAGCCGGACTATTAAAAGCTAACAGGGGAAAACTGGGTAGAAATAATAAAAGAAGAAAAAATGGGGTGTGCCGCCCAAAGGCCCCTCGAACCCGGGCCGCCGCAGTCGGAGTCCAGGTGATCGTCCATCACGCTAAAAGGTGGTCGCGCTCTCAAAGTAACTTTTTGGATCCTATAGAGTAATATAAGACGATGTCACTTGTAATGTCACAGCAGCTTTGGTTGGCTGCCGGTGTGAGCGCGAATTTCCTGCCAAACAAAAGCTTTCCTGCCGATGTTCCCCATGCATGGTATGGAACCGGGTACTTAACATTGTTGATCAACAAGAGGGGACATGGTCTATATGGCCGTGTGTTTTGAACTGACCATCCAAAAGGGGCGGCGTTGCATATTTGGTGATGAATCATCCATCTCTCTATCAACTCAACAACTAAATGTGCTAGAGCTATCATGGTTTAGGTATCATTTGAAAGTCTATTTATCTAGCTACATTGTGTGAATAAATCAGGTATTTCTATAACTGTTTGGCTGAGATATGATTGATTATGTTTCGAAAGTCAGGGGTGGCGGTGGTGGCGGCGGCGCTGTGTACAATCTCTATGGGGAATATAGAAAATGTTCCCAAGTCTATGTTCAATTTACAATAACTCCTCATCTATGCATGGTACAAAGATGATTTTGCTCTCATTTTATAGATTGTTTTATATTCTATAAGTTTCTGTTTCAACAAACGTGTCAACTATTACGTAACAATTGTAATCACGAATCGATTGCACTGTCCTTGGCTTTCTCCCTATTCGCTACAAGTGAACTTGCCCTAATTTATCGGTTTTTCATACATGACTATAACAACCGATGATAGCAAGATTATACATATTTGGAAAGCTCTTAAATAGGGGAATTCAAAAATGCCGTTTAAATCAGGATATGTGAATAGCCAAAAAGATATATGTGTAAACTCTAATAAATATGAAATGTAAACGTTTGTGCTCATTCCCTTCCCGATATAGTATATTTCAACAAATTACCCTTGGAAACCATTATGTTCTGATGGGGAAATTGCATGAGGAAAACATGTTACCAGTAGGTCCTATGCAAATTCCAATAGCATATTTGGATTCCTTGTGAGAATACCGTTCAGAAAATATATACTTTTTATGGGGTAGAACAAGTAGTTATTGCGATATGCTAATTCGAATCTCAGATGGTGTAAAATGTAAACATCTGGACATGCAACGGGAAGGGTGGCGAGTTCAAAACACATGGCCATTACCTTTCCATGCAATGAGATGGGGCGGAAAGGTGGTGTAAGGGTTATATGACAAGGATGACGCATATCCATTCCATTTCACTTAAATCATTTTTAGGGAAACACACTTTAAAAAGAAAGTTTTACGATTCTTTTCATACACTTTGTTGCAGGGACCGTTTCATATTGCATTTTAACTGATGAATTTCAATATCTAAACTTAGAATAGTATAATATACTTGATATCGATTTCCTACCATACAGAATTTTCCACACCGCATTTCAAAATTATTTGCCTCTACTAACTTAAAATGATGATTCGATATATTTTAATTTGTGAAATTATTGCATTTTACTACAATCTTGGAAAAAAGTCCTTGGAACGCTTTACACGTTTTGGGCATTAAACTTTTGTGCAGAATTTGTTTCTGTTGATCTTTAAATGATGTTGATTTTGTTAAACTCTGAATAGGACATATTAGACAACAATTTTCCCTTCCCTCGATCAATGTTGGGACACCTTAAACAACTGCTGAAGACATTTACATTCCTCAACGTTGTAGAGGGGGAAAGGGGTGTTAGTTTCCCATTGTTAACGAGTAATTAAGCGTTCCAAGACTTTTGCCCGGGTTGCAGATAAAATCATACGTGAAAGAACATCCACATATTTAGTAGATACTTATTACCTAAAATTAAAAAGGATATACATTTTTGTCGAAAGCAGTGCACGTTTAAAAACCAATTTGGTAATTGAAATGAATATTGTTTGCAGAATTAATAACCACATGAATGACAATAGGAAATAATTTGCATCATTGTAAAAAAATACACGATCGTATCCATATAGAAAAACAGCAATTATATTTGGAACGGCAAAATTGTGTTATTAGCTTGATCAATTTGGATAAATATCAGAATTTATCGAGCTGCCGGAAACAATTCAGTCCATAAGTTTCGCTACTCACTCAAATTGTATTTTGTTATGCTTCATGTTCTCTTCCCGATCACAACGTATCGTTTGCGTTCATCTTTATTCAGGGTCTAACGCTCAGCTCTACAAATCGTAGGAAGTTGATTAACTCATTATTTTCTTTGCTTACGAATTTCTACTCAAGAATCTTAAATGTCATACCGTACATAAATTTGTATTCGGTAACCATGCCGTTTCATTGTTTAAAGGCCTAATGTCTAGCGCGGAACAGGGTGCGCAAAGTTCGAGAGCAGGGAGATAAGCACTGAGCATGCTGAGGAAATACCGTATCATGAATTCATGAAGCCTTATGGGCGTTACATTCTAGAGTCGCTGAGTGATCCTCTGTCGTTCCCGATGACAAGCTATACGTCTTTCATCATTCAAACGTGTCCATTATACATGTAATCAGTGGCGACTTGCCAAACGTCGGGAAAGGTCGCAAAAGGTCGCAAGGCCCAACACTACCTGAATCGTGAGCGACCGGTCGTTCAATTTTTACAGTAGCAGGGAGTGAATTATGTTTTATAGTCCACTTTTTTCAACAACAAACATTTTAATTTGGAACGTCGTGTTCCTAAATAAGAAATACTTCCGTGCAGCCCTGGCGTGGAATGATAACTACATAATGTCACTGTGTCAGCGAAATTAGCTATTTCAAAACTGCACATTTCGTTTGGCGTCTAACAAAGATAGGGCCCATTACACTAACAGTTATTGACACACCACCGAAGTATTTCAGTGTATTCCCTTGACTCCCTAGTCTTACCTCTATTGTCAGTTTAAGTTTGATCTCACAGAATACCCGATAACCAATAATTTTCCCCCATTCCGATGGTTTAAATATGACATCTTCATCAACTAATCGCTTGTTTGTGTCAAAGGTCATCTACACCAACTTACAAAATGGTTGTCTAAATTTGTCGTCGTGAAATATATTGATATAGGCAGATAGGGGAGTCTTTTATTTCGATTTACGTTCATTCAACACAATCATGTGCCCTTAATTGACATATGTCCTGTTTTTGTTGTATTTTCATTACAGATGGGACGGCGAGTTTCTATCACGTGAGCCCTACCAGCAGCGGACTCCCCAGCATTCACCAGCGACTAAACCTTTCTGCCCTCGACACCCACCGTTGACCGCTACAGCCCACGTCCATCCACGACCACGCGAAGGCAAAGTTGAATGTGAAAAACTTATGACGATCATGGATTGTAGCGAGACTGCCGAAAATAGTGGCGTTCAACCGAAGAAAGAGTCCACATTTTGACTAGACCGCAAAGTTCACTGTTTAGAGGGCGATGCTCACTGCCTAGTTAGAATGGACTTAATCCGAATGAGTTAATAAGGATCATGTGATGTTTTGTGTGTGAATTCATTCTCTTCATCTACGGACGCATCAATCAATGTCTACGCTTTGCCAAATATAAACGTCTTCTCGTTTTGCCAACTATTTTATAAGTGTAGCCATTATATTGGCCCAAGGATTATTTCGATGGGACAATAATGGCCAAAAAACGGAACGGGCTACTAAATCAACGATGTTTGGTAACACAAACGTTCACGTTGTCTTATATCTTGTTTTCCGCATATATTTCTCATCAATATTTGGATATATTGACGCAAGGATGGTGGATATTCTATACATACAGAGTTATTAATTTGTAGTTGTTCATATGTGTTATTTTGTCATAGAATAAGAAACTACTGATATTTGGTTTCATCAATCGTTACGCAGAAAACGTTTCTATATTCTAATACTTTCTATATAGCTACCAAACTTTCGGTTACCACGGTGCCACATTTTCATTGGAGTTGATATGAATTTCCGACGACTGTTGCAATGAGAAGGCATTATTTGACATAGAACTGTACATTTCAAACCACTATACCCATTTAGTGCCGCGCCGGAGGGGCCCCAAACGGGTCCGTCACATCTCATAGACTAATCATGGAGAGTCAAAGCCATAATGGTGTATCCAACGATATCGGATATCTGCAACCTTTTATAACCCGAGACTGGTATACTAATCTCAGTTTCTATCAAGGGCAGGTGCTTAATAGGAATTTGAGGTTCGTTACCACAAATCTTGAGCTGGACCACATGATTCTGAACATTTGGCAAATATGAATATTTCATACGCAGTCTAGGTCAGTTAATAGTCAACTGGACCTCATAAGGCCAACAAAAACCAGGTTGTGTTGTCCTCAGCGTCCGACCCTAAAATCGTAAAAACTAGGGTCGCATTTTTTTCCCCAATTTGTTTCCAGTTTTTTTTTTCAGTTTTGGTTTTTTTAGATTTAAATTTGATCTTCAAGTGTCTAAATGTTACTATTTCTTGCTTGAAATAAAATAAGTCAGCTTAAATAAATGTTTTTGGACTACAATTACACTAGAAACTTTAGTTAAATTGGCTAAATTGGCTAAATTGTCTTGCTGACATTATTGCAACGTTTTGATTGTAACTACAGTAGATACAGTATATAAACTTAATTTTAAGAACACTTAACGTAGCCGAGGTGCTATCCTGTTCTAGGTAGTGATATTTTGACCGCTGTTGATGATCCATTTCTAAACTTTGAACCGAAGGTTAAGTCACAGATGACCTTTACATGCCATTTAAAATATCTGTCCCATTCTGCAATCCTTTTAATAACATACTAAATCATGCTAATATTATCAACATCAGACAAAATAAACTAACTGTTTTGACCTCGAATGACTCCTGTTAACCTTCAACTATTTTGACCTTGGATGACTCCTGTTGACCTTTTCAACTAACTGTTGACCTTTAACGGCCCCGTTAATAACTAATTGTCTTGGTCTCGGATGACCTCCGTTGACATACAACTAACTGTTTTGACCTCGGATGACCCCGAAGACCTACAACTGTTTAGACCTCGAATGACTCCCGTTGACCTTCAACTAACTGTTAGGACCTTTAATGACATCCGGAAACCTTCAGCTAATTTTCTTAACCTGGTATGACCCCGTTGACATATATCTAACTGATTTGACATCGCATTACCCCTGTGGAGCTACAACTTGCTGTTTTGTCCTGCCGTGAATTACCCCATTAACCTACAACTAATTGTATTGACCTCGGATGTTCCTGTTAATCTAATACAGGGCAGAAAAATAATTGTCTTAACCTCGGATGACCCCGTTGACCTATATATAACTCATTTTACATCGGATTACCCTGTGGACATTCAACTAACTGTTTTGACCTCAGATGACCCCGTCGACCTACAATTGTTTAGACCTAATATGACTCCTGTTGACCTTCAACTAACTGTCAGGACCTTTAATGACATCCGACAACATTCAAATAATTTCTTAACCTCGGATGACCCAGTTGACCTATATCTAACTGATTTGACATCGGATTACCCCTGTGGACCTACAACCTAATGTTTTGACCTGCCGTGAATAAACCTACAACTAATTGTCTTGACCTCGGATGCTCCTGTTATTCTACGAATACATCCTTACAGGGCAGGTCCCTAAAATTCTCTTGATATCGAATGACCCCTGTGGGTGACTTACACGTACATGTCTTGACCTCGAATGCCCATGTTCACCAACGAATACGTTTTTACAGGGCAGGGCCCTAATAATTATAGTAGGCCTTATTTCCATATTTTAACATTTTAATGGTTTGATTCGTCACTGCTGTATCCCATATATATTGCCATTACACCTGAGTTGAGAACTGATCTGGGGTTGATATGTTTTCCTTTATTGCTTATCGATATGTAAAAATCATATGTTATGTTATTGTTATGATGCTTAATAAAGTGATGCGATATTAAAATTAATATTAACCTCGGATCGTCACCGTTGACCTAACACTAACTGTTTTGACCTCGGATGACTCCTGTTGACCTTTAACAAACTATGTTGACCTCAGATGAGCCCCTTTGATCCACATCTAACTGTTTTGACCGCGGATGACCCATGTTGACCTACAGCTAACTAGTTTTACCATGAATGACCCCGTTACACCTACTTGTCTTGATCTCGGATGACCTTTGTTGAAATACAACTAACTGACTTGACCTCAGATGATCCCTTTGACCAACGACTGTTTAGAACTCGAACATGACCCTTCTTAACCTACAACTAAACAGGTCAAAAGAAATAAGTTCCCCCCCCCCCCTGGGAAATGTGAATTTTTCTGGAAAACAGTTAGGCTCCTTAACCTGTTACAAAATGTAAAATGTAGACTGAAATGTTACACATTTAATGTGCAAAAAAGTTTCATCCAACAGGTAACCTTCACTTGAAGTGATGCCATTTATTAAATTTGATGACCAATAAAAAATGACACTTTCTTGCATAGGGATTGGACAAATTGATGAAATTTTAAACCCATGAAAAATTGGAACACATGGTTGTCACCTGTTTGGATAAAATTGTGAAGGAACTGTTCATGGTTGAATGAATAACATCAATTGAAGGTGAATATAATCCCTTGGAGTACACTTCAGGTCCATAAATGTCATCAATTTTTCCAATCCCTATGTAAGAAAGTGGCATTTTTAATTGGTCATCAAATTTAATAAATGGCAGCATTTTAAGGTGAAGGTTAACTGTTGGGTGTAACTTTTTTGTACATTAAATGTGTAACATTTCAGTCTACATTTTACATTTGTAACAGGTTAAGGAGCCGAACCGTTTTCCAGAAAAATTCACATTTCCCACGGGGGGGGGGGGGGGGGGGGGGCTTATTTCTTTTGACCTGTTTATCTATCTTAACCTGGGATGACCCTGTTAACCTACGTCTATTTGACCTCGGATGACTTCCGGTATCAATTTGACCTGGAATGACCCCCATTGACCTGCAACTAATTTTCTTGACCTTGAATGACCCTGTTAACCTGCAACTAACTGTCTCTAGCTGTCACTAACTTGGGATGACCCGTTATGACCAACATCTGTTAGACCTCGAATGACTCCTGTCGATCTTCAACAATTATTACCTTTAATGACCCTCGTTGACCTCTTGAACTTGGATAATCCTGTTAACCTACAACTCACTATCTTAACCTCGGATGACCCCGTTGACCTACATCTGTTTGACTTTGAATGACCCCCGCTGACCTACAACAATTGTCTTGAGCTCGGTTGACTCCTGTTAACCTGCAAGTAACTGTCTTAACCTCGGATGACACCGTTGACCTCCATCCCGATCTCCATCTATTTTGACATCGGATGATCCCAGCTGACCTACAAGTAACTGTTATGAAAGGTAGCTGGTGACCTTTACAAACGTTTTTGACCTCAGATGACCCCCGTTGACCTATACCTATATTTGGACCTCGAATGACCCCTGATAATCTACAAGTAACTTTCCTAACCATTGACCTACATCTAAGTATTTTGACCTAGGATGATCCTTGTTGACCTACAACTGTTATGGCCACGGGTGACTCCTCTTGACCTTCAACAAGCTGTTTTTACATCAGATGACCTCCATTGACCTACAACAATTATTTACCTCGGATGACCCCTTTTAACCTACAACCAACTTTCGTAACATAGGCTGACAATGTTGACATGCATCTATACCGTGTGCAATAAGTATTATCGCCCCCTAACACAAACTTTGCTGAAACATGATAAAACTCATCAGTAGATTGATCAAACTTGGTAATTCTACATAATTTCCACTTTTAATTAGTTTTAAATAGTTTGGTAACATTGAACTTACCTGAAATAGCACTTTACTGGGAATTATTCTCCCCATAATGGACACACGGGTTTTCCAATATTAAAAAACCCGGACTGGCCTTGTTTCTTTTGAAATATTTTCCCATACATTTTGCACCCTGGTAACAAGTTGGTCTATTGTTGTGCAATATGGAGGCTCAAATAATTGTTCCTTCGGGAGACTGTCCGCCATTTTTAAAAGTATTTGAAGGTTTGCGATCTTTAAATATATTGTTATTTATTAAAATCAATGTATCTCTGCCTATGCACATCCGATCACACTCGTGTAAACAGCGTTTGATAGTTCATTCCAACAGCTAAGCACGTACATGTGATAGATTTTCATGAATCTCTCCTCCTGTAAGCATTAGCGCCTGAGGGTACCAGACCAGGGGCGACAATCATTTTTGCAAATTGTCATTAATGACGTTTTCAAGCGTATTTATTAGCTCGAATGTGGTAGCGTAAACGGTAAGCTTATTTTGCTTAAATTTACCTTTGCGTTGCGGTAGTCAACTGAAATGTCTGTTTCTCGAAGAAATTGGCACGAAGGAACACCATTTTAAATGTACGACCAACTAGGGTATATCTATTTCTTCCTCCGGTTGTTTTATTTGTCGACTTCTCAATCATGGATAATATCAACAGAAGATTTTGGTGATTGATTTTGTGCAACTTTAGGCAAATACTGTTCCATAAACAAGCATGCGATAAAGAGACCGAATTCCTCTCTTTATCTCTCACATGGGAATAGTCGTGAACAACCCTTAACACTCTTTCATCCGGTACCACTCTTGTCAACCATTAGGGATGTGCAATTACATACAATTGCTCACACACACGGTAACTATTTTGACCTCGGATGACCTCCGTTGACATATAACTATCTGTTATGACCTCGGATGACCCTGGGGACCACAACTAACTGTCCTTACCTCTGATGATACCCGTTGACCAACGCTTTAGACCTCGAATGACTTATAGACCCTGAAATAACTGCTTTTACCTTCAATGACCCTCATAACTATAATGACCCCTACAGCTGACTGTCTTAACTCGGATCGGGTGAACCCGTTGACCTACATCGAATTGGTTTAACATAAAATGACCCCTGTTGACCTACAACTACCGATTTTGACCGTAAATGACCCTGTTTACCTATAACTAGTTGTCTTGATATTGAATGCTCCGTTGACATACACCAACTGCACGTTATGATCTCAAATTACCATATGGACCTACAACTAAATGTTGTGACTGCGGAAGACCCTCGCTCGCCTAAAACTGTTTAGACCTCAAGTGACTTTTCAACTAACTGCTATGACTTCGGATGACCCCCGTTGACCGACAACTCACTGTTTAGACCTTGGTTGACCCTTGTTGATCTACAACTAACTAATTTGACCACAGATGACCTCCGTTGAACTGCATAGGACCCTAAACATCTGTACACCTACTGCAAACTTTCCCTCCAAATTTCATCAAAATCCAAACAACGGGAATTGATTGAAGTCCCTCGTATGATACTGGATGACCTCCGTATAACCTTGAAAATACTGCGATTGTTTTACTAAATGTCATCGAAATTCCTAGTGACCCTTCTTGACCTAACCTTAACTGATGATTGACCTTTTTTCTAAACTCATCAAACTTTATGAGATGCAACAAAGTTTTATTAAAGTTATAGGCTGTCTTAACTTAAATTTGGCTGTATGTTAACCTTTGACATAGTGACCCAGTGTGAACTTTAGATTATATTTTGTTATGTTCAATTATTTCTATTTCTTTATTGCTTTATATGTTTGTCTTGGGGGTAATAACAAATATGTTAAGGTAAAAAGAATGAAAATTAACAATTTGACCTCTTATCGCTCTATACAAATGTAAGGATTGACTTTCTCTGTCGTGTCAATGACAAGATACAATAATTCGCTCAGCATACTCCATTACGCTCGAACTCTTTTCGCTCTCACACATGCGTAGTAGCGCCTCCGCAACAAAATTACACAACCTGATTGGAAAACGGTGGTCAACGCTTGGGCTCAGCGGCCGAGCGTTGTATGGAGTATGCTGAGCGCTTAAGTCAAGTTGAAATCGGATTGAATAACAACTTTGTACATACAATATTGACTGACCTCTAGTGACCTCTGTATGACTTCTCTTGCCACTCATGCTTACCAACATGAGTAGTGGTGGTTCACCCACGGGATACCTCTGACCGACGTTTTGTCAACGGTTTCGAAGCTGTATAGGTCCGTGCTATAATATGTTCGCTGTAAGAAGAAGAACAAAGAAGCGGTGTCATTACACGAGAACTAGGTCGAGATAACGTTTAATAGAAGATAATGTACACGGCATATTCAATTTCCATTTGTAACCCAAATAAGACGTTACCAACTAACTGATTGGATGTTCATCTGATGACATCTGATGGACCAGATATCAAAACCATCTCATTCGTGCATGATTTAAGGTTTCTTGTTATTTCTGGTCGTCTTGTACCAGTATTTTATACTAGTAATCAACAATAAAAACATTGAATTTTCGTAGACTATAACTATAAGGTACAAAAGTATCATCCTGGCGACGCACCGCCATTCTACCATCAGCTATTTTGTTGTTAACATTGGCTCTGTAAACAAACATTTTATCCTTTTCTTGTGTCTCTTAACAATTATGAAATAAATGATATGACTGTTTTAAGATTTTGACTGTTCTATATTTATTTTAGCGTCAAATTGTGTTACCTAGCGTATGAAGCTAATACGACAGGAGTTTGCCAACATCAATGGGACGATAGAGCGTGTTTCTACGGGGCACTGGAAAGTTAACTCTAAGTTAACTTAACGGTAATTAGGCTACCGCTAACATTTTAATCCCCCCTCCCCTTTTTCTACTCGCAAAAAGTTACCGCTAAGTTAAAGCGTCCTTATCAATGGGTCACGAAATTTGACCATTTGTTATAGGCCTACCAAAAATGCCACCCACTTGAAAAAGACTGCCGTAAAGTAATTCCTTGTCTTTTAATATTGCATGCTAACAACAAAAACTCCATGAACAAACATGGAATTCGTCGTAAACGCAGAGTCACAGTGCGTAGAATCCAGAGTGTACGTGTATACTTCCGGGTCACAAGAACTTATGGGGCCCTCACATGTATCCGTGTGAGCTGGGCGGCCCCTTACCGTGTGAAAAATGGGTGCGGACGGCGGCACACACGGTGGGCCGTTTCCCGTCCGTTGAACACGTTCAGGGGACTTTGCCGGCCACCGGAGTTTTGAACATGCTCAAAACTCCTGGCGGGTGAGTAAAAGCGGCGGCGAACGATGAGAGCCCGGTATGAAGACGGTATAATGACGGCGCACCCGTTCGCACCCGTTTCGCACCCGTTTCGCACCCGTTTCGCACCCGTTTCGCACCCGTTTCGCACCCGTTTCGCGCCCATTCGCAGGGCGGTGATGGACGGTGGTGGACGTCGACCATCTTAGCGACGGGCTGCGAATGGCCGCATGCAGCCTGGTAACCGTTCGCGGAACGGACTCTCAGCAGGCATGTTGCAACTCTCTAAATGTAAAAGAGCTAAAACTCACTCTTTCGAGAGCTCTCGAAAGAGTGAGGTTTAGCTCTTTTTTCATTTAGAGAGTATTGTAGATGTTGGTCGTACAAATTCCGGAATGCAAATGAAACGGCGAGCTTGAGCGCTCAGCTTGAAAAGGGCGGTTTGATGATGTAATCAAGACGTTCCGGCCGGTACCCAGGCGTTCCGACCGGTTAGGAACCGGTATGGAGGTGGTATGCACACGGTGAGGACAAGGTGATAACGGTAAGCTAGACATGTACAGGGTGTCCCAAAAGTCTATGCACGTTTTTGAAGAGTCATATCTCATAAAATATAAATCATATGGTATAAATGTAACCATATTTTGATAGATGAGACTTGGGAAATTATTTTAATACCACACACACCCCTATTGGGGAACCAACAACATTATAAAACTGGTTGAAGGTTTTTGGCCATGTGCCAGATCCGCCAATACTAAGTACCACATTGTTGCTAATATCAGGTGCGCATACATTAACAGTATGAAAGCAACGTTGCGCATTAGTCACAGTTCTCTACTTACTTTGCAACATTACTTACCTTGCAACAATGATGTTAATGACCAAACTCGGTCACTCAAAACATAATTAGGCGTAGTAGACAACACTGCACAGCAAAAGTCTTCATTCAAGATGGTTAACAGCATAGATAAGCGAATACAAATTGTATGGTTCTACGCTGAAACAAATTTAGTTCAACTTTACTCAACAAAATGTAAGAAAACATTTCAAAGTGAAACGCGCACCAGGAAGAATATCCATTCTGAAGTTGGTGGATACATTTTTGAACACAGGAACTGTGTATGATTTGTATCGATGTGGTAGATCAATAAGTCACATTGATGTCATAAGAAATGCAGTAGCCAAAAGTCCAAAGAGATATATTCGCCGACAAGAAAACAAGATTAAAAGATCAACTGTTTACAGAATGTTGCGTAAGGACTTGAACAAGTTTCCATACAAAATTCAGATCAAACAAAACATTAAAGCAGCGGACAGATATAGTTTGTTATTATAATGGGATCATTGTAATGTAAAATTATAAATATTACAATTGACGGATCACTTTCAGTGTAACCAACTGTACCCGTCTTTTTGTTAATCTCAATAGGTATGGATTTATGAACTTTATCCCTCCGAAGTATAAAATTACATTTTTGCAGTAATACATATTTAACTTCTAGGGTTACAAAACATACAGGTGCTACTCCGATGTTTGGTATTAAAATTATTTCCCACATCACCTCTTTCTAAATATGTATTCATATTTTCAATACGACTTATATTTTGTGAAATACAAAGCTTCAAAGTCGTGCATAGACTTTTGGGACACCCTGTATGAGGCCGGTGAGCCCGGTACCAAGCCGGTGAGAACCCGGTACAGACCCGGTGTACACATTGATACTGCAATCATCTTAATTCGATAGGCCATGGAGCTTTTCAATCTAAATTTAATCTAAATTCAATCTATAAGATTGAAAATAAAGTCAACTGTTTAAAGATTGTAATTGCAATCCGCGGAATTAAGAGATTAAACTGTATTTAGCGTTTCCATCCTTAACAACGTGCTTCCCAACTAAACACTGTGTTTGGTTTCGAAACACGTCACATGTCACCTATTTTGACAGTATAGAATGTTTATAGTAGCGCAGTATATGTACCAGTATGCCCCCCCCCCCTTATCAAAAACAGATAAACAGTGGCGACATGTGGGAAATGCCCCCCCCCCCCCCCCCCCCCCCGACACGACCTTTTCCCCCAGTTTCCCCCAGTAAGCTCAAGCCCCACCCCATTTTGTTCCCCCGATCGAAATTGTTGACTTTTAATGTCAAATTTACTTAATGGTAGGTGTTCAGATTCCTGGCCCGATTTTCAACTTGATGTTTTCCGTTCTCCAATGTGAAAGGTCATCCTTAAAATAGTCGTATTCCAAAGTTTGAGTTGCACAACTACAATGGTTCTCATTTTAGAAACACAAGTTTACATGAAATATGCCCATTGAGTAGGTTCACAGACTGGCCGGGTGGTTAACCACCTTTGGCAGTAATTCACTGCATTTTGTTGGCCATTGCGTCTAAACATGCGTTATTGAACGCATCTTGCGCCAAACATTTTACAGAAATAATGAGGAAAATATTGGGATTATATCTTGAAGGGCAAAAAAGACTAAAGTGATCTGAACATTCACCTTTAGAATTAGCTTAAAATTGGTCTGCAATGTCAGAACAAATTAAGCTAATTTCAGGCAATTTTTACAATAAAAACCAAAGTTTTCGTGAGCTTTGCGCGTATTTTGCCCCTCCCCCCCCCCCCAGTTGGCCTACAATGTATTATAGTTTGCCATTGAGAACCTGCCTTTCCCTCACCCAAGGAAATCCTGTATGCGCCGCTGCTTTCAGATCTGTTTAAATAGGTATAGGTGAGTATTTTTATTTTATTTTTGAAATTCAAGTCAACAAAATTAATGAGTCAGTTTGTATCCATGTGATCTGGTATAAGATGTTTATGTATGCATAATGGATATGAAAACACATAGCTTTTGAATGCATCTCTATATCTTTATTGCACAGGTTTACCATTTTTCAATAGGTTTTGAGTGCATCTCAATATCTTTATTGCACAGGTTTATCATTTTTCCTTAACCCTATTAAACCCTGCTAAATCCAACTGAATCCAACGAGCCAGGCTATTTGTTCCACCCAGCGGGGAAGTTGTTAGCAAACAAACATTCTGGCCCCAGCCTATATACTTGGCGCAGTATACTGCGCCAAGTAGCTTTGACACCCGTGTACTGAAGAATCCAAGTCCCGTATGCTGGAGGTCCGTGATTCAAATCCGGGGGCATATTTAAGGTCACTTGTCGCCGCGGGAAAAAAAATCTGAAAAAGTGGCATAGGGGGTAAGTGCATATGAACTACAACATTAATTTTTCTGACTTGAATTTCCAAATAAATGTCCACATATGTTTTGATTATTCTATTGATATATAGGCCTCAATCATGTAACATTCTCTTGCCACATTAAATGATAATTAAAGATCTTGGCAACAGATCTTATTTGGTACAAGAATCATGTTAATCGAGTAATGCGTTCTGGTGATATGGTCATTTGAAATTCTCCAAAAGTAGTCGAAAACCTGCCACGAAATGCCATTTTAATAACCATGTTCTTAAAATGACACTCCTCACATGTTTATCAGCTGATGGAAAATCAGAAGTGTATTTTATTCCATCCGTGCATCAGGTTCCTAAAAATGCACTATGTTTTCAAAAATTCAATCCGTAAGTGGAAATCCTAAACAAATTATAAAGTTTAATAAATTAAATATAAAAACTAAATATCTCAAGTTCTGAAGGTAGTAAACTAATGACATTTGGTATGATGGATACTTGTGCTAAGATGTATCTTTTAAACTTACAATCATTTCGATATCTTATCAAATATGCAAATTAGCTCATTAATTATTCAAATCTCAAATATGCAAATGAAGTACCTTACGCCATATTTTTTGACATGATTATATTCTTAAATACATTCACAATGTGTCACCACGTTTAACAAATATAGTTTGCATTACTTTTTAATTGTAACCATGGTAGCCCTTGATTTATATCAAACTATGCATAAATGTCTAAATGCTTGTGTTCTTCACTCATTGTTTTTAAATTCAATAGGCCTAATACCAAAAGATTCCCAAGAATGTGTAGTACACAATAGAATATCTACTTTTTTTAAATGTGCCCAAAAAAGGGTATTTGGCCCAAAAATGAGGTATTTTGAGCAAAATATAAATATGTGGATTCGTTCAAACAGTCCAATCTCAAGTTATGGAAATAAAATTAGAAAAGTTCATAAAGGGGGATGAAGCTGAAGATCAGGGCTACCATAAATGGTAAGGGCATGCCCATACATGGAATGAAGCACTCAAGGAAAAACATTTGATTTAAAATATTCTAAGAGGGTTAATGAATTGACACACGCCACAATATCAAGAACATAACTAAATTATATAAAGTGAAAAGATCACATTATTATATACCTTCGTTTGTTTATAAATTAGATTTACCTAAAATATAGACATTTTTCAATTGTGCACGAAATGTGTGTGTGGCAGGTTTGTACAGCATGGCTTGTGCTATGCCTACAACAAGAAGAGTCTTAAAAAGACAAACCTTGCTTAGAGGGGTTGAGCTCGAATGCAAGCAGAAATAAATGAAGATTAAAAGAGAATTGTGTCATACCAAAACGAGCACTCTCAGGTTTCTCCGTCAATGTGAAGACGCCTATGCCTATTTTAAAAAAGAACCCCTTTTTTTAGCTGTCCACGAAACGCTTAATTCTCTTGATATCTACCCACGCTAAGTGGGTAGCAAAATGTACGCACGGTCATTCATATTCAAATAAGATTAAAGCCCGGGAGTTTCAAACACAGGTGGGAATGGTGTGCCTAAAATAAATAATCAGTGAATACAATCAGACTTTAACCTTCTCTTTTTGACGGATTCTATGATTTTTGCATTATGAGGAATAAAACAATTACTTCCTGATATGATAATGATGAGTTTTAAACATTTTCTTTATTTTGTTCTGTTTTACGTATCGGTGGACAGCTAAAAAAATTGGTTCTTTTAGTAAAATAGCTATAACTCCGGATAGGAATGATCGATTTCAGTCATTCTTTTTTTCAGATGATCGGAAGAATATTCTCGTCAATAAATCGCTTGAGTTTTAGGTCACTTTTCTTTTTCTTTCTCAGGAAAAAAATATTCAAATCCGTACAACTTCTTTTTGACTCACCCTGTAGTGCATAAGTGTACGTGAAAGAGGCTTTAGATAAATACGGTTCATCCTCACTTCGCGAGAAAAACGGCCGTTTTCGCTCATAGTCATTTATCGTCCATTTAGTGCAACTGCGTAATTACATTACAACATAAATCCTTACTATATACAGTCATCACAATAAGTTACTGACCAGGTAATTCATGTGCTGATAACTCTAAAAGTATAACTCCTACATAAACATATTTATTTATAAACATGTTGAGAAATTTCTCTTCTTGAATGAATTTGAGATATTACACGCTAAGAATGGCTGATTATTAAGGAAGTTACAATCCCAAATGTACTGTCAAGTCTGATTTTCATTTTCACATTTTCATTTTCAACACGGGGAATCAGACCGGCAAATTATTGATTACTGGTAGTGGTAGTGCCGTCGATGGCCTGGTTGTTGGATCGGCCGGTGGCATTGTTACGGATGATCAATACGACACACACGCTTTCCCTGTCATACTCTCCCCGTGTTGAAAAGAAAATGTTAAAATGAAAATCAGACTTGCCCTAACGTTTGGGATCGTAACTTCCTCATTAATCAACCATTCTTAGCGCGTAATATCTCAAATTCAAGAAGAGACATTTCTCAACAACTTTATAATTAAATATGTTTATGTAGGAGTTATACTGTTAGAGTTATCAGCATGTTTATTACCTGGTCAGTTACTTATTGTGATGACTGTATACGAGTTTTGCTTAAATAGTGTCGTTACGCTCATTCCGTCGTAGGCTTGATTAAAGTCTACACACTAAAAATGTTCTATCCAAAATGTGAATAGATTTCCATTTCAAATATGTTTGAGTAGAAAACTATTCAAAATGAAAAGAATCGTTTCATTTTGAATGCCAAAATGCCGAGGGACGTTGTAATCGCTAATTTGCATATTTTACTTGGCCTTATGGGTGTTTCAATAAATACAGGTACCAGTGGTAAATTTGCATTGTCTATATCCAGATGGTTCAATATCCTGTTATACGAATGTAGACCTACTTGGTTAATTTTCAAATCAGATTTTAAAATGAAAATTAACCATAAAGTCCATAACCATAAAGTCCATAAAGTCCATAAAAGTCCATGAAGTTGCACTGGTATAACACCACAACATGTATATTATATCAACATTTTTTCTTATTTTGGTGAAAACTCGGCAAATTTTGGCAAAAAAGTGTGACATAAAAAGACAGGGTCAAAATATTAACAATATGGTGTTTTGTTTAGAGTAATTGTGTTATCTGTAGGCTAAATGATCAATATCAAACTAGTTTTGAAGTGTTAAAAACATTTTTCATAAGCAAATTACTGAGAAGTAATAATTGAATACATGGCAATTTTACCGTCACCGTGTAACATTTTGGTGTCTCAAAACCCGTTACACGGTTAAGGCAGTTTTTTTAAAATTTAACAGTGACAATAATCTCCATCTTATTTCCCTTTTGTTGATGATTTTACAAGCCTCTCTGATAGGTTAAAGATACTATAGAGAAGTTAAACTGAAATTGCAACAAACATAGAAAATATAGCTGTTTTTAATTTTGAATATTACGTTTGGTGTCTCCAAAAATGTTACACTGTGAGAACTTTAGGGTAACATCGTAGCTATGTGCCAGCACACTTTATGATTAAATTGTGGATAAACTGTCTCTTGGTATAGGCTCCTAGCATACATGGAACAAAAGTGTCCACTTGATCAATATAATTTGAGTTACAAGGAAATTAAGGTTTGGTGTCTCCGTTACACGGTAACGCATGAAATATCAATTCCACCACCTCAAAAATAGGTAATCTCATCTTTTCACTGTGTATGATGTTTATAGAGTAAAGCAATGGTAAATGCCTTTAGAAAAAAACAAAATAAAAGTGATCAGACAGTTTCTGCAGTTGCCAGGCATAATTGAACATTGTGGTGTCTTTTGGTGTCTACACGGGAAGACAAGTATTTCAAAGAAATACTGATGTTATAACGGTGAAAATGTATTTCTGTACGCTTCAATGACCTGTTCTGATCCATTTTCATGAAATAGAATAATGGAACATATTATGAAAGTGGTTATTCAGTTAATATAGACACATTTTGAATATTTAGACCTAATTTGTGTATGTCACACATTGGCCTCCTTATTTATGGAAACACACTTATATGATCCGAGTAAATTGTGCAAATAACTCATTAGCATTATTGCAATGGTACAAAATTAGCATCGGTGCTCGTTTCAATTATATGCTAATGAGCTAATGTGCACCTTTTATTCATTTAAACCTATTATTTTATTTTAATTAAGCGGATGCATTAATTTAACACCATAGAATGTATATTGATATGTATGCATAACTTCTCACGTACTGGTTTTAAGAAAGAGAAATCATTGTTCACTAAATAAATGCATACATAGTACAAGAACATATAGACATCAAAGAGTCAATGCCCCTGCATGTATGGTTTTCAATATCAATGAAGCCATAAAATACATATTAAACTATTTGGCATGTATTTCCCACAGAAAATCCAAAATGGCCACCATAATACACGTATTTTTTTTTTTTTTTTTTAATTTGACCATATTTTGAATTCGGATTATTATTTTTCAGACATGTTAACGTCAAACGTGTGGTTTACAATATCACAGAAGCAATTGAAACACACTTTGAATTGATCAGCCTATAAAATCTTATACAACATTCCAAAATGGCTGCCAAAATGCTCAATTTTGTTTATAGTAGCCTGGTTGTACTATTTAAAGTAAGTGATGAGTTCTCATACAGGGTGTATCAGAAAGAACTGTACCGTGTTTCTAAAATACATACAAAATACAAAATTATTATTGTTTGAAATTTAAACACCTGCAATATAAAGGTGAACATGTTTCCTATATTATATGTTAATTTCATTGAAATATCTCTTTTTGTTCTCGTGTGGCAAGACATAATCGAAAATCGATGAAAAACATGTTTTCAACTTCAATCAATCCTCTCTACCACTACCCCAACATTTCAAACAATGTAGCCCACACCACATAAGCAATATTCAAAACTCCCGCCAAAGAAAGGAAAGTTAAAACCACTCAAGTAGAACAAATCCTGGTTTATTTGCGGATTAAAAATCAAAATGTATCTCCAAATTTCACCCACAAATGTATGCAAATAATAAATAGTTATACAAGTGATGTGAAAAGTTGAGATACGGCGACCAAAAGTAAACCCTGTCCTATGGACGGATGGATACATATCTCAGGTAGGGTTAGTAATTTCACAGATTTTCGACCAAAATTGAAATCTACCATCTTTACCAGAAAGTCTGTATTTTCCATCAGAAATGTCCGATTTTCAAAATTGAAAATTCTTATGAAAGCTGGGCGTTTGCGCAAGATATGTGAAAACGGTTTGAACAATATCAATCGAATTCATACCGTAATAAATCATATTGCCTCGGTACAGTTCTTTCTGATACACCCTGTATCACATATTGCAACAATTTGTTCTCAATTTCGTCAATATTCCTTAGATTTAATGATCAGCATTTTATGTACTGCCAGCAAGACCAAAATTACAGATATGAAACCATGAATAGGAATATTTGTTCTTTGAGTAAACTGAAGAAATACGCTCGAACTTCTAAATATGAACAACCAGTGAAGGCGTGTTTCAACTGCTTTTGTGTTATTGAAAACCATAATTAAGCCGTTAAAATGTTTTATAATCAGAATTCAAGATGGTCAAAATATGCCAAATTGGTGAAATCAGTGTATTTTGGCGGCCATTTTGAATTTTCTGTACATCACTAATTTGCTCCCCATAGACTTTACATGCTTTGTAGGCTGTGTGTTCAAATCGCTGTAAATCGAGTTAGCTCGTGACGAAGTCTATGAGATTTTGATATGTTTTAACACAAACGGTACATTTTAACATATCGAGTATCTGAAAATGAACCCGATGTCATCAGGTAGATCTTTTGCTAGAAGCCGGCCGGCACGTCAGAGTGTAATGATTTTGTAAACTTATAAGTCGGCTTTTACCCGCGCATGCAAGGCGTGCCTGTATATGATATAAAATGAAATTTCAGCTAAAATCTTTTTAAAACATTGTATAGGCCTACATTCCAAGGAATACGCAGTTACACAAATTTGATATAAAACAATAATGATTAGTTTCATTTGCTACCATTCTTTCCGTCAAATAGTGACTATTCTCGTACTCAACATGCTCAAGTTTGCCGGAAGTGCCGCGCTCGACCGAATTAGTGGTGTACGAACCCAATTAGTTCAATGTCTGTTTTTATGGCTTCATTGATATTGAAAACCATACTTTTGCTGTTAAATATTTTGGAAAATAATGATTAGACTTAGAGATAACGATATTATCAAAAATGGGATTTTCTGGCGGCCATCTTGGATTTGCGCAAAAATTGACTTTCGCCTGCATATATTTGATTAGCTCCTTATGACAAATCTGAAGAAAAACCTTGTGTTGCAATTTGTTCTGGGTTAAGCTGTATTGGCGATGATTGGACTTCTATCATCTGTTGTCATACTGGAAAGTTATTAAAACATGTTATAAATGTCTAACATGGAGTATAGACCCTTCTCAGGTCGGCCGTACGCGTAACACTCACGCGGCAGGCGTCTGCAGACGACATATTAAATTTCAAAAAATGTTTAAAAAAATGTCAAAACTATTTAATTTCATTACCATATTTGGACAAGGCCTAACCATGAGAAATGCATTGAAATAAGTACTAACATGCCTAGTATTGGTTCAGTAATCCTTGAGATATACCTTGAAAGTTGGGAAATGTTTCTGAAAAATTTGTTTTGTTGTGGTAAAACAATAGCCGCCAATAGCCGCGTAGAAAGTGTTAAAGCTATATTATTATGTGATCTTTCCAGGCCCTCAACATCGAAAAAAAAATTGAAAGAAGATTTTCTTGCAGATTTACATTTCTGATCATAAATCGTACATACATTCCAAGTTACAGGGCGATACGATTCTTAATTACTTTAAAATCATGATTTTAGAGTGAAAATAAACTGTCGGAAAATCCGACAGTTTATTATTTTCACTCTAAATTCACTCTAAAACCATGATTTTGAGGTAATTAGGAATCGTATCGCTCTGTAACTTGGAATGTATGTATGATTTATGATCAGAAATGTAAATCTGCAAGAAAATCTACTTTCTAAAAAAAAAAATGAATAGAGGGCGCTCTCTTAAAAAGATCACATAATATGCCTTTAATATCGCAACACTCTCTCGCCTGGGCGACCAAAGAGGGCTCACTTTTACACATTCACCATTCACTATGCCGTGCCATGACACGGTGGACACGATATGCCTAAATCTGAATGTCGGCTTTATATGGAGCGAGTGACAAGTCCATAGGGTAAGTGGTCTAATTTCAATTTGTAATGTTATGTTACTACTTTCTTTTGAACATCGGTACGACTTATGTTGAAACTTGACATATATCATATACCTTCTACATGCCCAAACATTTGCAAGTGACCGATTGAAAATGCATAGATAGTATAAAGGGCGATTTATGAAGAGAGTTTATATCATGTTTTGATGTTATACCTTGTAATATGATTGACAATTTGACATGTACACTCTTAGAAAAAATGGTTCGTTTAAGAACCCTTTTTTGTCCCGCGGGGAGCACCTTTTGGCCTAAAAGGTTCTAAAAAGAACCTTAGAATGGTTCTTTGAAGAACTTTCAAATTTTAAATAAGACCTTAAGGTATATTTACTTTTTTGTTTTTATGTAATATGCAAATTCAAGAGAAATGTAAACAAATTTAATCCTTTTCAACTGTTAAAAATCATTTCTTCTTGGCTAAAAACATTTTTTACCGTTTTACCAAGAACCATTGAGGGTTCTCCATAATTTTTTCCCAAAAGGTTCTTGAAGCTTGAGGAACCATTTTCTTGGCTAAAGAACCCTTTTAGAACCTTTTTTGGTTCTAAAAGGAACCCTATAGAAATTTCATTGGGTTCCTTTTAGAACCAAAAAAGGTTCTAAAAGGGTTCTTTAGCCAAGAAAATGGTTCCTCAAGCTTCAAGAACCTTTTGGGGAAAAATTATGGAGAACCCTCAATGGTTCTTGGTAAAACGGTAAAAAATGTTTTTAGCCAAGAAGAAATGATTTTTAACAGTTGAAAAGGACTAAATTTGTTTACATTTCTCTTGAATTTGCATATTACATAAAAACAAAAAAGTAAATATACCTTTAGGTCTTATTTAAAATTTGAAAGTTCTTCAAAGAACCATTCTAAGGTTCTTTTTAGAACCTTTTAGGCCAAAAGGTGCTCCCCGCGGGACAAAAAAGGGTTCTTAAACGAACCATTTTTTCTAAGAGTGTATGCAACAGTAATACAAATATATGTAGTCTGTATATTTTGAGTTATCTTAGCTTAAAATGGGTCAAAAGACGTGGTTTTTATAATTTTCTCCAACATTTGGTCAATTTCATGATCATGGTTGGATTCATTGAACCCTTTTCTGCAAGAAAATGTATACTTTTATATAGATTAAATGAATAATGGAAGAGTTACAGCAGTTTTACGGCGACTATGCTCTGTAGGCCCACCCCCTCCGCCCCCCCCCCCCCCCTCCGCCCACACCCACCCCCACCCCGCCTCCCCCTTAAGGCAGCCTTTAAAAGAGATAAAAACATTCAGCACCGTTTAGAAAAGAGGATTCTACACATGAGAGATTCGCTACGCCATGTTCTGGGTCATTCGGTGTATTGACTTTTCACCCGTTGGCTTTTATTGATATAAATCCTTATAAACAATTTACAAAGGATGTGGGAGGAGTAGGTTTTTTTTATATCTGTCAATATAAACGACCGTTTATATGAGAATCGATGACCTGGATCATGGTGTGTGGTTTGCGCCACGGAGGACATGTCTTAAAGCGGAGATTAATTTGTATTACATTTTAGAGCATTTAGACCCCTGTGCCGTACGGAGAAAGGAGGCGGGGGCGGGGGCGGGGGCGGCGGAAGTATGCAGAACTTAATTCAACCTTAAATAGTTAGTAAAGAGTATCTGTGTCAACTCCACGTGTCTTAGAATCAAACAAATCTTTTTAAATACTATTTAAATCATGTTAGACTCCACGTCGTTCGGAGGAGGGGGGGGGGGGGGGGGGGGGGGGGGGCGGAAGTAGGCAAAACTTGTATTCAAATCTTTTTTTTCTTCATTAAAACGGAATTCGTTTAAAATCATATTTTTGATATTAAAAAAACCCCGTTTTTCTCCGAATTGTGTTCCTACTAGAGAAAGTTAAACCCTCGTATTTCTGCCATTTCGATAAATAAACATGATAAACTTTAAATCGTTTAAAGTAATCATTTACGTCTATGGCATGTGTCCGAGAAGTCTTAATGTTGCAGGGTCTTGCATTAAAAGACAGTGGGGTGGAGAAAATGAGCATTTATACACAGCTCTATGGAGAAAAATTTACATAATCGTCGATATCTCGAAAAGAAAATCATTAATTACACATTTTCTTTATCAAAGTAACTTTTTTGGACAGCCTATATGCAAACTTTTCTTATAAAAAAAATTAAAAAAAAAAAAATTATATATATAATTATTATCCTCCAATAAGTCCTACTTTGCTGAATGTCAAATTGACTGGAATCTAATTATATTTCATGTCTTATTACACCCATCTTGATCCTAAAAACCACTATCCCCGCCGGAACACCCGTCATCAACCCCCGCCCACCCCACCCACCCAATACTTCCTTAACACTTTCCACGCGGCAGGCGTCTGCAGACGACATTCCAAAAGTTCACAAAATGTTTAAAAAACCATATTGTATTGACTTTCAATACCCTATTTAAAATCACTATGAGAAATGCATTGAAAGAAGTACAAACATGCCTAGTCTTGGTTCTGTTATCCTTGAGGTATACTTTGAAAATTGGGAAAGGTTTCTGAACGATCTGTTTTGTATTATGGCATAACTAATTGCCGCGTGGAAAGTGTAACCTCAACCCATCCCAAAAGCACTAAGACTCTTTCGCAGCAGGTCTTTCCCGGTCCGTGTTAATAGCTATTTTGGGGTGTTTTCTCAGTTTTTACACTCACTAGTCTAGTCATAACAATGTGAGAGGCGTTAAAAAAGTGTGGAATAAATTTAGTTTACAATGGAAGAATATTGCCTGTTGTATCTCGAATGCATGAGAGACTCGCTACGCCATGTTCTGGGTCATTCGGTGTATTGACTTTTCACCCGTTGGCTTTTATTGACATAAATCCTTATAGACAATTTACAAAGGATGTGGGAGGAGTAGGTTTTTTTATATCTGTCAATATAAACGGCCGTTTATATAAGAATCGATGACCTGGATCATGGTGTGTGGTTTGCGCCACGAAGGAGTAGAGGACTTTGACTGGGACTGATTAATAACCTCATCCACTTTAGATTCCTTAAAAGTGTCCCAATTAGCTCTGTACGACAAGGAGAGCCTGGCCCAACTCCCTAGCGCCCCCTTGATATCTAATGGTGCGCCCCTAAGGGTTTTGCAACTATGATTTAGTCTGGGTCCGGCCTTGAGTACCTTGAATTAAGTCGATGCATTAATTTAACACCATGGAATGTACAGGGTGTCCCAAAAGTCTATGCACGTTTTTGAAGAGTCATATCTCATAAAATATAAATCATATGGTATAAATTTAACCATATTTTGATAGACGAGATTTGGGAAATTAATTTGATATCAAACACAACCCTATTGGTGAACCCACAACATTATAAAACTGGTTGAAAGTCATTGGCCGTGTGCCAGACCAACCCATACCAAGTCCACACATTGTTGCTAAAAGTGCGCATAAATTAACGGTATGAAAGCAACGTTGCGCATTAGTCACAGTTCACTGCTTACCTTGCAACATTAATTTGTTATTTAATACCAAACTCGGTCACTCACAACATAAATAAGCGTAGTAGACAACATTGCACAGCAAAAGTCTTCATTATCAAGATGGTTTACAGCATAGATAAGCGAATACAAATTGTATGGTTCTACGCTGAAACACATTCAGTTCAACTTACTCAACAAAAGTTCAGAAAACATTTCAAAGTGAAACGCGCACCAGGAAGAATATCCATTCTGAAGTTGGTGGATACATTTTTGAACACAGGAACATATTCTAAATGGGTAAAACAACCTTCGATGAGGCCTTCAAGCAGCATTAAAATAATCCGCTAATCCGCTAAGTTTAAATTTTAACATGTTTGACAGCTGTGTGATGTGTGTGTTCACTTTTCTGTTACGTTATTCAATTGTTTAGGTCTGTGTTTTTGCACTAGCACACGTCTCTGTATACATGGAAAACATTTAAATTAGATTTCACTATAGAAACGAAAATTATGTGTGATATAGTTTGTTATTATGATGATATCACTGTAATGTAAAATTTTAAATATTACAATTGACAGATCACTTTCCGTGTAACCAACTCAACCCGTATTTTTTTTAAATCTCAATAGGTATATGGATTTATGAACTTTATTCCTCCGAAGTATAAAATTACATTTTTGCAGTAATACATATTTTACTTCTCGGGTGGCATTACAAACGGATGTTACTCCAATGTTTGGTATCAAAATTATTTCCCACATCTCCTCTTTCTAAATATGTATTCATATTTTCAATACGACTTATATTTTGTGAAATACAAAGCTTCAAAGTCGTGCATAGACTTTTGGGACACCCTGTATATTTATATTATATGCATATTATTTTCTCACTTGTTTTAAAAAGGGGAAATCATTATTCACTAAATAAATATGCATTGTGCAAGAACATAAACATCAAAGAGTCAATGTCCCTGCTCCCCCCCTCCCCACAACCGTTCCCTGTTGCCAAGAGATACAAATGTGAGACAAAAGCTTCACAAAGTACATTTTTAGGAAGAAATCAACACATTTTTTCTATCAAATTTGTACGTTGATTCAACATCGTATTTCAACTTGGATTCAATGTTGAATTCTCGGTTACCCAGTTTGAAATTTGGTTGATGAAATTTGGTTGGTATATCAACCAAATTTCATCCAAATTTAACCTATGTGACCAAAATTCAACATTGAATCAACATGACGCTGAATCAACGTTGAAATCTATGGTTGGTCCAAACTTCCAAATACAATGTTAATTCAACGATTTTTCAACGTTGTTGATACAACGTTGTTATTGTTACAATGTCATTTTGCCCGCTGTACAACTTCTCTGCTCTAGTCGTGGAGGGTTCCTATTGAATTACCATTACACAATAGAAAGTATCACTTATCCAAATCACATGAGCTCTAAAACTATAAAGTTTTAAAACGTCATGTTATGGAAAATAGTCATATGAACAGAAGTTATTTTCTTATACTGTATACTGTTGATACAAAGTGGTGCAATGTCATTTTGCCGGCCCGCTGGGCTTCCCCTTTCTTTTTTTCCCTCCGAAAATCATTGGGGTGCACGTGTCCCCCCCCCCCCCCCCCCCCCCCCCGTGCCCCTATGACGCTACGCCACCCCAGCCAACACGTATGGGCCCATTTGGGCAGCCCACATAGGACCCTTAATATTATGGCCACTTTGTCCTTAAGGGGCCATGCGAGTTGGCCCTCATGGGTCCCATTTAGGCAGGCACACATGGGACCCTTAGCTAATTTGGTCACTTTGTCCGAAAGGGGCCCATGCGAGTTAGGCCCACATGGGTCCAATGGGGGGGGTATGGGTTTAATTAGGGTCAAATCAGGGTTTTAAATGGGCTTGCCCTTATGGGCAGGCTATATTAGGTTATTGTTAATTAAATTATTTACATAGGCCTATCCGAATAAATATTATAAATGACTGGCAATTGCAAGAACAAATTCAGTCATTTGGCTTTTTATTAACATTCTCCAACAAAATTGTTCATGTGTACAGTTTTGTGCGAAGTAATGTTCTTACTTGCCATTAAATTATGAAATAGTGCATGATGTTGATTGAATCATTTATCAAAATCTATCAATATGAAATCCATAGTGTTACAAAACCAATATAACCAGGGTCAGTGCGCATGCGTGGAATTTCCCTGATGTAACCCATGTGGGTCCCATGTGGTCGGCCCATATGGGACCCCGGTGATAGGTTTACCCAACCTGCCCAAACGTAGCCCATTATGGCCTTGTAAAACCCACATGGGGCCAATGTGGTCAGCCTATAATTATGGGACCCTGATGGGTTTACCCAAACGTAGCCCATTATGGCCCTGTGAAATCCATTAGGGACCCATGTGGTCAGCCTATATGGGACCCTGATAGGTTTACCCAAACGTAGCCCACCATGTAAAAACCCACATGGGACCCATGTTGTCAGCCCGCACATATAGCCCTTGCCCTCATTAACCCTGATTGCCTACATGTAGGGGAGATGCGGGAGAGTTGAGCCACAGGGAGAGTTGAGCCACCCTCTATAACTCGAAAAGTAGTAACTTACTAAAATTTATATTGGCATATTGTTAAAGCATCAATAAGACATTCTTAGTGTTAAACTTTATTGTCATGTGTGCTCAGTATCAAAGATACTTTCTTTTTTTCACTTTTGAGTGAAAAATAGAAAAATAAATGTTTTGTCTTTTTTTCCCATAGCAAGACTTGACTATAATGGCGGTAATTTGTGTATTGAAGGGGGGTGTATATGATCATTATTTTAGAGAACTATTGTAAACTACCAAAAGTTCTACACCGGACAGGATTGGGTTATTTACAAAATAGTCACCATGAGGAGAGTTGACTTGAGCCATTGGTCATGGGGAGAGTTGAGCATATATAGGGAAAACGTGTAGTAACATTTTGATTTTTGGACTAACGGTGAAAAATGTATAATAAATGAGAGAAACTGTTATTTTGTGCCATGATAATAACAATTGAGCACCATATTTATTTAAGGATTAATAAATCAAAAATGGAAAAATATGATTATGTGTTTTTCACCAGCCACTTGACTTGTCATGCTGGCTCAACTCTCCTGAAATGGTGGCTCATCTCTCCCATACTGTAGAGAGAGTTGAGCCACTTTACCAATTTTTTTCAAACCTTTTATATATATAAATAAGCCTTAACTGCTATCCCAACTGTTATTGTTTCACAACGAAAACAACACTCTAAAGTTTTACTTACACTAATTTTTTACAGGTTTGTACTTTTCTTCCGCATATGGTGCCACAAAATATAAACATTGGCTCAACTCTCCCGCATCTCCCCTAGTCCAAGTGGGGCCATGCATACATGTTGGCTGGGACAGTGCCCGTAACCAGGATTCTTTTGGTTTTAGGGACCGTTCATTATTTATGGTGGAGGGGGGGTTGGGACAAATTCGGGACTCGTATGTTAAAATTACCTACCCCCCCCCCCTACAGCTGAAACTGAACATTACATGACCCCCCTGCTAACCAGTAGCTTTTTACACAACCCCCCCCCCCCCCCCCCCCCCGAAAAAAATTAACTTGTCACATACTTAAGGGGCTGTCTTTACCTTTGGAATTTTGTTCATGGATACATTGGCAAATTTTCTGATGCCCCTTCTTTTTATTGTGTGAAATTAGTAATGGCGAGCGTAGCGAGTTGGATTTTCTTTTCATATTTATACATTTTGGGTGGTTTTGTGAGTCTTTATAACCCGAACAAGCAGAGATGAAGTGAAAAGCATGCAATAAATGATTATAAATCACATTTTAAATCATGAAATTGGATTTTGTAACATTATACACCCTGTGGCTCTAATGTCTCGACCGTTGATGATTATATAGATGTTTTTCCACCATATCGTCGATTTGCTGTCCAGAAGTCGTCTCATAGTAACAGTTTTTGTGATATGCGCGAAGCGCAGAAAAAAATGGCATTTACACTCCAAAATAGCCTCTAGAATCACTCCAATCACCACCATCTTTATAATTTAAACAAATTTACACAACCCCCCCCCCCCCCCTGTTCAAGAATAATAAGTTACATAACCCCCCCTATTTCAACATATGAAAGTTACATGACGCCCCCCTATAGTTTACCCCTCCCCCCCTCCACCATAAATAATGAACGGTCCCTAATAGGGGGTTCTGGAAAAGGTACATAAATTGGTACCAACAAAATCGTAAAATGTTGCAGAAAATGTGAGAGCCCGGGGGGGGGGGGGGGGGTAGGACATAGGCCTGTAAGCCAAACGGCCCTAAAACATGGTTTACACACAACGGTGAAGGGGGCGTTTTCCGAAAACGGGTAGGGGTGTTGGCGTTTCACAAAAAAGGTACATTTGTACACAAAAAAAGTACATATATGTACACAAAAAAGGTACAAATTGTACGCAAAAAAGGTACATAGATACACAAAAAAAGGATTTGGGCGGTGGGGGGGGGGGGGGGGGGGGGCTGGGCGACAACTATTGTACACGTCGCTGCAAGTCGTACAACCGTAGCTAACACTTTGCTAATTTTATTTAGGCCTTTGAATTTCTAATTTCTTTTCAGTATAAGAAAACTACTTCTGTTCATAAATTCATATGACTATTTCCATAAACATGACATAATTTAATAGTTTTAGAGCTCACGTGATTTGGAAGTTTGAACCTTTACATGTTTTCTAAATAAATGAATAAGTTTGCGTAGCTACGTATGATTGAAAGTCCCTGGTATGATCAACATGGAAGTACATGTAACTTCATGTACATGTAACTTCATGTAAGTTTCAATGGATCAGCGCAGCGCTGTCAGTGTGCTATAGCGTAACGAATTGAACAGCTTGATTACTCGAGCAGTGCCAGTAATTTGACACGCGCTGTTGTGGCTGAATCTATAGCCAACAACAGTGCACTCAAT